>JANDJT010000050.1:23958155-23968155 GCA_024331685.1 Stegophilus panzeri
CATACACTCACTCATTCACTCAGTCTCCTACCCATACACTCACTCCTTCACTCAGTCTCCTACCCATACACTCACTCATTCACTCAGTCTTCTACCCATACACTCACTCCTTCACTCAGTCTCCTATTCATACACTCACTCATTCACTCAGTCTCCTATTCATACACTCACTCATTCACTCAGTCTCCTATTCATACACTCACCCCTTCACTTATTCACTCATTCACTTACGCATACATTCATTCCCTCCCTCCCTCCTTCATTTAATCGAATTAGATAGTAGAGAGATTCTCACCGATCACAGTCAGTGATCCAGTGGTTATATCACTGTCCAACCTGGTGATGACCTCACAGCTGTAGGGTCCAGCATCTTCAGGGGTGATGTCAGTGATCCACAGTGATCCATTTTCAAAAACTGTGTATCTGCCAATCACATGACCAAACAGATCATTAAATGGGGCACTGAAAATCTATGCATTAAGCCCGGAGTTAGTAATTAGTTGATGAAAACACAAAGTATTTTGCTTAAATAGAAGTGGAATTAATTTTCCAAAAACACCAAACATGTTCGTTCCTGTAAAAGAAGAGAATGAAAGCGAGACAGAGAGAAAGTGAAAGTGTTTACTTGTCGTCTGGAGATAATGTTGTGATTTTTTGTCCTTTTTTCCTCCACTGGATTAAGGGCTTAGATAATCGAGGGTCCACTTCGTACCTGCATGGCCAAACCAACAAATTTCCACGTATTACCCGGACGTCATGAAGAGGGGACACGATCCGAGTCCTGTCTGCACAGAGAGACAGCAAAAAGAAAATGAAGAAGAGAAACAAGTATGAAGACAGATAAGATGATAAATAGAAAGAAGGTGAGTGTGTGTAACTTACTCAGCACCACCAGCAGTGCAGTAATGGATACGTTAGTGTTTTTGATTGAACACAGGTACGTTCCTGCATCATCGTAGCTCACGTTGGTGATATGTAACGTGCCGTTGGTCATCTGTGACATCCTCGGGTTGGACAGAACCGAACCGAACTCTTCACTCTCCCTGAAGAACGCAACAACATATACGTGTGTATAAATAAAATATACCATTACACACACACGTGTTTAAATAATACACGCCATTACACACACACACACGTGTGTATAAATAATAAATACCACTACAGTCACACACATGTGTGTCTAAATAATAAACACCATTCCACACACGTGTGTGTAAACAATAAACGCTCTTCACTCTGCTTAAACACAACAGCATTAAATAATAAAGACTTCATAATTTCATTATTGTGTTATTGCGTATGAGAATGAACACACTGACGGTTAAGAGACAGAGAGACAGAAAACTGACCAGCTGATTTGGGGTTGTGGAGAACCGAAAGAACTGCAGTACAGAGATGCCATGGATCCCTCCATCAACTTATACACTCTTCTGTCATCAGTCAGAATCTGAGGGGGCAGTTCTGAGAGAGAGAGAGAGAGAGAGAGAGAGAGAGAGAGAGAGGAAAAATCAGGAAAAATTCAAGCACATCTCCACAGATAGTGCTGGACATGAACATGGAATAATACAAAAGAGGAAAAACAAAAGAAAGAATGAAATTAGGAGAAAAAAAAATGAGACAAAGAAATTATATTAGTTAAAATATAGAATTATAAAAAAAGAAATAAATAACAAAAAATAACGAAAACAAAAACAAAGAAAGAAGAAAGTAATTGGGAAAAATGAAAATGAGAAAAATAATTTAGATAAGTTAAAATATAGAATTATTAGAGAGAGAAAAAAAACAAAGAAAGCAAGAAAGATAGAAAGAAGGAAAGAAAGAAAGAAAGAGTAAGAAATTGGATAGCAAAAAGGGAAAATAAGAAAGATAGAATTAAAAATGTAAAAAAGAATGAATGAAAACAAAAGAAAGAAAGAAATAACAAAGGAAGGAAAAAGAAAGAAAAAAAAAGAAAAGAGAACAATAAACAAGATGAGCAATATAGAATTATATATAAAAAAGAGAAAGATAAGCAATAATCAAAGAATGAATGAAAACAAAAGAAAGAAAGGAAGGAAGGATAAAAGAAAGAAAGAAAGAAAGAAATGAGGAAAAATGAAAATGAGAAAATTTGTTAACATATAGTTAAAAGTTAAAATATAGAATTATAAAAAAAAAAAAATAACTTGAAAACAAAAAGAAAGAAAGAAAGCAATGGGACAGCAAAAGGTGAAAATAAGAAAGATAAAATTTAAAAATGAAAAAAAAGCATGAATGAAAGATCATCATTTGTACACGGACCATGAAAGAAAAAGAAAGAAAGAAAGAAAGAAAGAAAGAGAAAGTGAAAGAAAACAGTAAATGACATGAGTGATATAGAACGATAAAAACAGAAAGATAAGTAGTAAAGAAAGAATGAATGAAAATAACAGAAAGAAAGAAAGACAGAGAGCGGTACAGAGTAGTGACTGACCGACGACGTGGATGTAGGTGTTCAGGATGGCCGTGCCGTGTTTATTGGAGGCCTCACACTGATAGACAGCCGTGTCAGATAACTGAACATCAGTCAGGATTAAAGTCCCGCCTTTTACAGTGCGCCTGGAATCACGACTCGTATCTGACCACGACACAGAGGAGAAACATTTCCACATTAAACCTGTGAGTTATTCACTGTCATAGAAATTAATCAACACCTTCTGACCAATCAGAATCAAGAATTCAACTGCACTGTGGTATAAAATATAATCATGTAAGAAAGAAATAAGAGAAAGCAAGTGTGTGTGTGTGTGTGTGTGTGTACCAGAGATGGGCACTCCATTAATCTTCCATGCGATGTGTGGTGTAGGAATGCCCTCAGCATGACAGTCCAGTCTGACCGTCTCGCTCGGTGAGTACAGAGAGCTCTTAGGCTGCTTTGTCCAATAAGGAGCAGCTAGACACAAACGACAACCAATCAAAATCAGCCAAAAGATGTTCGGCGTCTCACATTGGCCTTAGTCAGAACTTTTTGCATTGCTTCCCAGATTGTGTGTGATTTTTTGATTTTAGTTTTATTTTATTTTTTTGTGAGTGAATGCAAAAACATTTTGAGGAAGGGAATTCAACACCATTGCACGAGAAAGTAAAAAACGATTGTGCAGGAACGCAAAACTATTGTGTTAGAATGTAACACTACTGCGAGGGAATTCAAAAATTGTCGCGAGGTGACGCACTATCGCAAGGACGCCAAAATAAGTATTACAAAAAGAAATCACTGAGTTCAGTATCAGACTTCCGTCACGTTTTTTTTTTTTTTTTTTGTATATTCTGAAACTTTTCCACCTTAAGCATTTACTTTTACAATCCCCTCCGTAAGTATCGGAACAGCAAGGCCAATTCTATTGATTTCGCTATACACTGAAGACATTTGGGTTTGAGATCGAAAGATGAACATGAGTCAGCAGTTTAGATTTTCAGCTTTCATGTCTTCATATCTAGATGTGTTAAAAAAAAAGAAACTTAAAACATGGCACCGTTGGTGGCAGACCACTCCATTTTCAGGTGAGCAAAAGTATAGGAACAGATAGTCTTAAAGTAAATAAAAGTAAAACAACACTTAATATTTGGTTGCATATCCACTGCGTGCAATAACTCCATCATCAATAAAGATTAGTGAGAATGTTCCAGAAGCAGCCATGCAAGCCCATGCCATGACACTACCTCCACCATCTTTCATAGATGAGCATCTATGTTTTGGATCATGAGCAGATCCATTTTTTCTCCACACTTTGGCCTTTCCATCACTTTATAGACGTTAATCTTGGTTCCAGAACATTTGTGGCACATCTCTGTAGTTCTTTGCGAATTCCAATCTGGCTTTCTGATTCTTACTGCTGATGAGTGGTTTTGCATCTTGTGGTATGGCTGCTATATTTCTACTCTCAAAGTCTTCTTCGAATAGTGGCTTGTGATGCCTTCACCCCTGCCCTTTGGAGGTTGTTGGTGATGTCACTAACTGTTGTTTTGGGGTTTTTCTTCTTGGTGTTCCAATACTTTCAGCAAGGACTGTACATTTATGTCATTCGGTAGACGCCCTTATCCAGAACGGCGTACATTTATCTTGTTTATACAACTGAGCGGTTGAGGGTTAAGGGCCTTGCTCAAGAGCCCAGCCGTGCTGGGATTTAAACTCACGAATTTTCGATCAGTAGTCTGACATCTTAACCACTGCACCTTAAACAAGTATAAAACCTTTTTTTGTGATATTTAGGAGAATTCTTTTTATTTTCAAGCTATCCCTTTCTCATTTTTTTTATTTAGAATTTTCAAAATTCATATAGATTTAGATGGAAAACCCCATAGTGTATGTATGTAAGTGTGTCTAATTACCCTCCACGGTGACCGTGTACGAGTGTTTTGCTTGTCCCATTATATTCGAGGCCGTGCAGGTGTACTCTCCATCATCACTCTCCGAGATTGAAGTGAACTCCAGCCACCGGCCGAAGCGCTCCTCAGCTGCTTTACTGGAGGAAAACGGAGCGTCTTTCCTTTCCCACTTGATTGAGGGAGTTGGCCTAGTACACAAAAATCACACACACACACAAAAAAAAAACCCAGAGAGAATAAAGTTTGTCAGTTTGGATCTTTGCTGCTTTCCAGCTTCTTCCATATCTTCTATATTTTCTTGAGGAAACTAGGATGGAAACAGGAAGCAACAATAAAAACAGCACGAAAGCTACATTTCCTACAGTTTACACCTAGCATAACATCTACCACCGTACAATTTCATACTTACAGCCCGTATGGAATACACTCCAGGATGAGAGTCTGGCCTCGGAGGGCAAAATAATTGGTGTGTGTGCCCTTGGGTTGGTGGAGACCGGGATGTCTGTTCACCACCTCATTGGCTTAAAAAAAATAATAAAATAAAATAAAGGAGTTAGCAGTCGCCATAGATTTTGTATCATACAGTAAATAATCAGCAAGCATAAGTGGGAAGTATAAAAGTACTGTACTTAAATATTAAGCCTAAGATTCATTTTTGTTTCATAAATAAACTACAATTTGGGGTAAAATAAAGAAATAAATAAAATATTACAATTCCAGTTTTGGGGTTTAGTACTGAGAAGTGTAATTTGAGTGTTACTCACAGGGAATAACATGGAGAAAAACTGGATCTGTGGATATAATGGTTCTGGCTTCGACATACTGGGTGTAACAGGTGTAATCGTCTCTGGTGTTGCTGATCAGCACATTGGCGAAGTACAGATTACCATTCAGGCCAATAGTGACGCGTTCACTTTGCCTAATATGCATCAATTCTGAGGAGAAACACAGCAAGGCTGTTATGCTAGCACGGTAAATCTTGCAATCGTGCTAAACTATAGCGATAATTATGAGCTCTGGGACATCAGGGTCGTTAGTAACTTTAAGAGTTAGGCAGGAAATGACACAATTGACTCACTCTTGTCCATCCAGTGGATGCTAGCTTTCACTGAGCTGTTTGGAATATTACATTGCAGCTCCACACTTTCACCCTCGTTGACGTTCACCCTCTTCACCACCCTCTTGTCCTTTACTGACACTGGAATGGCTGCAGGAGTAGAATAGAAATATGCTTGTAATTTTTCCTGCTTTAGCTAAGCTCTTGTAAGTGTAAGCATTAAGTTGAATAGATAACTGAGGGAAAGAAAAGGTGTGTACAAAATGCTAGTCAGATCATGCTAACAGGTGGAAAGAGACTGTGTGAAGGAGAAAGAAAAGTTGAGAAAAAGACAAACTCACGCTCAGTGATGAGTTCTATCAGGCCTGATTCAGCCGTCCCGAGCTCGTTTGACGCGTAGCAGCGATACGTCCCCTGGTACAATTTCAGTTCTTCGCTTGGGTCGGCTGTAAACATTCCCGATCCGTTCTTTTCCTCCTTGATCAGTGTGCCATCCTTCACCCATCGAAAACTGGACACAAGGTCAGAGTGTGAGGAAGGACAATGAGTACACTACCAAAAACTGGCCTTATCTTTACTTCTTTAGTTTTGCTAATGCAGCTAACAGGTGTAGGAAGCTAACAGCCTTCAGGTTAATTACATCCTTATATTATTACACACTCACCTCAAAAGATATTAACACCACATTTACACCATTTAATACAAAAGCAGAATCAGAAATGAAATATCTACATAGAAATTAAATCGGAACTACAGTGGGGTCCAAAAACGCTGGGATCACTAATACTAACTTTTTGCGTTCTTGTCTAATTTACTCAACATTTTCATTACAGATTGTATTATAGACAATAATCTGTGTGAAAAGTTCTCTAAATCTTTACACAATCGTTCTATTTTTACTTTTGCTTTAATGACAGCGTGCACTCCAGGAAAATCCGACTTGATGTACAACGGAATTAGCATGGTCAATATGACAGATTTAAAATCCAAATTTAAATAGCGACCTAGAGACAAGTGAAGGATCTTAAATACTGAATATTCAACGGATTGAACATTTTCTCAATTTCTGTCTTAACTTCCCCCCCATTTTCTCCCCGATTTGGTCACCTGCCAAGTCCCACCCACCATTTACTCCCCTATTATACAACATGGCATGTAAATAGAAAATGCCTGTTGTTATGCCATGAATGTAGGATTAGCATCGCTGTGGTTTACGTAACTAATTTATGTATATTTTGGGAAACAGAACCAACTACGTTCACGACGTCCGAGAGTGTGTTTGAGACACCGAATAACTCAACAATGCCGTTTGAACTGGCACGAGTGTGTAACCATGTATTAAATGTTAATGAATTTGCAAAAGGCTGTAAAGCGCTGGAGGCTATAATCTTCGTTTACTTTTTAGCAGTATGAGCTTCAAAACTCCAGTTAAACAACAAAGAAACACACTTTAACGAGCCACATTTGGAGCAGATTTTGATTTGCGTTCCATTGTTTTTGCCATTGAGTTCTTGCAAAAAAAATGTATCCTTTCATTGCACTCGAATGTATTTGAGAAGGATCTGTTTTTCATGAAATGGCATGAAATGGGAAAAGCATGACTGAACTGCAGTTCACGCAACACACAATGGCGTATCTGTTGCACGGAAATGATCTGCAGCTATCAGTGCGGCTGGAAGTCTGGAGTGTAGGAGGTTCACAGGAGTAAATTCAGATTAATAGCCGGCTGTTTAATTTAATAAACAGCCTTCCGTGCAGGCTTTTGGCTCGGCTCAGTCTCCGATAAGGAAATTCAGAGGCACAAGAAGAGATGTCAACAATAAATAAAGCATCTGTCTACCGGCTGAAAAGCTTTCCAGCGGTTGTTTGTAAGCACAGGCGTTTTTATGAGAGTCTACTTCATGAGTCAAAGCTTTTAGCCAAAGTAACTTCCTTAACTTAATCATGCTAATAGAAATAAATAGCGGTGATATAGCTGATTTTTATTTGTTTATTTATTTCTTTTTAAAATGTTGGTATTTCTAGCACTGCATTGCCGATCTGTTCATTCCGCCTGGTCTGATTTTTATTTTTATTTTTTAATAACAGCAGCTCTGACAGTAGTGCGGCTGGGAAGAGAAGAGAAGAGAAGAAAGGAGAAGAGACTAGGAGAAAGGGAAGACGAGAAATGAGTCGAGAAGACGACAGGAGTGAAGAAAGGAGAAGAAATAAAGAGAAACGAAGTGAAATCTTAGTCTCGTAGGACTAAATAGAGTTGATTGTGTGGCATGTTTATGTCAATTTTCTCTCTCTGAGCTCTGAACTTAAAAACATTACGTTTTCAGCTCTATAAACACTCTTAACTCTATAAACACACTTATTTTATTTACATCAGAATATATCTGCTAGAGTGACAGAGCATGGAGTGTCTTTGCTCCTGGTAATGGATGGCTGTGGTGTTTTCAGGATTCAAACTTTCAAATCTCCTGGTGATGTTTGTTTTTTTTTTAATAGTATTTCATATATTTTATATACATTTTTAAACGCTTAAAATCCTAAATAAAAACACACAGACTTTAATTCAGGATCATTTTTTTTCTCTGGCACGATATATATGTTGTTGTAAGAGAGAGGGTGTGTTTTGTGGTTATTTGTCGTTGCTCGGCGAGGACTCACGTGGGTTTGGGGTTGCCGCTAGCTTCGCACTTCAGAGAGACGTCATCGGTGTAGAAGGCGGTGTACGACTGCGACTGTACTGTGATCAGCGGAGGCTCTTTCACTGCGCACACACACACACACACACACATACACACACATCAGTACGATTACAGCCGTATACATCGTTAAATATCGGAATAGAAAAACGGGCTTTGTTTATATCCTAACCGTAATGGAGTAGGGGTGGGCGATACGACAAACGATCATTTCAGCGATACACGATGAGTTTCATGGTATTCAGGTTTGCTCACAAGCTGCCAGTGATACAGTAATGTTGCCTTAAAAAAAACCCCTGTAAATCATAATCTTTTTGTTCATTATTAATAAACACATTTATAATAATAATTGATTTTATTAATTTAAATTTGTACATTTAAAAATGTTTAATTAAACATTTTTATTTATGAAAAAATAAATGTAAGTATTATTAATGTTAACATCAAATCATATGCTTCCAGTCAGCTTGTAATTATTTTTTAAAACTTATTTTTATTCAATTTCTTTAACCCTTTGGAGTATAAGAATTTTAATTTTTTTTTTTGCCATAGATTAAGTATACGTGTATACACATACATAAATATATATAAATAAATATATATATATATATATATATATATATATATATATATACCTATGTGTAAATGATTTTATACACAATGACTCAGAAAAGTGTATTGTTGTTGTTGTTGTTGTTTACTTTTTATTGTCCCCCTTAGGGACATAATTGACCACAATATCGATATTATATGGTCATATCACCCAACCCGATGCTGGACAAATCGATTCAAAAAGCAAAAAAATAGACGTTGAAGTGAGACTTTGAGAGAAAAAAAAAGAAAAAGAAGTACACTCACGGTCAGAAATGTTATCTGTCAGTCCAGCGGGTGCCAGAAGGAAGGAATAGAGAAAGAAAACATGAAGAAAGAGAAGATTACATAAATCATTCCCATACCGTGTAGCAGAGCAGAACGGATACCGACATAACCCACACAGACGAGTGGAGTGCAGGAATGGAGTCGATAAGAGATGTTAGTCATTAAGCATTAGTAACACACATGCTATTACATATTACACTCTCATGTCACCATTATTATTAATATTATCACAACGTTATATTCACTCAAATAAACCATGACAGCTTGTTAAGTCTTAAGCATGTCTAGACATCTTTCTTTCTTTCTTTCTTTCAAGCTTGAAATTTAGAAATAATCTGTGTAGTAATCCAAGGCTGCTATGTAACTCTGTTGGAGTTAGACACGGCGCGACACCGCTGTTTTCTTTTCCGATACCGATACAGATACTGAAACCTCGAGTGTCAGCCGATATCGATACCCATGTAATGGTTTTCTTTAAAAACTACTACTAAGGTTTAAAATGTTTTGTTTTTTTTTGTATCGGAAGCACTTCACAGTTCAACTCTTTCACACAAAAATCACATTGGAAATATAGTAAATATAATCAAATCTGGAGTATAAATGTAATAAAACCAAACTTAAAAAACGTGTGTCTTTATATTTAAAATATTTCCAGAATCCAAAAATTTATTTAATTTCCAAATCCAGTTCCGATCTTTGCCACTTGTCACAGGATATGATACAGTATATTATGTTTTCCCCAATATCCATTCACCATTTTGTTTCTGGTAGCAGCCTGACACTGATACTGGGTATACTGGGTACTGATACTGCGTATTGGATTAGTGCCATCTCTAGTTGGAATGTAACCACGACAACAAGTAAGTAATAAGTAATATGTAAGTAATAACACACTATGTGTTCGGGTGTTTGTATTATTTTCCTACAATGGCACGGTCCGAAGTGTGTTATCCTGCTCGTACCACAGCGAGTCGATGTTTCATGTATGAATGAATGACGCACTGCACGTTTGACAGTTTTATTC
>JANDJT010000050.1:24010062-24028093 GCA_024331685.1 Stegophilus panzeri
CATACGGCTGTGTATATGTTTTAATATCTATCCGTGTGTGTGTGTGTGTGTGTGTATGTGTGTGTGTGTGTGTGTGTGTGTGTGTGTGTATATCCATACAACTGTGTATATGCTATAATATCTAAACGTGTGTGTGTGTGTGTTTGTGTGTGTGTGTATATTCTTACAGCTGTGTATATGTTTTAGTATCTAAACGTGTGTGTGCGTGTGTGTGTGTGTGTAGGCATGGGCGGTGTATAAGGGGAAGTACCGTGAGGGCAGAGACAGAGCCGACCCCTCAGCATGGAAGACTCGGCTACGCTGCGCCCTCAACAAGAGCTCTGAGTTCCAGGAAGTTTCTGAACGCAGCCAACTGGACATCTCTGAACCTTACAAGGTGTACAGGATAGTGGAGGATACACAAACAGGTGAACAGACACACACACACACACACACACACACACACACACACACAAATTCAATACTACAGAAGCTGAACACCCCAATGTTTGACCATAATTCTCATCTCTGAGACTTTTTCACATCCAGGAAATGACATCACACTGTTTTGTCACATAATTGATTATTTAATTCAGCATGGTGGACTTCCTGAAGGAAATCCTGTGTGTGCATGAGACATGAAGGGGAAAAAAATATTAAACATAAAAAAAATCACACATTTATAGAAAAAAAACAAACAAGAAAAACCAGTGAACGAAAGCACGGAGGAATGAAATAATGGATGAAAGATCGAAAGAAAGTAGCTTACATTAAAAACATGATTCTTTAACTTGCAAAACCACAATGAGTTAAAAAAGACTTTAACAAGAAAAGAACAAAGTGACGGAAGGAAGAAAGGAAGGAAGGCATGAAGCAGGGTGAGAGTGAGAGAGAAAGAGAAGGTAGCAGAGAAAGAGGCACAGAAAACGAGAAACAGCTCGAAAAGAAGAAGTCTGAAAAATCTAAAAAGAAAGAAAGAAAGAAAGAGAAAATCCAGAAAGGTGAGGGATAAACAAATGAAATGGAGAAAAAACAATACGGATGAAAAAAGATTGAGAGAATGAAAGTAAAAAAGAGAGACTGTAAAGTACAAAAAAGTGAGAGAAAAATAAAGGAAAGGGAGGAGAAAAACGGAGGATTAAAAAAAAAGAACTGAAATAAAGTAGAAAAGAAATGCAGAAAGAAAGAAATGACTCTCTCTCTGCCTGCCTCTTTCATGAATCTTTTTTTTGTCTCTTATTGTGTTGCTGTTTGTCTCTCTCTCATCATGAGTCTCTCTCTCTCTCCCTGTCTCTCTCTCATCATGAGTCTCTCTCTCTCTCTCCCTGTCTCTCTCTCATCATGAGTCTCTCTCTCTCTCTCCCTGTCTCTCTCTCTCTCTCTCTCTCTCTCTCTCTCTCATCCTGAGTCTCTCTCTTTCTCTCTCTCTCCCTGTCTCTCTCTCATCATGAGTCTCTGTCTGTCTGTCACTCTCTCTCTCTCTCTCTCTCTCTCTCTCTCTCTCCCTGTCTCTCTCTCTCATCAGGAGTATCTCTCTCTCTCCCTGTCTCTTTCTCTCTCATCATGAGTCTCTCTGTCTTTCAGAAATGGCTGTGAATTCAGTAAAGGGCAAAGCATACAATGAAGTTCATGTTCAGGTAAAACAACAACAACAACACACACACACACACACACACACACACACACACGCACACACACACACATACAAAGGGCAGCTAGAAATCCCCATTCAATAGCCACAATACATTTACACAATGACATGAACACCCTGAATGGGAAAGTGAAACTATGAGAAAAACTAAAGTGTTATACTGACACCTAGTGGATAAAACTGATGTAACATCTCTACCAGTACAAATGTACAGAAACAGATCATTTACTTTACACTGCAGTCTGTACTTTACAGCACCTTCTCTGTTCATAGACAACTAGTTCAACCTGAGACGTCTGATTGTCTAGAACATTCTTTTGGGGTTCACGGAAAAGCCTCCTTCTCTGTGCCGATAAAAGCCTCTCACTCGGTTTAATGAGGTTTAATGATTTAATGATTCACTCCCCGGGCAGCTGCTGCTTTGTGAAACAGTACAGCTGTCAGTTTAAATGAATTAGCACTCAGAACTTCAGCAAATCCACCCTGCTGAAAATGAACATAGCTCAGGCTAACTTAGCTTAGCAAGGTTTTAGTAGCAACACAAACAAGCACGGATCAGCATTAAATTCTGATTTAAAAAAAAAAAAAAAAAAGAGTCTCTCTATACCTGCCTCTTTCATCCCGAGCCTAATCTGTCTCTCTCTCTGCCCGTCTTTCTGAAATCACGCAGGTCTGTTTCCCTTTCTTAGAAACTTTAGTATGTTGAGCATCGACCAAACTTGGGGGGGGGGGTCATGACCCGATGATATTTATTCTACTTAATATTAGTAACATCACTCAAACTCTGAAGATGTTTTGAAAAGTTTGAAGAGTTATATTCAGACAAAGCCGCATTTAAATTCGACTGTGCGTGCTATTTCAGTCTATTATAGTCACTATCTTGACCCGCTGCACTAGCACCGGAGCTCAGCGATACAAACGGACAAAAAAACACCCCCGCTGTTTTGGGAGCATTATATGTGAGCTAGCTACATTAGTTAATGTAAGTGATTGACAAAACTGTTGATTGTTATATTGTACATTTTGGCAGCTTCACTAAGAACATAGAGATACAAATGACCCACTTGGGCTTGCATCAATTATATTTAATTGTATCGTATAAAATGAGATATTCGGTGGTACTTTAAAACAATGGCCTGTGATTTACACACGCCCGATTTCATGAGCTGAGCCTCCGTGTGTCTCGGCGAGAGTCTCGGCTGCAGTGCAAAAGAAAAGAAAGGATCGACGAGTTGTGCGCTAAAGACTTTGAGACTTTCTGACAATCACGTATATTACGGTGTGTGCATATTCAGATGATCAGTTATAGTATAAATGTGATTTGAGACACGGGTCGTGTGGGAGACTTTTATCACTGAAGGATTATGTAGACGTGAGAGGAAAATCAAATCAAATGAATTCTAACTGTGTGATGTTTCTATTTTTAGGATGTAATACACAGCAAATCAAATAACAGCACAGTATCAGATGGTTAGTAGAAGACACACACACACACACACACACACACACACACACACACACACACTGGACAGTTTCAATTTGCATGTATTTTGTTTGCAAAGTTCAATCTAAACCTCTTGTCATTGATGATACAGTTTTTTTCCCTCACACATAAAAGCACTTGAACACACACACAAACACACACACACGCATTCACACACACTATGTCTTAATCATGACCTCTGAACTTGACTGCACAAATGCCTTAAAGTATAGGCACCTGTCCAGAAGTGGGCATGTTTGAACACTTTGTAGCAAACCCGAAGAAGGAGAAAGAAAAGAAAACTGCCAGCAAGTTTTGCATATACTTCTATAAGCGAATATATTCATACGTAGAGGCCGAAGGTTTCCAAAGTTTTTCTACAAACGTTGAACTCCACACATTTCCTGTCACTATACATTTCCTGTGTTAAGTCGATTAGGTTGTCTACTTTATTTCTATAAAAGGTCACGTCAAAAAGAATAGCTAAGAGACAGATTTATTTCAGCTTTTATTTTGGTCACGGCTCTTGTTGGAAGTTGCCCAATTGCTGCCAAGTTGTAATGTTCTGGCTGAGGTGTTGAGGTGTTGCTTCAACATTTCTGGATAATCCTCATAATTCTTCATGATGCCAGTTATTTTCTGACGTGCACCACTCCCTTGGAGAGAAAAACACCCACAGCTCGGTGCTACCATCCCCATGCACCAAAGTCGGGATGGTGTTCTTTAGATTAAAAGCCTTGCCTTTTTTCCTCCATACACAGAACTGATCATCAGTTCGGTTTTTGTTTCATCTGACCCGAGAAGACTCTGAAAATGCTGGTGATCACCTGCAGACTTCAGTCTGGATTTTTTTATCCCTTAATTTAGGAGCTTTTTCCTTTTCACAGCAGCGTAGATCTCTCTTAATGATAGATGTTCATACTTTGATGCATCCAGCTCCTTTAACAGTTCCTTTGTTGTTGTCTTGGTGTTCATTTGAACCTTTTGGGCCAAACGTGGTTCATCCCTGGAGGGTTATTTGTTCGTCCTTCCTGAACCAAGCAGTCTCTGTGTGGTCCCAAGATTTAAATATTTGTATACAATTGTTTGTACAGATGTTCGTGGTACCTTCAGTTGTTTGGAAATTGCTCCTAAGGCGAAACTAGATTTATTGTTCTGAGTTCCTATGGTATCAAGGGCAAAATGGCCTGGTCTCTAAAGGGAGGCCCTTTTACAACCACAGGTGCACTCAAGTTAACTCCTGATTATAACAACTGGCCAATCGGAAAGTCAATTAAAAGTCATTACATGACTTTCTGGAATCTTCCAGACTCTTTAAGCCTAGTTCACACTACATCGACAGACTCCAACCAACACCAACAGATAGGTTTGTCGGGTTTTGTCAGATCAGTGTTAATGTGTTAATGCTGTCAGTGTTTGTTGGAGTTGGTCAGTGTTTGTTTTCACCAAATGAACACGTTCAATCGGCATTTGTCCGGTTGTCTAATGTCTGAGCAGTGTGGCGTGATTTTCCTCTGACGTAATCTGACCTTGACATGAACCTTTGCCACGATGATGAGACGTCTTTGAACACTTACGTGTGCTTAATTGTTGTTTTTGGGTTTTAAAGACGAAACACAGATTATTACCTGTTGTCAAGAAGCAAAGTGTGATCGTTAGGCGTTCACGGGTGAAATGGAACCTGTAAAACTTGTAGTTTGCCTCTGAATGAGTTGTGTCACCATCTGAAGTAGTTGTTGAAACTGCTCTGGGGCAAAGTGAGCAAAATTTTGAAAGCTTGTCTGTGTCCAGTTCTCGGCATAAAGGCAAATAAACGCCCTGTCTCTCGCGTCGCAACAACTACGGCTTCACGCGCAACCTCTTTTGTTTCACTCTTCGTCTTTAAAGGTGAAGAACACCACGGAAAGGTAACAGTAACCAGTCTGACTGTCCGTAAAAAAAGTAGTGTTTGTTGGGGCAGTGTGAACATTGTGAAAGTTGTGTTTCCCAACATTCTAAATCCAACGGCTAGAAATAAATCTGTCTCTATTAGATCGTTTTAAATGATCTATTTAAATTATCCGACATGAACAAAGTAGATATATACAAAATAAATATATACAGTGGGGGAAATAAGTATTGAACACGTCGACATTTTTTCCAGTAAATATATTTCCCATGAGGTTATTCACATGAAATTTTCACCAGACATCAGTATTAACTCAAGAAATCTGGAACTGTAAAGAATTCACAACATTAAAGTCCATAAATCAAGTTATGTGTAATAAAGAGGAATGACACGGGAAAAAAAGTATTGAACACGCTAACTGTGATGTATTTAATACTTAGTGGAGAAGCCGTTGTTTGTAATGACGGCTTCGAGACGCTTCCTGTATGAAGAAATTAACGGGCCGCAGTATTCAGGTGTGATTTTGGCCCGTTCTTCTAAACATATTGTCTTTAAATCTTATTCAGTTGGATTCGAGTCAGGTGATTGACTGGGTTATTCTAACACCTTTTTTTTTGTTGTTGTTGATGCATTCAATACTTATTTCCCTCTCTGTAGTAATAGGATTCGTGTGAAAAACTGAGATTGAATATCTTTAGCCTATGTGTATGTCAACATTTAACCTCAACAGTATTGTACAGTATATAATCACATTTATCACATTAAAATACAACTCATCCAACATGGAATAGCAACAACAACAACAACAACAACAATGATAAAAAAAGATGCTCAGAATTAGTTGTGTGTTTAAACACATAAGCAGAGTGGACGTTTTCGACCAGCTGTGTGTCCTGAAACTCTGCAGTGAAAAGTGACTTTGTGGTGAAACAGAAAGTAAAATGAAGTTCCCTTTCAAAGGGAACTTTTCAAGTGCCCTAATAATCACCTCAAGCAGCTCTTTATAAGCTTGAGAGCTGCTGTCGGTTTTTGGTGCAATGATACCCTCTACCGACTCCTCGGAGTCAGCGAGGGTGTTTTGGCTTTCCATAGGGGAAGGAGGAGTCGCGACGCGAGCTCCAAAGTCAGGCGGAGAGCCTGACCCGGAAGACAGAGCAAGAGATAGAGCAGCGCTCGTCTCCGGCTCCTCTTCCGAATCCATACAAGAACCCCACAGCAGCGGCCGGCCCAGATCCGCGCGGCTCTGAAACCAAACTCCCTTCGGACGAGAAGAGAGCGAGCCGAGAGCGGAGCTGCCTAACTGTGAAATGTTCGCAATGCTGACAGACAGACCCCTCGAGGGCATGCTCCACGCCCAAACACTTCATACAGAAAGCGTGTCCGTCTCCTCCCGTGATGAAACGGAAGCAAGGCGTACCACACTTTCTGAATCCTTTCTTGCTCATTCTTTCTCTCTCTTTTCTTTTTTTTAAAAAGGGATAGAAAAGTTTAGAGATTTTGAGAAAATAAGAGTCGAAATGAAGTGTCTTTTGTCACACAAACCACAGACATGCAGTCTCGCTGAAGATAATAAGGCTGGCAGCGTGGTTCACAGGTGCCATATATATATATCATGGGACGCGCTTAATTGCCACGTCACCTGATCATGGCAGGCCTATAAGTAGAGGCATGATTTTACACAAGCTTCAGATACCGGTCACGTGCGCAAGTGCTCTCCCATACTGTTATGCTAAACGCAATGTCTCGTTGACCCAGACGTTTACCTCTAATCCGCACAGTATACACAGGAAACTTGTTTTCTTCTGCTCTACTGACACCCTCTACTGTTTTTATGATAATAGAAGTCTTAATGCGTTTGTGTGTGTGTGTGTGTGTGTGTGTGTGTGTGTGTGTGTGTGCGTGCCAGCAGATGGCAGGTTGGATCTCTACAGCAATAACAATGTTGACAGTTATGACAGACATGCGAATGTTTCTGTCACTCTGCTAACAACATGGTCCCCCATTTCAGGTAAATATATTTCACACATTTCATTTAGTGACACATCACATCACATCACACACACACACACACACACACACACACACACACACATCACACACACACACAATAAAAGGAGATGAATGGATCGATGGTAAAAATGAAAAGAAAGGGATAGGGAATGAATAAAGAGCAAAAAATAATGATGTATTTGTGGATATATGGAGAGAGAAAATGGAAAGAAACAGATAAGGAATGGATAAAGAGAAAGAAATAAGAATCATGGATGGGTGGATGGTCATGTGTCTCAAATCACCTACTTCATAGAAGTACTACTTCATTGATTATTTTCCTATAACAGCATGCAAAAATATGTTTTATTTCTATTTTACAACTTATTACAATATACAGTGCTGTGAAAAAGAATCCTGATTTCTTCTGTTTTTGTGTATATCTCATATGGAATTGTTTCAGAAATTAAAAATAAAATCGAAGATAAAACAAAGGCGACCTGAGTAAACACATAATACAGTTTTTAAATGAGAATGTAATTTATTGAAGCAAAAAAGTTCTCCAATACCAACTGGGCATGTGTGAAAATGTATTTGCCCCCATAGTTACTAATTCCCCCAAATCTATGAAACTGCGTTCATAATGGGGTTCAGCTGGACTAGACACACCCAGGCCTGATTACTGCAAACCCTGTTCAATCAAATCAACACTTACAAAGAACTTTTACAACAGCATGAAGTTGGTTAAAATGTTGGCAAAAAAAGTTGTCAAAGAGTGGAACTGTTTGGAAGACAGGGGTCCCGTTACATCTGGTATAAACCAAACACAGAATTCCACAAAAAGATCATCATATCTATGGTCAAGCATGGTGGTGGCAGTGTGATGGTGTGGGGATGTTTTGTTGCTTCAGGGCCTGGGCAACATGCAATAATTGAGGGAAACATGAATTCTGCTCTCTACCAGAAAATCCTAAAGGAGAATGTCCGGTCTTCAGTCCGTAAATTGAAACTCAAGCGCAACTGGACTATGCAGCAAGATAATGATCCAAAACATAAATGGTCTGCACTTATATAGCGCTTTTATCCAACGCACTTTACACTGTGTCTCATTCACCCATTCACACACACACACACCAATGGTAGCAGAGCTGCCACGCAAGGTGCTAACTTGCCATCGGGAGCAACTTGGGGTTCAGCGTCTTGCGTCAGCGTCTTGCTCAAACCGCCGACCCTACGATTAGTAGACAACTCGCTCTACCATCTGAGCCACAGCCGCCCAATGAATGGCTCAAAAAAAGCTAAATGAAAGTTTTGGAGTGTCCTAGTCAAAGTCCTGACTGGAACCAATTGAGATGCTGTTACAGGACCTTAAACAGGCAGTTCATGCTCGAAAACCCTCCAGTGTGTCTGAACTAAATCAGTTCTGCGAAGAAGAGTGGGACAAAATTCCACCACAGCGCTGTGAAAGAATGATCTCCAGTTACCGGAAGCGTTTGGTTGCTGTTATTGCTGTTAAAGGTGGCACAACCAGATTTTAAGTGTAAGGGGGCAATTAGTTTTTCACATGGGTGATAGGTGTTGGATAACTTTTTTTTGCTTCAATAAAAACAAGAAACTGTATTGTGTGTTTACTCGGGTTGCTTTTGCTTTATGTTGTATTTTATTTGAAGATCTAAAACTATTTATTATGAGAGATACACAAAAACAGAAGAAATCAGGAATACTTTTTCACAGCACTGTATTTCTCAATAACTAGCTTACTTAATAAATCTATTATTATTATTATTATTAGTAGTAGTAGTATGATTATGATTATTATTATTATGTGTGTGTGTGCTTCCAGACTTCCGACTCCTCGTGTGCCTGTTCTATCATGGCCAGCTGGTTCAGGAATTGATCACATCGTCTCCAGAGGGATGTTTTATCCTTCAGGGTTCGGCGCCGGTGGGGAACGAGCGTATTTACGGGCCGTGTGCAGCTCACACTCTGTGCTTCCCTCGCCTAGACGCTCTGCCCATCCCAGCAGGCATCGCCGAGGCCATGAGCCGCCTGCTGCCTCACCTGGAGAAAGGCGTGTTAGTGTGGGTTGCCCCTGATGGAGTCTTCATCAAACGCTTCTGTCAGGGACGAGTGTACTGGGACGGGCCGCTCGCCCAACACACACACCAACCCAACAAACTGGAGAGAGAGAAGACGTGCAAACTGCTCGACATCAATGTTTTCCTGCAGGGTGAGGACGAGAGTCCACAGCGCTCTCCCTATGCTCCTCTCTCTATGTTTCTCTGTCTCTCTCTCTCCCAGTCTATGTCTCACCCTCTATCAAATTCAAATTCAAATTCAAAACAGCTTCATTGGCATGAATTTTAGCTAACAATTGTTGCCAAAGCATTGTTTGGGGTAAGGAAACAAAAACGGACAAGATAAAACATTATCTCAGTGGTTAGCACGTTTGCCGTGCACCTCCGGAGTCGGGGGTTCGAATCTCGTCTCCATCCTGTCTGCATGCACTCTGCATGTTCTCCCTGTGCTTCGGGGGTTTCCTCCGCTTGTCCAAACACATGTTTTGTATTCTGACTAGAATTTCCAACTTGTCCGTAGTGTGTGATTGTGCCCCGCAATGGACTGGCACCCCGTCCAGGACGTCCCCTGCTTTTTGCCCCGAGTTCCTTGGGATAGGCTTCAGGCTCCCCGTGACCTTGTATAGGATATATGTTATGGAAAATGGATGGATAGTTAGATAAATTAAAAACAAAAAACAAATGAAGGAATCTGTACAAATTCATACATTTACGGTGTATAGTACACATATTTACGCTATTTACAAATATATTATTGTTCTGTAACATATTACCATTAATATTCACATGGGACTAGCTTCCATTGTCTTCTTCTCATCGGTGCGATTCACAACAATTTGAAATGTTCCTCCGTTCAACCCAGACAAGGATTTCAAACTCGAACGAACACGCTTTGGTAAGCTAGCAAGTCAAATTCAGCTCAGCATCAAGCACCACTGAAGGATGTTACTTGCTTCCACTGTTTATACTTAATGCTCCCCATCCATCTCTCCTTTTTTTCTATCTGTCCCATCATTCCTCCTTTTCGGTCTTTTATTTTGGTTTCCCTTCATCTTATTATTTTTTTTCTGACTGTCTGTCCATCCAGGGATCGTTATGATGAAAAGTATTTCATGGTTCACACACCCACCGCTAACCTGCGCTGTTTTGAATGCGGAGATGTAGGACACAAACGAGTAGCATACCGACGTTCTCATAAACAACGGCCTACAGAGACAGTGAACACTAACAAAGCCTGAGCTAGCGAAGCCGTAACAAAACAGAGATAATCATAAACAGCACGTGTTTCTGATGAGCTGTGGCGTCCAACACAGACGCCTAAGAAGGAAATCAATTCGGAGATATCGGTGGGAAATAAAGGGTAAGTTGTGACTCAGGCTGAACGCACAGAGTAAATGGGTTTTCAAGCTGAGATGAATAAACTGCAGGTTGAATGTCAAATGAATGAAGCGAGCGTGATTGGAACGGACAGTGTTTCCGACCATTCACTAGCAAAGCATGTGAAAGCCTGGTGGGGTTAAACACACACGGTGTAGGCGGAACACCTTCACACGCTGAGTGCTGTAAAACCATCCGTAACGACTCCCTGTACTCGCGTCAAAGAGAAAGTGCTTTTTTTGGGGTAAAGAGAGGTGAAAGAGAGGTAAAACTCCTGAACTCTTTTTTTTTTTTTTTTTTTTTTTTTTTTTCCCGATGAAGAAAAATTCGAGAGATCAGCTGGAGAAGCGCAAAAATCCACAGCCCTCGAAGCAACTCGAAGACTTTCAGCCTGAGAAAGTTCACGGACAGCAGTAATAAAATTATCGACCTTATTCTGAATAAGACAATATTCTGATTAAGGTGTTTACATGAGTCGCTTTTAGAATATTCCTTTCGTGTTCCTGTTTTACGTGTTATAGAACAGAGATCGATTAACGTCACACGTCATTACGTCCCCACGCCACGCCGTCCGACGTTCCCTCCAGAATTTCACGTATCGACATACAGTTGGTCGTCGTTATGGGACCGTATACAGTTTTGCGTGTTTTTATTTTTAATTTTACGAAAGCTTCAAATGCGGTTAATTATTTATCATGCTGTACGTGCAAACAGACGACTGCTTGAAGCCATCCCTCCCATTCATCTCTCATTCTTTCTCTTATCCTCTATCTTTCTTTTCTCTCATCTCCTGTTTCCTCTCTATCACTCTCTCATCTACAGTATCTAGATTTATCCCCTTTCTTTCTATCTATCCTTGCACTTTCACTGCATCTATTCATCCTCTGTGTTTTTTTTTTTATTCCTTTCCTTCCTGGCACCTTTTCTCTTCTCTCCATCCATTTATTCCTCCACTCATCCTCTCAATGTCTCCTTTTTTTTTCTCTTCTCTTTTCTTTCCCTGCACTTTCTTTCTATCATCCTTTCTTTCGTCCTCTCCACACATTCCTCCACATTCCACACTTTTTTTTTTTTTTGCTCTGTCCATTCCTACATGTGTCTTTCTCGGTATCGTTCCTCTCTCTCCATTCATTCCTCTTACATATATTTACATATATTCCTTTTATATATTCTCTCTTTATCCAAACTTCTTCTCTCCATCGTTTCTCTTTTTCTCTCACATCCCTCTTTCTTGCTTCCACTGTTTATACTTAATGCTCCCTGTCCATCTCTCCTTTTTCTATCTGTCCATCATGCCTCCTTTTCTGTCTCTTTTATTTTGGTTTCCCTTCAGCTTATTTTTTTTTCTGACTGTCTGTCCATCCAGGCATCATTATGATGTTTGTATGTTTAAAACGTTAGACTAAAACTGTGTGTGTGTGTGTGTGTGTGTGTGTGTGTGTGTGTGTGTGATTATTGTGTAGAGTTACACCAGCACCTGCAGGCAGGAGGGCCGAGGCCACGCTATGTGATTGACCTGTGCTTTGGAGAGGAGTTTCCTGATAAAAATCAACCCAAGAGCAAGAAACTCATTACAGCACAGGTGGGCTTTCACTGTATGCGTGTGTGTGTGTGTGTGTGTGTGTGTGTGCGTGTGTGTGTGTGTGTGAGTGTGTGAGTAAATGTTTATTATTGTGTGTGATAGACATTTAAGTGTGTTTATTATTGTGTATATGAGTATTACTGTGTGTGTATGTGTGTGTGTGTGTGTGTGTGTGTGTGTGTGTGTGTGTTACGGTGTGCAATACTGGGTGTGTAAGTGTGTTTATTATTGTGTATGTGTGTATTACTGTGTGTGTGTGTGTGTGTGTGTGTGTGTGTGTATGTGTGTGTGTGTGTGTGTTACGGTGGGCAATACTGGGTGTGTAAATGTGTTTATTATTGTGTATGTGTGTATTACTGTCTGTGTGTGTGTGTGTGTGTGTGTGTGTGTGTGTGTAGCAGTAGCCTTGTGTAAGTGTGTGTAATAAAATAAGATGAGCAGCAGAGGGAGCCACAGCACAGAACTAACACACTGATCTGTCATTTCTCTCTCTCTCTCTCTCTCTCTCCACCCATCCATCATCTTTCATCCTCGTTCTATCATTCCACCCTCTTTATCTTTGATCTCTTTATCTATATTCTCATGTTTCATGTTTATCTTTCATGCACTTCTTTCTTGCTATCCATCCATCATTCTTATTTCTTTCTCTTTATCCATTCCTTATCTTTTACTTTCCATTTTTTTCTTTCCATACATACACACATACATCATTATTTTTGCTCTTTATTCATTCCCTATCCATAATTTTTACCATCCATCCATCCATCCATCCATTCATTCATCTCCTTTAATTGTGTAGGTGGTGCCCATGTTCGCTAAGGAGGTGCTAGAGGGTCTGCAGAAGCATGATGCTGAAATGAAACTAAGTCTGAAATCAGAAGCACAGAAATGAGATCCATCCCTCCCTCTCTCGATCCCTCCGTCCATCACTGTAGATAGAAACACACCCTATACACTCAACTGTTTTCTTTTTTGAACTTTTTGAATTTCTGAATTTAAAATTGTTCTTGTAGAGTTTAAGAGTAAAGCTTTTGAATGGTTAACCAATCAAAACAAAGACAGGAAAACAGCATCATGCTAACTAGTGGCTAACATCATTAGCCATGTTAGCATGTTTAAATGCATTACCTCAGAACCAACCATGCTCCATGCTGTGCTAAATGTTGCTATCAATAAATGATAGATTTTACCAGCAAAACTGAGCATAATCAAACACAGTCAAACCAGCAGTCAAGTTTCCTCAAGTAGCTAACAACAATTAGCATTTTGCTGGTGAAATCATAACTGCTAGCTTTCTGTTATTGTTAGCCTATGTAGCATGTTTGGGCAATGCTCTTTTAAAGCAATATTTCAGCTATAAAATATAGTAATTAAAGTCAATAAAATAACGCTGTTATTTAATTATTTTATTTTATTACAGTCAATGAAAATTAAATGGCAGGAATTACCTTGTACAATGTTTTTGTTTAAAAACAAAAGCTAACATTGCTAGCAATACATGAAAGGGGATACTAGTGAAATCATGCTAATTGTGAGTACTTGCTTTGATTGATTGTCGACTGTTAGTATGCTTGTTAACTCCCATAGATTTAACTATGCTCATTTCATTCAGCAAAAATGCTAACGTTGCTAAATGTCATGACTAGCTTCACCATGGCATTACTCTGTAGGCTATAAATAAAAAAGGAAATTACAGTTCGCATGATCGAATTAGTAAGCTTATTCTAACTAACTACTCGTTTCCATTTATTGCTAACCATGTTAGCCTGTGAGTTTTTCTGAGGAAAGTCTCTTTGTTTTTGTGAACAGTTTTCTGCTTTATTTTGTTTTGCTTGGTTTAAAGAGTGAGTCCGAGAACGCCTTTAACAGCTGTAAATACTGTGAAACAGCTTAAAAGCGAATCAGTTAAAAGTGGAAAATGTTTATGTTGACAACTTTGCAAATGGTTTCATGCTAAGTATAAAAGTTAAAAAATTATCTAGCTATGTTAACTTGCAAACAAATAGGAAACTGTACGAGGCAAATGGTATGCTAGCTGCTAGCTGTGTCATACTAGCTTACTCGCTAGGCTTACAAGCTACCACACTGTAGAATTATCCACCATTTTTAAAATAATATTCCAGACAAAAAAAACATGTCATTGTGAAGGAAATGACTTAGCGAAAAAGCAAAATTAGCATCGTCCTTAACGCATCATGCTAATTCTGACTAGGTAATACTTCAGGGAATTATCTGCACTCGTTTTGAAGGAAAATTTCACTCAAAATGTTGCTAATATACTGTAGTAACAGAGATGCATTGATGTTGTATCAGATAAAGCATAATTCTCACCAGAAAAACAAAACAAAAAACATAAAACCTCGGTTCCTATCAACTTCTGAGTAGAAAATATGAGTACCTTCTCTGAATCCAAGGTTCTTTCAGTTTAGAATGAATTGCAGCTGATAAATGTATCATAAACACAGCTATCACAGCTAGCCCTAGCTAATATAAGATAAAAGCTACAACCTCCACATTTGTCTAGTAAATAAACAGGCGATGAAGAACACTTTCATGTCGAAATAAAGAGAAGTTTTATTTATTTATTTTTTTGTGATTTAAACCAAATAGCAAACCTGAATCATACTAATATTATTGCTAATTTGTTAGCCATATTAGCATGTTGTTCATTCTAGAGTGCCAAAAAATACCAGTTTTACCTCTTATCTATACTATGAGGCTTTTATTTTTCTTTCTTTTCTTTTTTTTTAAATACAGTTTATAATGAAAATTTTTTATCTAACAGGCAGCTTGGATTCAGAATTCAGCTTCTGGGGAATGCAGCCTTGATTATTTGTGTTTGTTTGTTTGTTTTCCTTTATAATCACTGTGTGCAAACTAAAAACTGTGAAAAAAAAAAATCTCATGCTAACATTACAACCTGAACATATTTTTTTCAATGCCACTGTTATATATCATGTATTTATTCAATTTTAATCAGTCATTCTTGTTACCTCTTAATTATCTGGGTCATCCGGTTTATTAAATAATAAAAATCTGACTCCATATAAATCTATAAAGCATTCTTTTATTTCTAGCGAACACTGTTTTACAGTCTCACAAGTTTTAAAAATATACAATTTTATAGCTATACATTTATAAAGAAAAAAAAAAAAAAAAATAATAATAATAACAATCCTCTTTTTTTTCTGGAAAAAATCACCACCACCACAAAAAAAAAATAAAAATAAAAATAAAATAAAATCAATCAAAAATTTAAAGAAAGGGAAAGAGTGTGCTTGATCAAAAATGAATACCCGTATCTGAGTTTAAAATACTTTCCATATATATATTTTTTTATTTTACAGTTTTTTTCCCCCCTGCTTTCATATTGTACAGAAAAATAAAGAAGGTGGAAAAATATGGAGGGAAAAAAAAAAAAAAAAAAAAAAAAAATCGAAAGCACACTGCGAGGTCAAGTGCACTCACAAAGCATCACCTTCCAACATGTTATTAGCACCTTTAAACCCCTTTCTTCTGGAAAAACACCAACGGACATCCCGTTATCGACGGGAATCTTCTCTTTTTCTTTCCTCCTTTAGTGTCTTTTCCGTTTTTACCCACACATTGGAGCGTAATGCTGAGCTGAATTCGCATTTAGACCTCGTATTGCGGAGCTAAAAGCCGTATACATTCACCTCGAGAGCCAAAGCTCAGTTTAGAAGCGTGAAAGAAAACCGCATTGCGAAAGAAAAAAAAAAAAAAAAAAAAAAAAAGTAACCATTAATGTTTGTCATCATATTTGTCATATTATTTTTTTTTTTTTTAGCATATTCATATATAACACCTGTATAATATAGAACTATTCATATCATTATATAGTCATTTTTTTTTTTCCCCATTCAATATTATTTCCTTTATAATACTGACTGAAAAGAGATACCCTGCAGAAAAAGTACACCGAAAACAGACGTGGCGTCAACAACAGGCGAGTTTGATTGTCTCAAAAGACATAAAGTCTGACTGTGCATCACTAGCATTGCGTTGTTTTTTTTTTTTTTTTTTTTTTTTTCTTCTGTCCTTCCTTCCTTCCTTCCTTCCAAACCCGTTTTAACCAATAAACACAAAAACACATATGGCTCTTCCAAAGTAACCATGAGGTCACGAATGATCAGTTTGGGTTAAAGTCCTTAAAATATTCGTCATGTGGACTCTCTGTGCAAATGTCTCAGTGTGCTACCAAGGTGTGCTCATATTTCATCACGTATTAACCTCAATCCATTTTAATTCCTATTTATCCTTCACATCACATATAGGATGAAAACGTTTTCACATATTATTTGTGCCTGCGCAAATTAGTTCGCTTTTTAAATGTTTTTTTTTTCTTAATGGCGAAAATGGCAGGTTTTGGTACAGCGTGAGGTTTAAGCCGGATAATTTGACGTTTTTATTGTTATTGTTTTATCGTTTCTTGAATTCGACGTCGTATTCATATTTTATAACGGCATAGAAAACGGCACAAACGTTTTCTAAATACACCGGCAAATACAATTCAAGTGATTTTCCCTTTTTTTTTTCTTTTTTTTTTCTTTCAAAGCCATCACTAGCCGCCAATATTAATTTTTTGATTAATAAAAAATTTATCTTTTAATCTTCTTTCGCTTAATCTTTTAACACAAGGTATGCAGCATGATCAGTTTCACTCAGCCGTTAATTAGTACTGATTTCAGGAAAATGTTAGGGTATATAAGGATTCAATCATGATGAGGCCTTTTGTTATAGGAAATGAATCAACAATATGGTGTTTTATTCCTCTTAAGCCACAGCAAATTGCCAACAATTACAATTTTTGCAATGTAAATTTTTATATCAACTCCTTCTGACCAATCATAATAGAGAACTTGCTGTGATATAAATTCTAAATAAATCTAAATAAAAAAAAAAAAAAAATATATATATATATATATATATTATTTTTTGTTTCGTCATATATATATATATGTATATGTATATATAACCGTATATTTCCCATTATAAAACAATAGATTTTTAAAAAATAATCAGGATAAACTGAGCAATAATGTATTAATTGTTGATATGTGATGAAATAAAAGCACTTCTTGGTAGGGAACTCAGTCTCTTAATAAGGACTTACTGCTGTCTCATTCGTTTACATCCTTGAGGTAAATCTGTGCAGCTCCTATTTCCTTCATGCAATTCGGGGGCGGACCAGCGTCTCTTTCGGGAGCGTGGCTTATCCTGGATCTCCCGCCGGGAATCTGACGGAAGCGATGTGGCAAGGGGCGGCGCCGTTCTGTCAGATCCGTGTGTGCTGGTCTCTGATCCTGCAGAAATGCGACTGCATGAGAGTTGTTGCAGCGAGGTGGGTGTCAGGATCGATGAGGTCATCGGCGGGGGTAACGAGGTCAACGATGGGGTCAATGAGTTCATCGTCGAGGTCACTGAGGAGGCTAAGGTGGCCACTGGGGTCAGTGAGTTGGGCATAGGTGTCAAGGTTGTTGTTGCTGTCGAGGGCAATGAGGTTGGCGTCGGGGTCAAAGCCAGGCAGACGTCTCCCGGACTGAGCTGGCGGCAGTGGAGGCCGTAAAGCTCGGCGCTCCTCTGAGGACTGCATGAAGACCAGCCTCTGTCCCGCACAAAAAATGGATACTCCTCCAAAACCGTGAGCAATTCCTGCCAAGAGAAAAACCAGGAAAATCAACAAATGCTCGCCTGGTACTTGCACAAAATTAAATTGTGTTAATGGCTTTCCAGTGAGACAGGAAACTGGGAAAAACACTGGTTATCATTCAGATTCAAATTCTCTGTCTTTCCACTAAAGATATTTAGCCTTGGGGAAATTACACTGCATTTTAAACAGGAATATTAGCCCAGGAATAATTAGTCTAGAAATGTAAGTTAAGGAAATTTATCCCAGAAACCTAAATCCAGGAACTTCAGTTCAGAAACCTAAACCCAGAAACCTAAACCCAGGAACTTCAATTCAGAAACCTAAACCCAGGAA
>JANDJT010000050.1:24031278-24041521 GCA_024331685.1 Stegophilus panzeri
ATATATAACGAGGCAACAAAACAAGGCTACTATGGTTTTATTTACTACCCCGAAAGGTTCTTCGGTTTATCCTTCTGAAGGTCCCTTAAAGATTTTACGTAGTCCCCGAGAACAGAGGGTTTTTCTTGAAAAGTTTGAAGTTAAATCCTTAGAAGTAAAACTCTTAACCATGCGGAGAACCCTTGAAGAACTCTTATTTCTAATCGTATATAATAGTCGATATGTTTCTACCGATACGCACTGATTTAACACTTTTTTTTTGTTTTACTGGCTGGTAAAGTGAGTTAACATCTGTCAATCTATTCTAGAGCCGATAGCCATGGCTTTCCCCCTTCTGGACTGACCTGAGTGTTGCAGTCGGCAAGCAAAACCTGCAGATGATTGAAGCCATCGGTGGGTCCAGGTGAGATGAGTAGGATGGTGCAGGTACTCAGGTGGAACTCAGGTGTGGTGTCGGCGCTGTGCAGGAAATCCTCTGTCTGTAACTCTTCCACCCTTTTCAGACGGCCACCGGCCAACTCAATAAGGGAACCCTTGGCAAAATGAGGTAGGACTGCACTTGTTGGTGGGTCAGGACCACTGAGGACTGATACAGAGGGTCGATAGGATCCTGGTGAAAGTTCTCGCTCCTGATAGACCCCATGGTTGTTGTGCTGACCATGAGGAGAGTGCTGGGAGTTCCTCAGAGGGGACGGAGGAGGACCTGAGGGATTAAAACTTGGGTATGCCTGAGGGTTATGGTGAACTGAGGAGTACAGAGACCCCAGGGCATAGTAGATCTGAGCTCCTGATTGGGAGGCACTTCCAACGGAAGGTTCATGAGAAGCCTTTGTCTTTCGTGTTTCAGAGGTGTAAGTGTGGGGAGTTGGAGGTTTTAGGATTGCCAGAGAGTCCCTGTCTGTATTGTGATGGAAGGAATGTGCATTAGGACCCACCTGGGACGGGGATACCCTCCTTGTATCGCGCCCTACCAGATCTTCTTGATTCTTCTTCCTTCCGTTGGAGTGGGAACCACCAACTCTTGGTTGAGAGTCACTTCCACTTTCCACCCTTCCACTGGATTCTGATCTAATGCCTTGTCCATCGAGACCATTATGTCTCCTGCTTGAGTACCTGAGCCTGCTTTCTGAAAGAAAATCATTGTGGTAGAGTGATGTTTGTGGGAAAAGGTGTGAGGAGGATGATGAAGGGAAGAGAGAGGAGGCATAGTCTCGCCTGAAATAGGGCCACATGTCCCTGGAATCGACTGCATATGTGCCCTTGTATGTAGGCATCGACATGGACGGATGCAAACCAAGGGAATTGATTTCTCCTCGTAGCCAGCGAGAGTGCTGAGGAATTGGCGGTTCTGTTTCAACTTCTGACCTCCGTCCACTTGATCCATCTCTCCAGGAAGGTGAACCTGAGCCACGTCTTTCTCTCACCTGGCTAGAAAGGTATGGGTGGTGAAGGGATGAGTGGTAGGGCAGCTGCCATGATAGGGGAAACGGAAGGGCTGGAAGTTGGGGTGGGGGAGGTGGTGGAGGAGGTGGAAGGAATTCTTTATCGCCACGCGGTTCGTGTTCCCGCCCTTCGGAAAGGTATTGTCTCCGGTGTCGAAGCAGTGCCGGGTATTTGAACTCGTCCTCCGGGGGGCGCTGTTCAGACGAGCCTTGCCGGGACTCGCGCTTTTTCGGGGGGAGGCTGGGATTCATGGGGTCTCCCCCAGGCCTGAGGGGCCAAAACTAGGTCACATGGGCTGATGGGGAGAACGAGGGGTCCGGATGATGGCAAGATTCTCGGCTGAACAGCATCACGCACAAGATCGCAATTCACTCAGACCTGCGCTCAGAATTGCTCACCTGAGAAAGAGAAAAAGTGAATGTATCAGAAACCACATGAGCAAGTGATTCAGAAATGCAGTGTGCATGACACTAAAGAAGGAAACAATCGTTTCTTGGCTAACTGATGACATTTGGGATAAGCGAACCTTACGTATTGTACATATACACTGTTCCTTCAAGAATGTTCAGCGTACTATAGGTTCCCTGACTGTGATTAGTATGTGGTCACTTCTTACAATCACAGATATACAGCTCTGGTGTGTGAGGGTTTTAATGAAACACTTTCCATCCAGAGTTTGCAATGTGTGACTAAGAGTGTCAGAGAGAGAGAGAGAGAGAGAGAGAGAGAGAGAGAGAGAGAGAGAAAGAAATATTGTTGGAAAAAAATCATAAAGTGGCCAAATCACTGATCCAGCCAATACTCGAGTCTCTGAACAGATCTAAATATAACTTACATGTGATTCCCACAATAACAATGTGCTAACAAACACACAAATCCATACCTGAACCACACACACACACACACACACACACACACACACACACTAACTACAGGAGGCAATATGCCTGCTCTTCGGAGAGGAAAAATGCTGATAAGTTTCTTCGGATCGTTGAAGCAAAGTGGGAATCCGACAAGTCGTCACCATCCACGGGAACACTTCACACACTTCACACACACGCACACCCTTCACACACACACACACACACTTCACACCATTGGGTCCAGCTGTCAGTCACCGTTACCGTAGCAATTGAACGAGCTGCTCACCACCCACCCCTGATTGCCATAAGCTCGCCACAGGGTGTGCGGGGGAGTTTGCGCGAAATGAGAGAAAGAGAGAGAGCGGGAGAGACAGAGAGAGAAAGAGAGAGAGAGAGAACCAGAAATGGTAGAAATGACAGAAAGAAGGAAGGAGGGATGTAGAAGGAAGGAGAAACGAAGGTGCATAGAAAGAATGAGCCGGGAATGGTGAGAATGAGAGAAAAGAATGAAAGAGTTGGGGTAGATAAGGATGAAAGGAGTGGAGAGAGAGAGAGAGAGAGAGATAAAAAGAGAAAGAGAGAATGAGGGAAGGAGAGATGGAGCGAAACAGAGGTACCGATGGATAGAGAAATGTAAAAGTTGAGGGAGAAGAATGGAGGGTGTGGAGAGAGGAAGAGAAATAGAGAGAAAGAGGAAAAGAGAGGAAGTCAGACAGACAGAGAGAGAGGGTTCTCATTTCATTGCATGTGTGTGTGTGTGTGTGTGTGTGAGAGAGAGAGAGTGTGAATGTGTGTGTGTGGGAGTTTCTCTAATGTCTCTAAATTAAACTCTCTGATGTTTCGACGCCACATCTGCTCCTCCGTCTACAGCGCTGCCGCTGTCGCCATGGAAACTGAGCCCATACATTCAAGGCAGAGAACATGTGTGTGTGTATGTGTGAGTGTGTTTGAGGGGGATACATGGAGATACCAGTCTGAGACACACAAACAACACACTCTTCGGAACAACAAACACAATAAACTGGTGACAGTGAGCATGACCAACATCTGTAATATGTGATATGATGATACACTCACCGGCCACTTTATTAGGTACAACTGCTCATTCATGCAATTATCCAAACAGCCAATCATGTTGCAGCAGCACTATGCAAAAAAAATCATGCAGATAAAAGTCATGAGCTTCAGGTAATGTTCATCAAGTATGAAACAATGTACTGAGTATTTCAGAAACTCAGGATTTTCACACACAGCAGTCTCTAGAGCTTATACAGAATGGTGAGAAAAAACATCAAACATCCTGTGAGCGAAAGTTCTGCCTGTGGAAGCTTGTTTATGAGGTCAGAGGAGAATGACCAGACAGGTTCGAGCTGACAAGAAGGATACAGTAACTCAAATAAGCACTCTTTACAACCGTGCTGAGCAGAAACGCATCACGAAACCTGAAGTGAATGGGCTACAAGCACAGAAGCTCACATCAGGTTCCACTCCAGTCAGCCAAGAACAGGAATCCGAGGCTCAGATCAGACGTTCACAGGTTCACACGTAGCTACTTTAAGGGTTTCAACAGAAAGACAACCAAAGAACCCTTAAAGTCGATAAAGAAAATACTTTCAAACATTTTCTCTACATATAAAGCTCATACCGTATATCCAGCGCAAAACTAAAGAAGCAAAACAAAACATCTCGGCGGATCTGTTATAAAGATGGACGTTGTGTGCGTTTATTTATTTATTGATTTATTTATTTATTTATTGCCAAACTATTCCGCTGAGCTCCGTTTAACAGCACGTGCTACAGTGTACGCGTGCTACCAATCAAAATGAAATTTGAAAAAAAAAAAACCCCAGGATATTTAGATGATCAATCTCTGGAAAGTGTATTACAAATGTTGTCAGATCTGTTTTTAGTCACATTTGAGGTTTGCTCCGTGTTCGCTTTCACACACACTGTTGCCCTCAGTTAAACATCACACACACACACACACAGCTTTGATTTTCATCAAAGCAATCACGGTGATTTTCAGAAATTACTCAGTCAGTGTAACTTTATGTTCTGTTTTGGTCGGAATGACACAATTTCTCTAATGAACATTACTTTAAAAAAACAAAAAACAACCAAAAAACCCTCATATTTCTACCACAGTAACACAACATCAACAAAGTATAAAACTTTGGCATCCCACTGTTCTCACTGTTTCTTTTCTTCTGACCAAGAAATGTCATGTCTATTGAAATTGTAAGCCTGTAAAGTAAAATAACTATGATTAAATAAGCGTCCTAGTACAATAGTCATTTCAGTAGTGAAAATGCTCAGAGCTTTCTTGTAATGAATATGAGTAAAGCCCCGGTGTAAGCAGTCATATTTCCGCTCGGGCTTTTCTATTTCTGGCCTCGATTTATTCCCCTATTTATGGCTTTGCTTCTTTCCTGCACAACCAAGGGCTGATGGGTAAGAAGCAGCACTCGTTGGTACAAACAGGCTGCTCTTCTTAAATAAATATTTCATCACAGATATCGAGTCGCTATATAAAGCATGTTTGTACTATAACAGTATACTGAGATATAGTGAAGTTTGTGTTGGTGAGTGAGTTCGTACTCAAGATGAACAGAAAGATAGAATTTCCACTTGAAAAAATTGAAATAGTCTGAAAACATACCGCAGTAAACATACTGTATATTGGAGTCGACACGATTGTGATGTCACTACCAGGAACATATTTGCATATTCAAATATATACAAATGTTGTTCATACTGGAACTTTTTTACTGGAAGTTTATTTTTGTAACATAACAGCATTTTATTTCGCATATATATATATATATATATATATATATATGCAAAACAAAATGCTTTTTTTTCCAAAACAAATAACAAAGGTCGTGAACATATTCTCAGACACTATTTTATTGGTTTATTATTACTAATGTTAGTTTGTATATATATATATATATATATATATATATATATATATATATATATGTTGTGAGACATTACTAAGTTAGCTAGCTAATTTTTCCCCTGCAAACGTAACTATGCTATCTTGTGAGATATCTTTTTTTTTTTTAAATCCTTTTAATCGTATATAATTGTGTATCATTTTTCATCTTAACTGGAGAAATCGATTCTGTGACGGGTGAATCACCGACAGCATGCACTATACTGTATGTAGTGCACTATAAAGGGTGTATACAGGGTGGATTATGTCATACACATAAGTAATGACTAGGAACAGACTGAAATACGGTAGCTGTTTTATGCATTAATATGCAAATCAGCACACTGCGTTCAGTATCCCTGAATGAATAAGACGGTTACCGCATTTAAAAATAAAATCGTAATTTTTCATGCTGTTGTAAATCTTTGCTAAGATGTATAAAGGCTTTAAAGTGCGATTTTTAAAGACAGATTGTTTTACACTGGTATAGAATTGGATTGAAATGCGTCTCAGACTTCCTGTAGTGGTTTGAGCAATCAGATTGGGCGTGTTTAGTGTTTCCTTTTCAATGTGCATTATCCCTATCCAGATAGGATCCCTGATACCTAAAAAAAAACTTTAAAAAAACGCAAGTGTAGATAGGGCAAATAAGATGTGGGTCGGTGGGAGGCAGGTGTGTGTGGTGGGTGTGATGGGTTACTGAGTACAAGTCGATTGCAACGAAATTAGACCCGACGACAAAAATGCAACTTGTATGTCGTTCACTTTATTCTACTTTTATCTGTCAGGTTCTAGTACAATACTCATTTCAGTAGTAGCGCTGTTCGGAACAGATTACTTTCACTGTGTGACTTCTGTAATAACATTTTTACAGGAGATCTGTGAGATGTCTGGTCCGCAGTTAAGTCTATCAACATGGGATGAACGAGTGTTCACTGGTTTCTCCTACAAATCTGCATGATTGCATCATAAACGTTCATATGTTGTTTAATTTTATTGTATTACGTTATATTCTCTCTATATATACAAATGCAATGTTAGATGTTCAAGAATGTACAGCGAGAATGAACTGCTCATTCGTTTATATCTAGAAACAGGCAGGTATCAGCACTTCAGATGTAATGCTTTTTCATACCACATTCAAGACGTTTCCTAAACATTTGAAGACCTGCACGTCACGTCAATCATGCTACGTCATCGTACGTCGGCTATACCGGATTGTGTTCATGCATATGCATCCACACCGTCTCACACAGCAACCAGCCAAAATAACACCTGAATCTTCTTCACGCTGTCGGTTCGGATGCATTTTTAAGGCCTCTGAAACGTGTATTTAATTTTTTTTATGCTAATTAAGGCCTTATTTTTACATTAAGGACATTTTAAGAAAAATGTACTTTTAAAGTGCACCTATTATGGTTTTGAAGCGTGCCTACTTTTGTTTAAAAGGTCTCATACGATAGATTTACACGCATCCGAGGTCAAAGAAACACTTTAACGTGCTCATAAGTTAAACTGCAGCGTTACCTTTTTTCCCTCCAGTGTCACGAACGACTCGTTCAATGATCCGTTCTAAACTCCTCGTTTCAGAGAGCATACTCTGCTCTGATTGGTCGGCTTGGTCCCAGTCTGTTGTGATTGGTCTACCGCTGTCAGCGAGCAGCCGATGAAGACCAGAGGCGGGGCTTTTTGTTACAAACCTACGTAGGTTAGTACAGGAAGTAAAGTCTGGAATCACTAACGAGTCGTTTCAGCCGTTCAGAATCGATTCCTTCTTTTGGCAGTCGATAACTCCGTTTGTCGTGCGCTTTGGATTTCGAAACTTTGCAGACTTTTTTACATTCACAAACAGCTCTATAACACATTACATGAAAGATCATATCTGAAAAACCATAATTGGTGCACGTTAAAGAAAGTACATTTAATATTACATATTAAGAGTTGATCCCGAAAAGTGTGTGCTTTGATTTGGCTCGGTTTTATACACGGACAACATAATGTTTGTTTTTTTTTTTTTAACATACATTTTAGCAGAACTTTGTAAAAACCAAAAAAACAAAGTAAAATGTAAAACTGGTGCCCGATTTTGGGGCAGAGTGGATTAGTGGTTAACACGTTTGCCTCGCACCTCCGGCGTTGGGGCTTTGAATCTCGCCTCCGCTCTGTGTGCATACAATTTGCATGCTCTCTCTGTGCTTCGGTAGTTTCCTCCAGGTACTCCAGTTTCCTCCTTCAGTCCAGACACAGCCTATGCGTTGTAGGCTGATTGACATGTCCAAATTGTCCATAGTGTGTGAATGGGTGTGTGTATGCATGTGCGATTGTGCCCTGTAATGGGTTATATTTAGATATATATTGATCTGCAGAGAGGTTGAGACATGGTGAATAAACTTACGATATTAATTCTATCTGAAAAAGTTTTCTGGACAAAAAGCAGCACCAAGGATTTACAGTACAAGGGATTCAGGCGGGAAATAAAATGCAAGAACTCTGTACACTCCGAGCACCTCTGACTGTCCTTTCAGGCAGCACAGAAAATCAATACGTCTAGTAGATGAGCACAGACAGCGGCGTTGTAAATCGGCTTTTCTTTTTTTAATCGACGGAGCCAGGTCTCACACTGACACGCTGCAGCTTTAACACCTTCACTTTAGTCTTTGGGAAATATCACACAACTCTCACTCAAAACAGTTCAGATTTAGAGCTGCTGAAACTGAGGGTGATTCCCATACGCCGGTGGGCGATAAAAAGAGTTCTCCTCAGGATCTGTAACAGTCAGAAAGAAAATTCGGAGCTGAAGAAAAGAGTTCTTTCGGGGAACGAGAACATGATAACTTTGGTGGTAATGTAGGCCTGGTTCGGAGCCACGACATACTGTAGCTGACAAATAGCAAGTTAGCGCTCTGTATGAGCAGGACAGAGGACACAAGGACAAAACACACACACATTACTTCCAGTGCTATGTTACAAATAACGCAGAGCTCCAGTTCTGCCTTGGCCACGCCCCTTAACTTCTTCCTGTATATAGAATAGATAAAACACTTGGTGGTGCGCTGTTGCATGAAAATAATCAACAACGGGGTGGTGTGATAAAGAGGAGTTACTGTTACCACATGGAGGTGATTATTTTCCTGTCCTATCTGTATATAGTTGCAGTTAATGTTGTGGCAAGTCAAGTTACGGGGCAGCGGAGGCTTAGCGGTTAAAGCTCTGGGTTACTGATCAGAAGGTCAGCACTGCCAAGCTGCCACTCTTGTGCCCTTGAGCAAGGCCCTTAACTCTCTCTGCTCCAGGGGCGCTGTATCATGGCTGACCCTGTGCTCTGACCCCAGCTTCCTAACATGCTGGGATATCCAAAGAAAAGACTTCCACTGTTCTGTAATGTATATTTAATATATAAATAAAGGCTCATTATTACTTCCTGTTATCACATACACTACAGTAGCTATAAAAAAAAAAAAATCCTTCCCTCACCAGCGTCTCTTTTTCTCTTTCTTGTAAAATCCCTGCTTGTCATGTTACCGAAAAACCGCACGTTTCCACATGTCCTGGAAACCTTCCTGTGGTGGAAAAAACCTGGACGCTACAGCTTTACTTCTGACTGTTACAAAGCGCTGACGCTGGAGACTCCTTCCATAAATATACACGTAGAAATCTACACCTCCTCACAAAAGTGCACTACTAAAGCGTGTTAACCAACTGGGTAACACGTTACACTAACAGTACACGAATAATCACGTGCTAATACCTGGAGTAATACTTACTTCAACATGAACTAATGCTGGCTTAAGGCACGTACTAATCACGAGCGACGGTAACGAAGCGCTAACCTTAACTACGACGTGAGTTTTATGAATTCACGCGTGAATAACGGCCACCGACGTGTACTACGTTTGTTAATGTATTACTTAACAATGCAACATCTAATGATGTTCGTGTACGCAGCTGCATATCATTAAATTACATAAACAATTTGAAATGATGCACGTTTAATTCATATTCTTTCTTATAGAGCATGTTTAATGTAGTTTACTCCTACGGGTTAATGAACACAGTGACTAACAGACATGTACTTGCGCCGTTGGTTATTCAACGCATGAGTGATGGACACGGCGTAGTTCAGGTTAGCGCTTCATTAGTTCCTGATTAGTACCACGGTGATTAGTTCTTATTTAAGAAAGTATCAGTTCCAGTATCAGTGCACGGGTATTAATGTACAGTACTGTTATTGTAAAGTGTTACTACAGTTATAATATGAACGGTTAGAAAAGATCATATGATGGATAGATAGAGTGTTCTGATTGAATAATAAATACACATACACAGTGGAGATGGGGAAAATGGATCGATTATGAAGTACATTTCGTTCTCTCATGAAAGATTCTGCATAAAACCTCTTAATCGAACGTTTACACAGGCATACATGCAACAAAAAACAACAAAAAAAAAACCCCAAACAAACCAAAAACGACCCAATAATCAAATATTTGCAATAAAAATGAAACATAGTCTACATACATGCAGATGCTAAATTCCTTTATAGATACGATTTGTATGATATTTACGTAAAATACGTAGTATTTGAATATTAATGAGCGTGTGAGAGTGAGCAGCCCGAAGGAACAATATCGCATATATCATAACCTTTTAACATTTGAGATTTTTAAAAATTTATTTATTTATTTATTTATTTATTTACCAACTCTAATAACGTCTCCTTGTTGTTGATATCGGACGCTGGCGTTTCTTAGGTGACCTGGTGTATATGTTTTTTTTTTTTTTTTTTTTTTTTAAAAATTCAGTGCATTATTTAAGTGAAAATAAACGCGACAATACGGCATATTTATTTGCATAAACGTTCCCGGGAAATATCGTTTCGATTCGACTGGCGTTCGAACAGTTAAAAAAAAAAAAAAAAGTCGTTGATGGAAATCCATTAACCTTGTAGTTTTATAATGGATGAAAAGGATAATGTTAAGTAATAATGTTTGTGTGTGGG
>JANDJT010000050.1:24089937-24105404 GCA_024331685.1 Stegophilus panzeri
ATATTAATGGTAAGTATTGTAAAACAGAAAGTGGGAATTTAATACACTACATATAATTTAATAGAGTAGAGTATTTTGCAAGAGATGACAGGGCATAAAGATCAACAGGGCTGATAAAATCACACTACAGAGTGAACAGAGAGAGCAAAACAACAATATGACTGTATGGTTTCTGTAGTAACAACTTACACAGATTCTTACACAGAGAAACAGATAAAAAAAACCCAAAAAAACCATGTGTAACTGTAGATACGGGGAAGTTTTTGGGTGAAGAGATGTTTATGGGAAGATTCTCCATTGTCAGTGCTTTGTAACAGTCAGATGTAAAGCTGGAACTTTCCAACACAGGGAAGTCTTAAGGACAGAGGCGTTTGCAGTTCCGCTGTAATGTGACAAGCTTTATTTAAAAAAAAAAAAAAAAAAAAATTGTGATTAACTCAAGAGACAAAAAGATAGGCTGGTGAGGAAATAACAGTTTAGAGCTGTGGTAACGTAAATGATAACAGGAAGTAGCTTGTTTCGAAGAAATCCCACAACATTAAATGTAGCTATGAATGGATAAAAAGTATGACACTGTTAATAATTAACAGTTTATAATAATAATAATAATAATAATAATAATAATAATAATAATAATAATAATAAAAACTATTAGCATTGGCAAATTGATGTGGAAAAAAAAGAGAAATTAAACACTTCAGGATTTGCTGTTATACGAAAGTAATTAGTTTTATAGGTGGTAACAGTATCTTCATTTCATCACACCACCTTGTCATTGATTGTTTTTCCTATAACAGCCTGCACCAAAGGGTTTTATTCTTCACTTAATCAACTGACAAAACTCACAAACTTGTACAATTTTAAAGCGATAATGCTTTTTTTTTTGCATTCAGATGCAGAAGAATCTGTCCATTGCTTGAATATCGTACATTCTGATTTGAGGTTTGGACCCTGTAAGGGTTAAACCACATGAAGAATGATATGACAAACAAGAGAGTGATACAATCACACAACTAATACACTGTGCAAAATAGACAACAGCCGAGTTATATTGCTAAACGAATCGATAGAAAGACAAACAGACGGACATGTAAATAGATAAACAGATAGACAGACAACACAGTCAATATATTTTTGGCAGTAATGGAACCTCATTATGCAACTTTGAATAAACTCGGCACTCGGATCCACAGTGGTTCTTACAGTAAGAGTCGGAATAAGAAAATGATTAGTATGTGTGTCTCTATGTGTGGGAGAACAAGAGCGAAAGAAATCCTTGAGTTCAGCAAGTTCATTTGCTAACTAAAATAATATGGCTCCAAATACATATTCGGTTAAATCGTCCATAATCCCTGAATAATATTGGGTTAAAGGTCATGTTTCTTGTGTCTCAACTGGTTTTCAGTTAGTAAGCATTATAAAACTTATTTAAAAAAAAAGTAAAGGATTCAGTGTCTGGGCTTATAAAACTTTAATTCTACTTTCTGATTCAAATTTGAGGCGAATTACAGCCACACCCACTAAAAAGATTATAATTGTCAATACTGTACCAAAAAAACTGTCTTTGAATCATTTAGTCCCACCTACTGAAATTTAAGACTTCTAGGACTATGCCAAAATGCCATCTTTGTGGTGCAGAGCTTAATTTACTCAAAAACCTGTAACTTGTGGTTGCATGGATTCACAAGAAACTTGAAAGATATCTTCAGGATAAGATTCTGAGGGTGTACACAGATCTGAATGTGGTCATCCATAAGGGGTGGGGTTACATTCAAGTACCTGTTTGTCAGGAAGTCATATACTTGGTATACTGCACTATTGTGCTTATCTGAAATTGGTTTTCTAATGACTGGGTACCATCAGCCAATCAAATGTCAACAGGCATTTCTCAGGGTTAGCATTGAGCTACTATCTTGAAAATGTTCATCTTTGGTATCTATATTGTTGAAGTAACTTATATGTTATGTTGAAGTAATGTTATGTAACTCGGTAAGGACTGGCCACTGGGGGTGCTCTTCGCAATGTGTCCATGGACCCCGCAGACTGCTGCTCGCAGCTATATTTTATTTATTGTTTAATGATGTGATGAAGTATCACTGAGACACTGCACATCTCCGAGATCTAAAAGAACAACAAAAAGAGTAACATCCCACAATTCTTTGAGACATGATAAAAAATTTCAATAGATGTTACATGACAAAGCTGTACTTTCAGATTCATTTTTACAATGCATATTTAATGTTGACGTCTCAAAATGTGTCATGATGGATAGTTGAATTTGCAACATCAAAAACAAGCCAAGATCTTTTTATCTTGTTTATAACCTATATTTACTAAGCGTGACTCAAAATTCATCGCTGCTTTGTTTCAGTTTTGGTCACAAACACTATGATGATTAATCTGGAAGCATTATATTAATAATATTAACATATTAACACTAAAATTACATGCATCTATGGTCAAATGTTAAGCTAATTTACAAAAGGATGACAAAAGTAAAATGGAAACCATGTGTTTCTATTAGGTCCTTGATGTGGAATAATAAGGGGACAGCAAAAGTGTGTGAGACTAACACACATAGGCATGGAGAGACTACAATACACATTCGTTATAGAATTATTATTTTAAACATACTCACCTTACTTAGTAGAGTGAGACTGCTGTCTAATGATGAATATGCTATAGTCATCCCTGGAATTGTGGCACTTGGTCTCTTGTGGATCTGGCTGGAATTGTGGCACTTGGTCTCATTTGGATCTGGCTGGAATTGTGGCAATTGTTTGATTGTGGATCTGGCTGGAATTGTGGCACTTGGTCTCATGTGGACATGGCACTTGTTCCACTGTGGATGTGGCCAGTATTGTGGTTGGAATTGTGGCACTTGTTTACTTGTAGATGTGGGCGGAAATGAAGTACTTGGTTACTTGTGGATGTGGCCAGAATTGTGACACTCTTGCTTGTGTACATGGCTACAGTTCACAGTTGTTCATGGTTCAGGGCCTTGTTCAAGTAGCTGGGATCTGAACTCAATCAGTGTCTCAAAGCCTTATCCACTGAGCCACTACTGTACAGCCAGAATGACTGGGTCACGTATGTCATGCCTGAAAGTGTGTACCTCTTCGCTGTGCCTGGAATCCTGGTTCATGACATTTGAAAAATCAAGAATCATGGTTTTGAGCCACATTTTACTCCGGCCAGAATCAGGAACAGGTCTTGCATGTAATTCTGGCCAAAATTACATTACAATTACTTTGTTGTGTTACTATGGCTTGTTGTTAATATAAAAAATAAAAGTGTGGCTCTGTCCTCTTACTGTTCCTGGACATTCATTACTCAGGACTACCTGAAAGTTAAAGTTAAAGCTTAGCCTTCACCCTCTAAGGGTTGTTAGCTATCAGTGAAGACATACTGTAGCTAGCAGGTGTGAACTGAATATTCAAATCAAATCTATTTGAACTTGCAAAGCCATCAAAGGAACCCATTTAGATTTACATTAATACCTGATAATATAAAACTAACTTGACAAAGTTCATTTAAAATCTGAAAATATTTATACTTTTGTAATAACTTAATAATATATAACACATGGCGGTAAATACAAAGATTTTTCACAGAGATGTGCACAAAATTCCATGTTTGGTAAAAGGTCTTCTGTGTAATTTCTGTACATAAGGAGTCTCTTGCACATTCTATACAGCACTTCCTCATTCATTTTTTGTTCCCTTTTTCAGTCTTTTCGAACAGTCGATACTAAGAACCAGTACAAGTGCTTGATAGATAAAAGGACTGTAAATGTATGTTGTGCAATGTTGTGTGCTTGTTCCTCTGTTGTGCTTTCATCCTGCTCTTTTATTCACTAAGCAAACAAAAGTGTGAGAAAAAAGAAGGGCTCAAAAATGTGACAGAATGTGGGTGGACACAGACGGCGGGAAAGAAACAGGGTTTAGACAGACTGACGTGCGTGTGTGTGTACGTGTGTGTGTGTGTGTGTGTGTGAGTGATCTTCCTGATTGAGAATATCAAGGTCAGTATCCAGTCATAACGATACTTCAGTCAGCGTATCTCAGATCTTTCTGTCTGAATCATAGCCTACACTAGAGAGAAAAACAACACGCGGAGTTTAGGGTCACGACTCGGCGTTCATACACAGAACAAGTGGAAAATGGTGATAATTTATAGTTTTTACTAGCAATAGTGTTATATAAGATACATAGTGATCAATACAAAAGATCAACTATATAATCAACTATGTTATTAGCATGGCTTATGAAGATCCTACTAAATAATTATAGCTATGCTTTTTTTAATCAGATAAAAAAAAAAAATCTTTGTAATCAGCTATAACACACACACACACACACACACACACACACACACACACACACACGAGTAATTAAAACAGGTAGCCATGTTTTCATATTAAATTTGTTAGAATTATGTTTTTATATATATACATACACACACATATATGTGTTTATAACATAATTATAATACATTTATATATGTATATATAGTCAGGTCAATAAGTATTTGGACAGTGACACGATTTTATTTTTTTTCCCCCTCCATTTTCACAGGCTCAGACGTTTCATGGCCAGGTGTGTCCTGTTTCCTTTTTCTTTCATGACCAATTAAATGAGATAAAAGGTCAGGTAGCTGTTCATGAGAACTCTGAATAAGTGTAGGAGGCCATTACTAGGCCGACAAAACAAAACAGATCTATCAGAGAGATAGCAGAATCTTTAGGAGTAGCCAAATCAACAATTTAGTACATTCTTAAAAAAGAAGGAATGAAACGGTGAGATCAGTGACAGCAAAAGGCAGAATTCTTTCCTTGGTGAAGAAAAACCCCTTCAGAACATCCAGCCAAGTCAAGAACACTCTGGAGGAGGTAGGTGTATCATTGTCAAAGTCTACAATCAAGAGACGTATAATAATAATAATAATAATAATAATAAGAAGAAGAAGAAGAAGAAGAAGAGGAAGAAGAAGAATTAATATGAAGATTAATATATATATATATAATTCATATAATTAATATGAAGATAAATATAATTAATATGAAGATTAATAAAAAAAAATCTTTATATTAATGTATAAAGATTAATATATAATTATATAAAATATATAATTAATATATAATTTACTTTACCTTCCTGTTTAGCTTTGGACCGGATCTTTTCCTTAAATTACTCCTGAAGTCATCTTTGAATTAATATTAATACTTTCAAAGAGTATTATATTATTTATGTCTATGTATATTAAAAAATCTGTATAAAATAATCTAATAAAATGTAATTATATATAAACTTTTAATATATAAAATCTAACAAGGCTTTGCTACTAAATTAAATTATTTATTTTCATTAAGTTAAATATTAATTTCACAGCTTGTTAGGAAGGTCAGAGGTCAGGCTCTAACACTGCATTGCAATTTGTTAAATTTGTTTTGTCCTTTGGTAATTGTACTGAATTTGATTAAACATTAAGCTTGACCGATTCAAGAAAAAGAAAAAAAAAAGAAAAAAAGAAAAAACTTTAATAAAGTGTGTTATTGCAATTATATAACAATTATAATTATATAATAATTACATAACTGAGCTCACAGGTGAAAACAAAATCTGCTTGGATATAAAAGACATTTCTGAAAACACAACCACATGCTCTTGTTGCAAGTGTGTGTGTGTGTGTGTGTGTGTGTGTGTGTGTGTGTGTGTGTGTGTGTTTACTACAGGGATGAGTCAGAAGGCCACTCTACAAAAATTGACAGTTTCAGTCAGGAAGCCGGTACATACAATAACACACACACACACACACACACACACACACACACACACACACACAAATCATAGGGAATTTCCATCAAAAGCATGCTTGTAATATATCTTGTAATAAAATTGTCTTTTTTAAAAAAAAAAAAATTTCTTTGACCGACACAAATGACTTTCTCATGCTGTTAGGTGAAGTGAAGTTAGATGAGGAATTGAGTCAGCATTGCTTTGGCCTTTAGGAGCACAACTTTCACTGCTACAGATGCAGTGATCTTTTTAAAATGGCGACTGAATCTAATCAATTTAAAGATACATTCAGAAAATGATAAATAAATACAGATAAAAAAAATAAATGAACAACCACAACAAAAATCATCATCATCATAATTAACAACAACAACAACAACAACAAAGAATAATACATTTATACATTTGCATTTATTTGATTAATTATGAGTTTACAGTGAAAGTCACAAGTATCTGATGCTATTTAGAGATAAACCAAAAGAGCTTGTTCATATTTTTGATTTTAAAAATGTATAATTATTTATGTTTATTGATTATTTTATATATTTTTAAGACACCATAAAATACCTTACTTGTTACATCGTGTTTACACATAAACAAAAGAAAATAGCTCATATTTATAAAAAAAAAAAAAAAAAAAAAAAAAAAAAAAGAAGAAAATACAGTATAGCAGCTGATTGGAACTGAACCCCTCCATTTGTACATGACAGCTGACTTGTCTTTGATAGTGAGTTAGCAAGCAGCCAGGTTAGCCTGCTAAGTAGTTATCTAAAAAGGAAAGTGTGTGAGAATCTACGAGAAAATTACTGCCGCTACATAATTGTCTCAGACATCAGGTGTGAGAAATCCTTTCGCTGATATACACTCCTCTGTGTTTGAGTCACGAGGAAGTTGACGAGGGTGCATAAAACAGAATCGGAACACAGACTATAAATGAACACTAGATGGTGGCATTACTTTACTGTTCAAATGCACATCCAAAGTCTGGTTCTTTTTCAATTCAACCCCCTAGACATGCTATACATCTTTCATAGGCTCTATACTGCTTACTGTATGAGTATATGTGACTCTGTTATACTTATCTGACTTATGTTACATATCTGGGGGGTACGTTGGCTTCGTGGTTAGCACGATTCCCGTGTCCGCCCAGCTTGCATGTTCTCCCCGTGCTTCGGGGTTTCCTCGAGGTACTCCGGTTTCCTCTCCCAGTCCAAAGACATGCGTTGTAGGCTGATTTCCAAATTGTCCTTACAACTGTGTGTGTGATTGTGCCCTGCGATGGGTTGGCACACTGTCCTGGGTGTCCCCCGGCTTGTGCCCTAAGTCCCCCGAGATAGACTCCAGTCTCCCTGCAACCCTGTGTATGATAAGCAGTAAAGGAAACGGATGGATGGATGTCACGTATCCTTAACTTATTACAGAAAATAAAATGTTGTTGAAATAATGTTCACATGTTCACACAATGTGTTTACAGCAAAAATGACATAGGAAGGAAGAAATAAAATGGCAAAACTGACACAGCAGTCCACTTTAAAATTTTATCATAAAACATAATCGCAGTCACAACAAAAGTATAAAAGAAAGAAAGAAAGAAAGAAAGAAAGAAAGCAATAGGGAGGAAATGCTAAACTCTGACAGTAGAGGGCAGTACTGTGTGTTTCAGCCTTCCACTAACACACTGGCTGATCATTTAAGACTTTTTTTTTCCTTTTCAGATTTTAGTATAAATTGCATCTATCTATCTATCTATCTATCTATCTATCTATCTATCTATCTATCTACAAAAACAAATTTTTCCCCCTTATCTATCATGTTGGTACAAGTATACAGTTACCCAGTGAGTTACTACAGCTCAGAAGTGAGAGACATTTTTTTTCTCTCGCCCCCATAAAAAAAGATAAGTCTCAAACCTGAAATGTTCTATACTTACCCAGCTACCCCCTAAAAAAATTAAGACTGAGACTCGAACCCTTCCCGTTATAAATTGACCCTAAATATGGAACTGCGAGCAATCTTGAGCATTACATTTGGACTTAAGTTCTAAGAAGTTCTAAGGAGCATGAATGTGCAAAATGTTATATGTACATGTACCTTGTAACGTGCTCTAGAGATCAGTTTTTGTTCCAAGGAGCTAGGACCACCCTGAGCCGAGATAAGAGGTTTCCGTAAACAGCTGTATAACCAACATTTGTTGTTCGACCACAACACAAAGATGGCCGTCCTTGTTAAACCAAGTAAAATAATAATTTTGAAAAAAAAAAGGTAATTTTCCTAAAAAAATTAAAAATGGTCAAGCAACCTGTATTGGACCACTTGTGATGGAATGACCCGATGGGAAAGGGCAGCTGAGTTTAACTTGTTATCATTGTAAACAGAACCTGTTTTAAATCTCTGTGGGCATGTCAGGTGATAAAATCTGAGCTCTTGGCACAAATAAAAAGATGACGAATCCCAGTACTGTCATTGCTTCATCCAGTCCATGTAACTGGCTTCTCAATGCACAAACAAAAAGTATAATAGAATTTTTTCCAGGTGCCAAGGTTTCCTAATGCTGTTTCAATTGCACTTCTCTTCCTACATCCAACCAAAAACAAAGGAGCCCAGCTCATCTCCCTGCTCAATGGGAAAGCACTTGAAAAACACAATGGATCACTGTTATTTGGATGAACAAGGATGGAATCATGCAATCATATGGCTGGTTACACAATGTATTCCATCACTGTCCCGATGGCAAAGAAGCAGCTTAATATTTCATGATCAGCAGCTGAGTTTGGCGTAGAATTTCACATATTGGTTGCTGAAGGCAGATGGAATGAGCCTGCACTCATCCCTGCATTCAACCAAGGGCTAAGAAGGGACAGGATTTGTTGAGTTGGCTTGCCTCAACAATGATTTGTCACTAGATACACTCGATATTTTGGGCATTCGCCAAGACAAACAATCCCTAATGCCAAGTTAATAGTCATAGAATATCTTCTGGAGTCTTCTGGAGAAACGTCATTTCAAAGAGGAGTTTTGCAAAGCCGTTACCTGCACCTCTATGACTTCATGACTGTGCAATCAACCTTTTCTCAGGCACATTGCCATGCTAGTCATGTATCTACCTGTTAAGAAAACACAGGTAACAAGACCGGTTACTAAAATACCCCTGAGGCTTTCCAGTAAGGCAATATCAGATCCTCGACTTCTTCAACATCTATAATGTTCTTCCTCAGACAGAAAATGGGGTAAGGTCTTCATTCATGCATAGATTAATTAAAGTATAGTATATTTATTCATACCATGGTCTGTCCGAATACTCGATTCTGATTGGCTGGTAGGTGTGCATTAAAACCTTATATACCACATACTGCAGGTTGTTCAGCTCAGTTTAATCACCGTTCTAAATTAATGCGCAGATAACATACAGTTAAACTCACAGCTTTATTATTAGTAGAGACGCAAATAATTCACACATGCACAATCTCCCTCAATCTCTCTCTCTCTCTCTCTTTTTAATAGCTACAGTATTTACTATAATTCAGTGAAATAAATGTAATCTTATAGCACTACTTTATCTCTGTGTATGATTTAGAGCAGGTAGAATTGTAGACCCATATATAAAATAACTAACATTAATACAATCATATACATGTAAGCGGGATAATCCACGGCTAGGTGTGCGTTACACAATTTAAATGCACTCCTCTTCACGTCGGGTGCTTCTTTTCCACCATGTAGTGCATTAAAATCGTGTAATGCACACCTAGCTGTTGATTATCCCTTACATACACACACACATATATTTCCATCCATATATCCATCCATTTTCTGTACTGTTTATCCTACACAGGGTCACGTGGAGGCTGGATCCTATCCCAGGTGACTCGGGGCACACTCCTGGGCAAAAAAAAAAAGGCCAAGCCCAAAATGGCAAATTGTTAAGCTTTTAATGGTCTTAACAACAAATTATATATACACACATTATATAGCACAAAATACAGTAGATATCCACCATCTTCACCAAGCTTAGCCTTCAAAAGGGCTTACCTAGTGTGAATCAAAGAGGGTGATGAACAGAAGATGGCCTCCAGTAAGACATGTGGTTTACATTTAAATTCATGGCATTTGGCAGACACCCTTCTCCAGAGCGACTTACAGTTATCTCATTTATACAACTGAGCAGTTGAGGGTTAAGGACCTTGCTCAAGGTCCCAACAGTGGGAACTTGGTGGTACTGGGATTTGAACTTACGACCTATTGAGCAGTAGTCCAACATCTTAAGCACTGAATAGGATAATTAATACTTTTATAAGACTGCTGTAATCGCGCAGAATAAAACTGGCTTAAGGGAGGATTAATGAAACTGCTATGGATTCACCAAGCAGCTTTAACCTCAGCTCTAATTCTAAAACATCCAGCTCTGCACTGGCCCTGAATAGATTAACAGTATACTGTTTGTTCAGACAAAAGCATATAAAAATTGGGTGGTTTTGACAATATGCAAATAATCTCTATTAGTCACAGGAGATAAAGCAATAAGATTCCCAACAGCACAATATACAAGTGGCAACACATCTGGGGTGGAGCTAGTGTGGGGCAATAAATCAAACAAACAAAATGATAAGACAGTTAGTTAGTACAAATCTGAAGAACTTGGAGTTAAGAAGACCATCCTGAGGTCCTGAAAAGGAACTGAGGTTTTTTTTCATGGTTGGAAGTTGGGAATTACAGCTCCCAGTGGAATGCAGCATAAAATCCAGTTACCCCAATAAGTGAAAAGGGAGCAAATTGCATTTCATTACAAACTCACCGAATGATGCCCCACCTACCTCTCTACATTTATAGCCTAATATATTTATGGACAAACAACCGAAGTGCTAAATTTGAAACAATTATAAGTTTGCAATGGGAAACGAGTTTTCAGTTTGATCATCTACATTAGTCACTTGAAGTAGAAATCATCGTGGATAATTTAATTTGATAACTGCGTGAGATATTCACCCTTAGCTAGTGAAGTTTTCGACACCTGATTGCATTTAACGCTGTGTTTGTGTAACTGGCGCCTTATAAAACATGATCTTTGCAGGCAGACAGCCAAGCCAAGGTTAAAAAGTAAATAAAAATATGTTGTTTTGGAGAAATATGTTTATGGTTTGTTAAGATAAAGATACCAAAATATATTACTGGCAGAAAAACATGATTTTCGTCAAAACCTAATTAAAACGTGTTTTTCAGAATGCAGCCGCAGCGACATCTGATGGGTATTCCCAGACCACCACACATTTGACTTTAAATAGCTTATAGTTAATATTTTATGTATTGGCCTCTATTGTTCTCCGAAGCTCATTTGGCAGAGCAATCCTAGACCAGATGTTGTGCACCTTTATTTGCCAAGCTGATCTCATGAGACAGTAGTGTTTTTTTTTGTTTGTTGTTCAATGAAGTTGTAAGAAAATGTACAGATGGAACCCCTGCCTCAACCCTAAACTTAATGTTTTGTCATAAAGTTTCAGTACTGCTAACTGTTACAAATTAGCAAAGAAATGCAATCATAATATAATGACTTTTTGATGTACTGCTTGCTTTAACTAGTTGTTGGTGTGAAACCAGGTGCCTTGTTTGATTTACTGCCTCACACACCCTTAACCACAGACTTTATAGCATTTGCGTCTTTGGGAATGATTTATAGTGACTTTTACTGCTTTTCAATTCAATTCAGTTCAGTTTTACTTGTATAGCACTTTTAACAATGGACATTGTCCCAAAGCAGCTTTACAGAAATTCAGGATATAGATTTTAAATGTATGAATTTGCCCCTAATGAGAAAGCCAGAGGCGACGACGGTGAGGAAAAACTCCCTGAGACGGTATCAGGAAGAAACTTTGAGAGGAACCAGACTCAAAAGGGAACCCGCCCTCATTTAAGTGACCCCAGTTAGTGCGATTATAAATAAATCCTTTCTATAAATGTGCTAATACTACATGGTCAAATAGTGCAGTTGTGTAACCAGGAAAATTCATTACAGTTTTTACATGAAGTCTGTTTTGTTGAACTTCTCCACTGTTCACTGGTGGAGACTTGAGTGCAAAACTGTTTGTGGAAAATTGCAGTCCTAAAGCTATCACAGCAATTGTAGTCCTAGCCATCATAGCATAACTGTTCATATGAATTGAGGTCCAAAGTCATCTTTATGGTTTGTAAGTGGTACCATTCTCTGCAATCTCAATGATCTTTAGGCTGCACCATGTAGAACCATCCTCAAGAGCAGCATGTAACTTCTAATCGATGAGAACTCCAACCAGAAGTAGGGCATCAGGATGGATCAGGCAGTTCCAGAGAGCAGAAGGGATCAGGAACACTGGTATCTCAGTAGTATCATGTGTAGCTCGACAGAAAGAGTGAGGGAGAGAGAGTGCAAGCAGGGACACTGGCAAGAATAGCTATGACAATATAACTAAAAGGGTGATCCAGAAGGTAACACAGACACGAGGGCACCCTGGGACATAAGGCAGCCACAGCCACTCCACCATCAACAAACCTGCTTGAACTGGGGGGGTGGGAGAGGAGCATCCAGACATCCCAGTTCACCACAACACTCTCTGCCTGTGAGCCTAGATCTACTCCTTTACCTAAGAAAAAACTATTCACAAAAAGCTTGAATAAAAATACTTCAAAAATAGTTTTCAGCCTGGACTTAAACACTGAGACTGTGTCTGAGTCCCGAATGCTAATTAGAAGGCTGTTGCTTTTGCAACTTTAATTAAGCACCCTATTTATGTGGTACACATAGGGTCATTTCGACTGTCTTATACAGGCCTGGATTAACACAGTGTGGTGCCCTAGTGTGACCACACTTGATGTGCCCCCTCTGTGGATTGCGGTTACATGTGAAAGTTGTGATTGCAGGACTTTATATTTTTTTTAGTTTACATTTTGCAAAACTGCTTAGCTGATGCCTATCTATTTTGAATTTGTCTGATTTTTTTTGTGTGTGTGGACTCGACTGGGAGGGGAGGCACATACACCCAATCGCAATTCTTTATATACATATATTTTTATATTCTCTCTATATATATTGTATTAACTGTTTCTTTTGTATCTGTTTGCATCTCTTCCAGTAAATAATATATAGAGAAAATATGACAAATATTTTAAAGGTCTAGTTGTTATCTCAATCATTTGGTGCCCCCCACTGGCTGGTGCCACAGGACACTCCCCCAATCCCATATACGATAATCTAGGGTGGACTTTTTTCCTTTGATGGTTTCCATCTCGCTCACCACCATTTGTAAAACACTTTGTATTAAAACCAGGCTTTGTAGTGTGTTTATGTCTGTGTGCATCTGTGTGTGTTGTTACCATAGCGGTATTTAATGTACCCTGTTTACATTAACCTTTCACTCTGCAGTTGGTTTTGCTTTTGTGGCTTTGATTTTTTTTTTATCACTACCTGCATGTTCATAGATATTGTCATTAAGAATATTAAAATGAAAACATCGTAATTAAAATTCCATACGTGACATTCATGTACGGTAAGACATTTGTGCCATGATGTCTTACTGTAGGCTTTGTTCTATGTTGCTGCTCTCGTACCTCCATGTGCTCTTGGGGATAATTGATTTTGTGGTTTCCTGAACAAGCTGAACAGTTTCCAAAGAAAAGTCTGCTGAGAGAGAGAGAGAGAGAGAGAGAGAGACTGGGGGATCGAATGAGGTCTTACAGAGGGCAACTATGTTGAAGTCTCTCTCTCTCTCTCTCTTTCTTTCTCTCCCTGTGTGTGCGTGTGTGACCGCACGCACATACAAGAGTGCAGAAAAACGCACACTCCTATAAAAATGATTTAGAGTGTTTCAGCATATCATTTAATCTTACATCTACATTTTATTGTATCTATGAGTTGTAAATTTAGTAACAGATTTCACACATCACAGATTTATTGATGAACGTAATACGACTATTTGAATTGCATGTATGCAGCCAATGGACACTACGCGAGTCAAACAATCCCATAATGCAACGGGACTGGTGTTGACGAGCTCAGAATAAAAAAAAAAAACCCAGCAGAAGACAGCGTCGGCTCTTTTTAAGTATCAAACATTGGTGAAACAGGACTTGTTTAACAATACCCGAATAAATTGTTAACTTGTTTAAGATTTTTGTGTTCGTGATGATGTCGAAGGTCACATTACAATGCTAACATGGCGGATGTAGTATGTCCGGGATTGTAGTCATACTGCACGCACATACCGATTAATACGTACTGTTTCAACGGCCGTGCAGTAGATACTGCATCGAATTCAGTACGTACTGTCATAGTACAAGATATCGGACGCAGCCATCCTGTCCGTCCAAGATGGCTGCCCTCATGATTGTTTGTACAATAAATTTTGATTTATTTGTGCCTTAAACCACTCCAGCAAGTCTGTGGGACATAATTCAAGCACTGGATATGGTCAAAGGGAGTAATTTACAGAAAAGGTTTTTTGTATAGTACACTTCCATTACACTATCATTACCTGCATCAACAAACATGGTAAATGGTCTGCACTTATATAGCGCTTTTTTTTAACCTTAGCTGTTCCAAAGCGCTTTACACTGTGTCTCATTCATCCATTCACACACACACTCACACACCAATGGTAGCAGAGCTGCCATGCAAGGCTCTAACTTGCCATCGGGAGCAACCTGGGGTTCAGTGTCTTGCCCGAGGACACTTCGGAATGTGAAGTCATGTGGGCAGGGAATCAAACCGCCAACCTTTTAAAGCCATGGCAAATGACTACATCTACTTTGCAACACATCAATGCCAACTTTGTTTCTTCATGTACCAAAGACTCATACCAATTAAAACTAATCCAGCAGATTACTAATGAAAACAGATACTCTATAGTATTTATTTCATTAAGTATGCCTTGTGGCAGTTATCCTGCAGATTATCCGGATTTTTTTTATTTATTTATTTTTTTTTATACTGCACTTAGTATGATAATAGTCTTTCTTGAAAATCATACACTTCTTTTTACACCATTTCTTAGTTTTCAAATCTGAATTTGGATTTCCCCCACTGCAACGTCCTATGCATGTAACCAGAGTCAATAGGTCAGCGTTCCATGTAGTGTCTTTATTTGGGGGTAACAGGAATCATGATGAATGTCTGTGGTAAAGGTAAGCTCTGATGCAGGGTGTTTTAATGTATTTCAGATAAACAAAATAAATTGAATTGCCTGTTTTGTTTGCCTTAAATATGCCAAAATATGGTAGACCTGACATGAACGCTTAATCAAAGGGAAAAGTTTTCCTCACTTGCAATTTTCACGTCATTATTTTTATTTCTTATATTTGCATTTCTGATGCCAGCAGCATTCAAAGGGCTTTTTAAAAAAGTTGTCTTTCAATAGACCTTATTAATAGAGCACATACTCATGTCTACACTTGTTACTTTGCTTTTATATTGTGTTTTAAATAGTGTTTTTTTTTTTGTCCCTTTATGCTTGTAAATACCTGCAGCTATCGAGAACAGTGATGACGTGTACTGGATTATTTAGGGTTTCTGTTAGGGTCAAGAGTGGACAGGTCACTCTTATATTCTTATATTCTTATATTCTTATATTCTTCCCCCCGTCAGCCTTCAGTCCTCGAGCTCTAGGTTTATGGATTGAGTGAAGTTCTCTTTGTCAGCTTACCAGC
>JANDJT010000050.1:24172133-24183134 GCA_024331685.1 Stegophilus panzeri
GCTAACCTGCTCTAATCTATCAGATTTATCAGATTTTATATGATCCTATGCCACAGGTTCACAACCCTAGGCCTGGAGTACTCCCTGTCCTTCACCGTCTAGCATTTCCCTCCTCTAATATGCCAACTCAGCAAGAGCTGTTAATTAGCTGATGTTGCCTGCATCTACCCATCTCACTTCATCATTCCTCCTGTACCAAACATGATACATCACACATCCTGTACTACCTTGACCTTCCAGACAATCACTATTGTATTCTACCAGAACTTATGCTATTGTCTCATCTACCATATCCTTCTTTACATTTCTTTACTATAATCCTATACTCTCAGAAATAAGGGTACCAATCTATATTTAACCTTGTTGCTAAGGTGCTACCATCATGGGTACATCTTTTGTACCTTTAGCATGTATCTTTTACCTGGCAACATGCGTGTGGTGCACCTTTAAATAGCATATAGAGTGTATGGAAATGAGCTATTTTAGATTATGCTGCCAACATTCTCCACCATTATATGTAAGGGAAGTTTAGCTATTTGTCATAATCACATCAAACCAGTGACTACAATTCCAATCCTGCACTGCAGCCTTCAAACATGGCCGTCATGGACTGCAATTCCCAGAACACACCTTCATTCTAATCACACAGTCCTGCCTCCAATTTACACTCACAATTACACCACACATAAGAGACTGTTCAAACACTTAGTCTTTGCGAAGTATTAGGCTCAGTTGCTTAGCCTGTTTGCCTGATCGTTTAACCCTTGCCTGCCTATGCACATTCATTTCTGCCTGGTCCTTTGGACTTCTTGTTGTTTGATTAAACTGCCATACCTGCACTTGCTTCCGTCTCAGCCTCCATTACGTGACAGAATACTTCGCCATTAGCATGGAAGCAGCAGGAAAGAGGAGGAGATGTCACACTAGGGAAACTGTGAGGCCTGCCTCACAGATAAACCTGACTTGCCGCTCACCACCTATTATGAGCAGGCAAACTGGGTGACCTCCTCCACAAAGCTCCTGCCTAAGACCCACTATGTGGTCTCAGCTGCCAAGCTCCATTCTGAGGTGAACGTGGCAACCACCTCCCCAGAGCTCCAATCTGAGTCCCACAAGGTGCTCTCACCTGCTGAGCTCCAATTGGAGGTCAACGTGGTGACCTCATCTCCAGAACCCCAGCAGGTGACCCACGGGGCGGTCTCATCCCCAGAGCTCCAACCTGAGACTCATGAGGTGGTCTCTTCTGCAGAGCTCAACATGAGACCCATGAGGCGTCTCATCCCCAGAGCTCCAGCAGGAGACCCACAAGACGGTTTCATCCCCAGAGTTCCAGCCTGAGACCCATGAGGTGGTTTCGTCTCCAGAGCTCCAGCATAAAGTCAAGTTTCTGCTAGACATCAACGAGGTGACCTCCCAAGCCATCTTCCTGTCTAAGGTTGAAGAGACGGCCTCTCACACCATGTTCCTGTCCCAGGTCAACGAGGTGACCTCCCAAGACACGTTCCTGTCTGAGGTCGACGAGGTGACCTCCCACACAAAGTTCCAGCCAAAGGTCGACGAGGTGACCTCCCAAACCATGTTCCTGTCCAAGGTCAAAGAGGCATCCTTTCAAGGCACGTTCCTGTCTGAGGTCGACGAGGCGACCTCCCACACCAAGTTCCTGTCTGAGGTCGACGAGGCGACCTCCCATGCCAAGTTCCAGCTAAAGGTTGATGAGGTGACCTACCATGCTAAGTCCTAGTCTGAGATCAATGATGTGACCTTCCACGCCAAGTTCCAGTCTGAAACTGACGCAACGACCACCCGTTCTCCTCACACTTGAAACTGATGTCATGATCAACCAAGTTATGCTCATGCATAACTGTGGTTATGGCTGTGGCTCAGGTGGTAGAGCGGGTTGTCCACTAATCGTAGGGTTGGCGGTTCGATTCCCGGCCCACGTGAAGTGTCAAGACACTGTACCCCAAGTTGCTCCTGATGGCAAGTTAGCGCCTTGTATGGCAGCTCTGCTATCATTGGTGTGTGTGTGTGTGAGTGTGTGTGTGTGAGTGTGTGTGTGTGTGTGTGAATGGGTGAATGAGACACAGTGTAAAGCGCTTTGGATAAAAGCGCTATATAAGTGCAGACCATTTACCATTTACCATTGCCAGAGTCTGTTGACACGACCAACCAAGATCTCCTCATGCCTCAAACCGACATCACAACCAACCAGGTTCTGCTCATGCCTGAAGCCAACGTCATGACCAACCAGGTTCTGCTCACACTTGAAGCCAACGTCATGACCAACCAGGTCCTGCTCATGCCTGAAGCTGACGTCACGAACAACCAAGTTCTGATCACACCCGAGTCTGCTGACATGGACAACCAAGTTCTGCTCATGCCCGAGTCTGTTGATATGGGCAACCAAGTTCTGCTCATGCCCGAGTCTGCTGACACGGACAACCAAGTTCTGCTCACGCCTGAGTCTGCTGACATGGACAACCAAGTTCTGCTCATGCCCGAGTCTGCTGACACGGACAACCAAGTTCTGCTCACGCCTGAGTCTGCTGACACGAATAACCAAGTTCTGCTTATGCTCAAGTCTGTTGACACAGCCAACCAAGTTCAGACTGCAGAGTCGATGGAGGACGACGCTATGCTTTCCTGCTCTGCTGAGGACGTCGCTCTGCCTTCTGGCCCAGCTGAGGATGCCGCTCTGCCTTCCTGCCCTGCGGAGCACACCACTCAGTCTCCCGGTTCTTCTGAAGACATTTTGCCCAAAGGGCCAGGACCGCCGAGGGAGGGAGTGTATTTTGGCGCTTCGGGAGATACAGTATATCTGTGGTCCTTAAGGTCCACTCATGTACGTTATTTTTATGTATATGTATCTATATTTATGTTTCCAGGTGAACATTAAAGGTACATAAGTAACCTTGATTGTATCACCCTACCAACAAGGAAATGTACAGGTTGATCCCTTTATTTCTGAGAGTGTATTCTGTCCTATTCCACACATTATCCAACTTTTACCTTTCCTTCCTTCCCATCACTACTGTATCCTACCAAACTTTACCCTGTTCTCTCCTGTACCATGTCCTTCTTTACCCTACTTTATTTTTACTCTACACAACCTTTTTCTAACATGATCCTTCTTCCTTCTTTCTCCTCTTACTTTGAATTTCAGCAGAGCACCACCAATCATTTAGGCAGCTTGAAGACAGGAACAATTCAGGTTTGTGCTGCATATTTGCTTTACTTTTTACTTACAGAAATACAGACTGGTGACACTTTACATGAAAAAGTTCTGGATGGACTGGGTTCACTGGCAGTTTGATTACATTCTGCATTGACAATCTGCAAGATTGAAGAACTGTTGCTCTTTCATTTTATTTACATAATGCACTAATGCTTGAGCAACTTTGTTATTAAATGTGCAATTTTGACCACAATTTCGAACCCTATATACTGATATCTTTATATAGATTTAATTGCAGTCTTTTTGACTGAAGTGCATGTGATCCGGCTACAATAATGAACTTTGTTTCAAAGACACTTAGATCTTTCACTTTTGCCATCTTGATCCGAAACTGAGGTCAACCAGGCCTGCTCTGAATTGTTATCTGTCACAGAACATGACATCTGCACTCATCCTGGTTTTCAGTAATGTGTCACATCTGTACATTACCAAAAACTCTACAACAAATGTGAAAACACAACAGGAAAATCAGAAGCGCATTAACTAAATGATAAGTCCTTAATGAACATCACATGCTCATTGAGTATGTCAGTCTGAGATGGCAGAAAATCTATAAATGAATGTTTACACAAAGAGGAAATAAATACATCTCCTGATGCTTTTATTCATACTCAGATATATCAAGGGTATTCATATAAACCTGTAAACCTGCCTGATGGATATCTAAAGGTTATTCATAAGAAAACATTACTCCTTGCCTTAATAACATAAGTAACTATAACTAACTGAAAAAAGTCCAATACGCTGTGTTCAATCTGCAATGGGCATGTGATATTCAGAAAGCACCTTGCCGTTGTGTTTTTGTTAATGTTTTAACAAAAGTAAAATTTGTTAATATTTGGTTTTGCTGTTAAGTTTTTTACATTTTTAATGTGTTTTGCACTTGTGTAGTAGTATATATTTCAATGGAATACAGTTAGTCTCTCTAAATGGTTTTATGCTGTCTCCTGTATAGCTCACACAGGTATCCAGTGGATTTAGAGATGCAACTTCCTCGAGGAACATCTACGGAACAGTGAGTTTCACTAACACCAATAACGATTTCATGTATGACATGTATGTCATACACTATTTGGCCAAAAGTTTGTGGACACCTGACCATCACACCCATATTTGATCATCCCATTCCAGATTTGTTCCCCTTTGCTGCTTCCACTAGAGCATGTGGCTGTGGGGATTTGCCCATTCACCCACAAGAGCATTACTGAGGTCAAGAACCGACGTTGGGCGATGAGTCCACACAGTTGGCATTCCAAATTTTCCCAGAGGTGTTCAGTGGGGTTGAGGTCAGGGCTCTGTGTAGGCCACTTGACTTCTTCCACACCAACCTTGGCAATCCAGGTGTTCACTTACCTCGCTTTGTGCACAGGGGCATTGTCATGCTGGAACAGGTTTTGGTTTCTTAGTTCCAATGAAATGAAATTGTAATGCTACAGCATACAAAGACGTTCTATACAATTGTGTGCTTACAACTTTGTTGCAATGGTTTGGGGAAGAACCACATTATGGGAGTGATGGTCAGCTGTCCATGAGTGAGGTGTCCTTTTGGTTATATAGTGTAGCTAATTCAGACACATTGAGTGCAGTCTGAGCAACTGTGAAGAGCAACTGAATGTTCATCAAAGACAACTGGATACTAGACAACAAAAAAATACCTTTTGAATTATATAGTGGTGTCTGGCTGCGATGGCTTGAATGGCAGAAATTCACATTCAGATCATATTTACCATTTAGGGATGTGGAATAATTTGAGCCACAATTTCAAAAATAAAATAAGGTCATTATAACACCTGTGTTTTGTGTCCCATCAGACCTTGACCAGAAACAGTAGGAATAGTACATATGACACGGTTTGGGTAAGTTGTTTTAGAGGCTTTTAAATATTATTTGAAAATATTTACAACAAAAAAAAAGGTTTAATTCAGTAGCTATTATAATTCAGCAGTTAATATTTTTACACACTGTGTTCTGATATGTATTTGCACTTTTCAGAGTGGGTTGAGCAGATCCTTTAGCTTTAACATTGAAGACCTCCTTGGAATGGTAAAATATTTCTCTCTTTTCACACAAACCTATCCTTTATTGAACCTACAGTGATTTCTTTTTTTTCTTCTTAATGATACCTTGAATTAATGATTAATTAATTAATGATACCTGAGTTCTTGAATCTGATTGGTCAGAGGGTGTCATTATTCCATACATATTCTCTAATCCAGATAAAATATCATGATCCTTTAAGTATTATAAGACTGTATATCCCATCCATTCTTAACCCAGATAGAATCTTATAATACTCAAGTCACTAGAATCTTATAATACTCTAGTCACTATATAAAACAAAAAACTAAGAATGTCTTATTTAGTTTTTGGGTGCAATTTATATTGTTCTGGAATAATTGCACTTTCATATTATTCAATGACAATAAAACATAATGCAAAAAGCATCAATGAAAATATGATAAGCTTGTCATTTTGCCTCATATTAAAATTAATTTTACTACCATTAATTAAATTGGCAGATCTTCAAATTGTATTGTTCAGAACTAAATTAAGACATGTGAAGATGAGGTAAGAAAGGAATTATACCATGTGTATGGTATATATAAATATATACGCACACAATAACTGGCCAAATTTAATGTGGTGTTTTGAGCTGAAATCTTCTGGACAGATTTGTTACTGGAATGCAGGACAAACCAGAGCAAGTCAGAGGCAACAGTAGAAAGGAAAATAAATTATATTTATTTATCTGATCAAATGATAAATGATATAGAACACCTGAGCTTGTAGCCAGACCTTCATTTACATACTTTATTACTTTATTTAGTTTTATTTCATTATAACGTTTTTTTTTTGTTTTTTTTTTTCTGATTGTATTCTCTGTTGCTTTCAGAAAAGTGGTCTATATTTCAGATTTGATCACATGTGTTTCACATGATCGTGAGAAATATGTGATGTGTGGAAGACATGTGAAGGTGCATTTTGCTATGTTATGCACATGCTAACTGAAGTAAACATGTGAAAAGTAAAAACACGTGCCCTATATGTGAAAAATTATGTGAATATAATCATATGAGAAAATCACACATGGAAAAATAAATACACATGCATTTCATGTGGAAATTGAACAGGTGAAAAATGTGTGTGGAGTGGATTGGAGTGTCTAAAAACCACCTGTGAAGTTTGTCTGACTTTTATTTAAGTAGTCAATAATTAAACAGAACAAACATTCTCCTTTTTTTTCTTTCCTAATTTTGAGATGCTGACAATCTTTCTTGTAAATTTTGCCAAATCTGTGTTTGCTAAATCTCTCAATATTTTCAAAACTGTTTTTATCTCATTATCTCTTCTCCTGATGATTCATTACTGCAGAAGATCTCTAAACTTTCTAAGGAGGACTTCCCTGAATATCAACCACATGATTACAGCTCTGAAGGGATTAACATCGACACCACGTCACTGGACAAGCTCTCCGTCTGCAGCACTGGAGTTGATTTGGACTTTCAGCAGAATTTGGGGCCAAAATTTAGTGCACTGGAAGAGATCTGTCAACAAGCGTTAAAAGACAAGAACATTAAGTTGTAATTGTTTTTGAATGTTATTTGCTTTCCCAATGGATCTTACAACTTTTTGGGTTGTCCTCTTTCCTGTCTCCATGTTTTGTGCATAATAATATACGTCATGGGTAAGCACTGGATTTTTGCAACTATACACTTCACTTTACTTTATAATAGTTTCTCCTCAGACAGATAAAGCTTACAGAAAAACATCAAGACTCCAGTATGTGTATAGTGAAGAATGTTTTTGTGGTAAGCATGTTTGCCTCACACCTCCAGGGTTGGGGGTTGCCTCTGCCCTGTTTGTGCTGAGTTTGGATGTTCTCACCATGCTTTGGGGGTTTCCTCTGGGTAGTCTGGTTTCCTCCCCTAGTCTAAAGTCATGCGTTGTAGTCTGATCGGCATTTCCAAATTGTCCTTAGTGTGCGAATGTGCGTGGGATTGTACAAACAGTTTTAGTGGGGCTAGTATTTGAATTTATATGGGAGGGATACACTCAGTGAAACGTCCCAGTTTGGTTATACTTGGAACACGACTCATCCAGTCAAATGAATAGAGCAGAACTAACTGTTGTGTAAAAAGCATCATTTATTTGTTTTTGTAATGTCCTGAATGTTGATAAAGGAAAAAAGCTAAATAAAAAAAATGCTGGATGTGGGTTCAGTGAGTTTCATTACTGTATAAACAAGAATTGTTCGTGTAAGTTTGGTAATAAATGGAATAATATCCATCTCATTATCATTTCAAAACTGATATTTCCTTATGTGGCGTGTAAATGTGCAAAATATTGTTCAGATCGTAAGTTACTTCCAATTCAAACATTGCTTACTGCAAACATGCTGCAATCCTTGCTCAAGAAATGAGCATGGGGCATGATTTTATATCTTTGTGGGGACTAAATGTCCCCACAATGATATGAATATCTGGCAGTTTTGACCTATTGATTCAATTAATAATGTTAAGTTGTATTTTTAACCAGTGCAATAAACAGAAAATGAGCATTTTATAACTTTACAACCGGTAAAGCATTATTTTTGCCATAGTATAATATTAGTATCAAACACTGTGATACTAATGTTGATATTGATGTCAAAGTCAAAATTCTGCTACGCTAACAACTCTAGTATCTAGCAGATGCCGTGCCTCTCACTGCATGTGGCCAAGCATATAGATTGTCTTAATTATGTCTCATATAGTTGCTCTTGACAAAGTGAATGCACAAAAATATGAAGGTGGGAGCAACTGACTTTTGTCCAATTGTGCCGTTCTGATAGAAGAATATTGTTATATTTCATCGTATATCCTGAATGAAAAGGTGAATTATTATTTCATCTTTGTCTAGTTTCTTCCTGGAAAAGATTTAGACAAACATTTTTATCTTAATTATTGTCAGTAAAATAACTAGCATTGTTTGTCACGCTCGTTATGTACCACCCATAAGTTGGGCATATTACGTTCAAACATCATAGAAATGGGCTTTTGTTAAGGATGAGCCTCTAAAAAAAGGATCCCGCCTGTCTCTTTGCAACCTAAAATGGCTATTTTAAATTGTCTGTTTTCAACTGATAAAAGATACATCGTTCAGTGACCTGATTAACTGGATTGCTCTCAACATGCTCCTGCTTATAAAAACTTGGCAAACTTTGATTCTAAACAAATGAATATGCCTAGCTATTCTGGGAGTCAAAACGTGTTAAAGACATGACTGAATGGCATGGGCGGTGAGCTAGCTGTTGTTTATCATAAATGACCTAAAAATGAACTTTCATGAAGACTCCAAGAAGCCTATCGTGAAATATTATAATTATTATATTTTCATCTAACAAATCCTCATAACATGCTCAGATTTTGTGTCTAATCTCACCAAAGTGCTAGTATTACGTGTCATTACTGTATCATTTGTTATGCTGTGATTACTTTAATATGCATGGTATACCAGTATTTCCCATGGGACTGAAATAAACCTGTGGGAAAGATGGATGGGGTGTGGTGGTTTTATTGATGGTATTCATTCAAACTCTTCAAAGGAAACCCTTGGGGGTGAAACAGGGCATGCAGCTGGTAGTTGGGGGTGTAAACCAGTGAACATGCATTACCTGGTCCATTAGGTTCTTATCTTTCCTGATTGATTTACATTACTTCTACTTTGGTCTACTCGCCACTACCCCCTTCCCCCAGCAATGAGTCTCCATTTTCAGTGCCACTTCCATTTCAACTTTGGCAAAACCATATTTTGGTGGACATCGGACTTCTGCACAGATGGCCATGAGTTCAAATCACAGCACTGCCAAGCTGCTACTGTTGCAACTGCTCAGTTTATAAAAAATGAGATAAATATAAGTCGGTCTGGATAGGGGCGTCTACCAAATGCCATACATATAAAATGCAAATGTCATGCTGGAACAGGTTTGAGCTAGTCCCACTGAAGAGAAATCTTAATGCTAGAGCATACAAAGACATTCCACACAATTGTGTGTATCCAACTTTGTGGCAACAGTTTGGCCCCCCTATGGGTGTGATGGTCAGATGTCCACATATTTTTGGCCGTATACTGTAGTTTCTGTTATCATGCACATTATAACAGCTATAAACAGGTATTCCTTCACTAGCCTCTCTTTTCTTTCTTGAAAATGAAAACAGAAAACTCAGTTTGCCATGTTACAGAGAAACTGGAACGCCTAAATCCCTCTGTGCTGAAAAGTTTTCTTTGGTAGAAAACTTACTGAATGGTACAAAGCGCTGACACTGGACACTCCTTCCATAAATGTTAAATAAATGTCTCCTTAAAGAAAACTTCATCATATGAATGATTCATATCTTTTTTCTTTATTAAATAACAACAGTTTTTTTTTTTCTTTCATTTTTATACTGAGATTATGTGGTGTACCTGTCATTCAAGTCACTGTGACTTAATTGTTTTTATAGAAATAAGGTATTAGAACAAGCACATTCATATAAACATATCATTTGAATTACAGCCAGAACCACTCTCGGAGCTGCTGTCATTGAAAATATATCAACACGTTCTGATCAATTATAATAAAATGTCAGAAACTGACTGGCAGGGTATATGAATTATAATGACTTCATTCAGCTATGTACCCTTCTACTGTCCTTCAAGAAAGTTAAACCCAGACCTGATTACATTTCCACATGTGAAATATATTTGTATTTAATAATATATAGGCTAGCAATACAACAATTTCAGATTTACTTAATATCATATAATATCATAGACCGATGTTTGATCCTCCCCCTATATACCGTGGTGCTTCAAAGTTTGTGAATTTTCTATATATCTGCATAAATATGACCTAATCATCATCAGATTTTCACACAAGTCCTAAACATAGACCCAGAAGAGAACCCAATTAAACAAATGAGACAGAAATATTATACTTGGTCTTATATAGTATGTGAACCTCTAGGATTAGCAGTTAATCTGAAGCTAAATTAGAGTCAGGTGATTTCAGTCAATGGGATGACGATCAGGTGTGAGTGAGCGCCCTGTTTTATTTAAAGAACATGGCTCTATCAAAATCTGATCTTCACAACACATGTTTGTGGAAGTGTATCATGGCACAAACAAAGGAGATTTCTGAGGACCTCAGAAAAAGAGTCGTTGAGGCTGGAAAAGGTTACAAAAACATCTCTAGAGAGTTTGGACTCCACCAATCCACAGTCAGATAGATTGTGTACAAATTTTGTGCATGGCAGGGTTGCAAGGAGAAAGCTAACTGCTCTCCAAAAAGAACATTACCTTCACATCTGCAGTTTAAAGAGCATGTGGACAAGCCAGAAGGCTAATGGAAATATGTGGATGGATGAGACCAAAATAAAACGTTTGGTTTAAATGAGAAGTGTTAATTTTGGAGAAAGGAAAACACTACATTCCAGTATAAGAACCTTTTTTCATCTGTTAAACATGGTGGTGGTAGTATCATGGTTTGGACCTGTTTTGCTGCATGTGGGCCAGACAACTTGCCATCACTGATGGAACAATGAATTCAAAAGGAAAATGTCAGGACATCTGTCCATGAACTGAATCTCAAGAGAAGGTGAGTCATGCAGCAAGACAAAGATGCTAAGTGCACAAGTCGCTCTACCAAAAATGGTCAAAGAAGAATAAAGCTTATGTTTTGGAATGGCCAAGTCAAAGTCCTGACCTTAATCCAATAGAAATGTTGTGGAAGAACCTGAAGCAAGCAG
>JANDJT010000050.1:24193710-24206865 GCA_024331685.1 Stegophilus panzeri
TTAATCCATTTTGGAATAAGGCTGTAACATAACAAAATGTGGAAAAAGTGAAGCGCTGTGAATACTTTCTGGATGCATTGTATAAATGAAAGGATTTATTCAGAAATAGTTTGCACAAGAAATATGGTATTCATGGGAAAAACGGTTGAATCATACTTGTGTGCCTGAGTGTGTGAATTTACTGTATATAAAAGAAGACCAACTAATGTGAACCTTGACTGACCAGCTACAAATATCAAATCATATAATGTCATAGATTACTGCACTTTTATATAATGATTATACCATATAGTTTAAATTGGTTATTTATTTACACTTGCAGCATTTAGCAGATGCTCTTTTCCAGAGTGACTTACAGGAGTTGCTTTGTAGTCTCTATCAGAAACATCCTCAAGCTAGTGTGGGATATTCACAATAGTTTGGGAGTGTGTGTATGATTGCATCCCGAGAGAGGAGTGGCTTGGGCCAGAGGAGGACGGCCTAGCTCTAGAAGCAGGAGATGTCTTGTTTATGTACGTATGCAGCTGTAGTAAATAAAGTTCAGGTTCCTGCAAGTGTTGGACTTGCGCATGTTATTTTCACAAAATAGGACATGGTGTCAGAAGTGCACTTCATTCTCTCATTCAAGTGTAGCTTAGTCATGTCAGTATAGTGTAGGGCGATAAAGTTCCCATGCTTAATGTTAACCTGGTCTTAGTTTTGCTGACTGCTAAGTGTTAGCCATGGAGAATGCACAGGATGAGAACATGCACAGACGCCCAGATGGATCAGAATATTTGAACATTTTCGTCAAGCAAGTAACCTGTATTCAAGCTGAATAGCTGAACACATGACGAGCTACAAAACGAGCTCATAAGAGACAGACTGGCAGTGGGACTGGCTAATTTAGGTCTGTCTGAATGCATGCAGCTGGATAAAGACTTGACATTAGAGAAAGCAGTTAGCATGGCCAGACAGTCAAAAGAGATGAAAAGACAGGAGACAGGAAATGATGCAGAAGGGGGTTGTTTTGTGGACGGAGTATATAAAAGCAGTGCTACACAGAGAAAATGCAGTCTGCCTCAAACATTAGTGAGGTAAGAAGTTTTCTGGGGATAGTGAATCAGTTGGGGAAATTTATCCCACAAATTGCAATGACAGACAAACCGCTTATAGATTTATTTCCAAAGCGAAATCGCTGGGCCTGGGAAACAAATCAGGACAAAGCTTTTAGGGAGTTAAAAGAAGAGCCGTAATCTATCCCTGTGTTAGCGATGCATGATCCTGAAAAAGACAGGTGTCTGCAGATGCTTCATCATTTGGATTAGGAACAGTCCTACTGCAGAAATGGAAAAATAAGTAAAGACTTATGGCATAAACTTCATGCTCTTTTACTCCTCTAGAGTGACATCTGAATTGGGAAAATCGACCGCAATTAAGTAGATATGAGAACATCCAACAAGCTGATTTTTATTGTATTTTATTTTATTTTATTTTTTTACTTAACACATCATACCTATGCAGATATAAGGTAGAATTTTTAAAGTAAAAGCTGTTATGACCTTGAAAATCCAAATATTAACATCAGGCTGTGCTTTGTACTTCATTTTAAATAACTCGATTGGACAAGGTTCCTTGATATTAGCTGTGTGGTCTAAAAGAAAAAAAAAAAGTCATTTCGATTAATATTCATTACAATTTCTATACTATTAATCATACTTTTTCGGCAAAATTTGGGTTTAACAAATGAGGGGGTAAAAACTTTCAGTCTGCTTAAAGATTTCTAAAACCTTGCCAGGTAAGTGTGTTTCCACAGAATTTTAATCAAGGTACGTGCCATAGTGACATGGATATAAGTCTAATCAATTCTAGCTACTATATCTAGTAACCAGATATAGACTCCCAGATACCACCATATACCATATACACGGCAAAAAATGGTATCTTAGCAAGTGAAAATATCTTAAATATTTTCAAATGTATCTAGTGTTTCCTATTACAAGATTACCACAAACACACTGTAAAATGACTTAATCCTATTTCTAGACATTTATACTAATTTCAAGCTTGAAATAATCTTATTCTATTGGCGGATGATTTTGGTAATTTTAAGCATAAGAAAATACAAAGTTTGAAATGAGTAAAAATGTCTAGAAATAGGTTTAATAATCTTATATTTGGATAATCATAATCTTATAATCGGAAATACTAGATAAATCTATAATCAAGATATTTTAACTTGCTGAGATGTCTTTTTTTTTTTTTTTTTTTTTTTTTTTTGCAGTGAACTGTACAGTATATGAAATCCAATGAAATTGTTCTTGCTCTTCAGACTTTCTGTAAATATTAAGATGAACTGGATTAATCTTAAATGTCTCTAATCTCTCATTTTACTCTTTTGGCTCCAGTTGTACAACGATCAACACCTGAATCACACCCTGAAATTCAGCATCAGTGGCCAGGGTGTGACAGAAGAGCCAAAGGGTGTGTTCACTATCAATGAAAAGACTGGCGAAATCTTCATACACAAGCGCATAGACCGAGAAACCTACCCCATTTTCCACGTGAGTAACAAATTCTGCATTTCAATGAGATCTTTATTTATTTTTCAGAATTTGCACTTATTTAATGTATTTCCAAGGCATTTATTCAGTGTGTGTTCATTTTAAAGTTCATCAAAAATGAGTGATCATTTAATTCTTCTGCTTTTTTTTTTTTTTTTCAGAAAAATGAAGTTTAAAATGAAATAACAAAAGTTGTTTTATTGCGTTGCTTGTAATTAGGTGAATTTTGATGTGATGGATCATCAAACTGGTCAAATTCTTGACAAAACTTTGTCTTTGAACGTGGTCATAAGGGATAAGAATGATAATCCACCTGTATTCATACCTGAGATTTTAAACATAGAAGTTCCAGAGAACACAAAAGAAGGTGAGAATCACACACTAACGTTTGTAAAAAATTCTGTTCTTCTTTGTTAAGTAGAAAACAAAGGATTTCCTTATCAGAAAGGATTCCTCTTTAGGAAGTTACTGTAAGAAGCTTTATTTATACAAAAAACATGTCAAAGAACCCTTTGAAAAAATCCTGGAGTAATTACTACATTTTATTTCTTTATTTCTTGGCCCACAAAACTCAAAGCAGTTACATTGTGTTATATGTAGATTTTTTAAATTTTTTTTAAGTGCATCATTTTATCACACTTTTTCCTAAATTCCTAATCTTTGTCTATTATCGTCGCGTTAGGTCGGCTTCCTGTCTCGCTGCAAGCAAGAGACAATGATGAGGAAGACACTGACAATTCTCGCATCTCGATGAGGATAGTGTCTCAGGAGCCAGCGCTGCCAGAAATCTCTCTGGCTTCCATCTCGGATGTAAAAGACAGCATGATCACAAATCTCGTCTTCACCGGCTGCTTTGATTACGATGTAAGTATGAACCTGTCCACAGTACCAGGTTATCACACCTTCATTATTCATTCAGTTGATATTTTTTACACCTAGATTATTGCCATGATTCGTTTAATGGTGTAAAAGTAGGCAAACTCCAACTTGTTTAAAATACTACCTTAAAAAGTACATACAGTATGTTTTTTAATTTCACTACATTGTGAAAACATTCTGCTAATTAAGAAAGAAAGCATACTGTGTCAGGCTGTTATAGGAAAATAATCAGTGATGGGGTGGTACAATAAAGAGAAGTTACTGTTACCACCCCAAAGATGATTTTTTTTACCATAACAGCATTTCCTATACCACAGGAATTTGCTAATGATTAATTTATTTCTTCAATTAAAGAACTAAATAAGAATTAGTAATGTTTAATGTTGTGGAACATCTCCAAAACATGTTAGTTCCTGTTATCACTTACGTTACAACAGCGATAAACCGTCATTTCCTCCTGTGGTGGAAAACGTACTAACCGTTATGCTGGAGACTCGTTTCATGAGCGTGTCCTCACAGAAAACTTTCCCATATAATTTATTATACATTTCTCTTTGTTAAATAACAAGACATTTTAATCCATTTATTATTAGCCTTATATTATGTGGAGCATCTGCCATACAAGATCCTGTAAATGAGTTGTTACTATACAGTATAAACAGTAATATGTGAAAATGAGAGCATGTATATAAACCTGTGATTTTCCTTGTAGCTGGAATTACTGTCAGAGCTGCTGTTATAGAAAATTAACCACCAATCAGATTTGAGAATTCAACAGTGCCGTGCTATAAACTAATTTAGCATCTCCAGCTATCCTCTACATCTTACATACTGTGTGCATCACGCTTTAACATCACCATATGCTGCCTTACTGAGCATGTCAACCGTGTCCTGTTAAACTGTAACATTTACTTTATATACGCTTTTACTTTATATATCCTAATTAAAATTATTTTATTTGTGTTACACTTGAGGTTAATTATATTAGGCTCACAGACAGTCACACATGCTAACACTTGCTTTGCTCTCGTATGCTTTAGAAAGTAAAGACATATAAAATGCTGGTCGAAGCAAGGGATCATGGAACACCATCACTCTCATCCACTATGACTGTAAATATAGCCATCATTGACTCCAACACTCACTCACCTGTGTTCACTGCTCCAAAGGTGAGGATTTGCTTCTATCTCTACCTCTACCAAGTACCGTTTTACTTTATCAGTGCCAGATTATATCCATGTGATACAAATACATATCCATGTACAAAATAAAGATTGATGGCATATTAAAGAAAATAAAAACAAGTCTCTGAAACTGTGCTGGAGCGATGAACACCATTCTTCCATAAAATTTTCTCTCAGATTTTCACTCTAAAAGGAATTAAGGAATGTGAAGGAATAAGAATATGATTTATATGATTTTCATCCTATGGTGCACGGTGGGTTAGTGGTTAGTGGTTAGCATGTTTGCCTCACACCTCCAGGGTCGGGGGTTCGATTCCCACCATGGCCCTGTGTGTGCATGTTCTCCGGGTACTCCGGTTTCCCCCCCAGTCCAAAGACATGCATGGTAGGCTGATTGGCGTGTCCAAAGTGTCCATAGTGTATGAATGGGTGTGTGAATGTGTGTGTGATTGTGTGCCCTGCGATGGATTGGCACCCTGTCCAGGGTGTAACCCGTCTTGTGCCCGATGCTTCCTGGGATAGGCTCCAGGTTTCCCATGACCCTGAAAAGGATTAAGCGGTATAGATGGATGGATTTTCATCCTCATCAAGCCATTCATTGAGCCCTTGTGTCCTGAGAATGGGGGCGGGGCCATCCTGGAAGAGACAACATCAAGAAAGAAATGTTTCATCACAGGATAAAAGTGATCAGTCAGGAGAACTCTAGGGAATGCCAGCAAACCAGCAAAAATAAACAAATGCCCTTTAGCATAACAGTGTCATTGTCATTTTCCATTTATTTGTCACCTATTTGTATATGATGCCATATGAAATTAAATTTGACTATTTATGCATAATACTGTTTTTTTTTTTTTTTTTTTACATTCCATTCTCAAAACCTTTAGTATACTAAATTATCAAGAGTTGGTAGGTATAACTAATTGCATGGAGTATGTGTGGAGTAAATAACAATAGTCCAATAACTAAGCCCTGAGGCACTCCTAAAACAGGATCCTGTCAAACATACTTCACCATTTACTGGACCTTAAATTTAATCAGTACTCTCACAGCATTGCCTACAAGTCATTTCATATGTAAAGTAAATAATGGTCCTAAAACTGAACACAGAGGCACCTCTATTGCACGGCATGATCCTGCCAAATGCATTTTTGATGGTTCATTATGTCTTGTACTTACCCCTTAAATTTAAACATATGGTATTAACTGATTTAACTTGTGTCATTTCTACTCAGTTCAATGCTCAGGTTATAGAACTGGAAACCAATAAGGAGATTTTAAGAATTCCTGTGCAAGACCAGGACACTCCCAACATTCCAGCATCCAGAGCAGTGTTCACTATCCTGAAGGGTAATGAGGAGGGAAACTACAAGATTGAGACAGACCCAGATACCAACGAAGGAGTGCTGACTGTCATCAAGGTAGATATCGGATATTCACAGTAGAATAGGATATACTTTTATAGATAAGCTTGTCTGAGAACTCTGTGTATGAGTCAGCACTTTTTATATTTAACTATACGTATTGTCAAAAAGAGATTTAATATGTGCATATTAATGTCCTTGTTCCACAGGGAAAGGATTATGAGAGAACTACTCTAGCTGAGCTGGAAATAGGAGTGGAGAATGAGGAGCCCTTATTTTTATGTGTCAACGGAAAGCCAGTTAGTCCTGTACCGAAGACTTTAAAAAGAAACAGCACGGTTAAAGTCGCCGTCAAAGTCATTGATGTGAATGACCCACCCGTGTTTCAGAATAAAATTCAGAAGGTTTACAGGATGGAGGAAGAAGAGCCAGGAGAAGTGTTGTACACACCCATAGTAACAGATGAGGATTCAGACCCAGCTAAACTGAGGTATGTATGAAAAGTAGCTGGTTTAACTGTGAGTGATGCCATGAACTTGGCTTATTTTTTAACCTTAGATAGTTAATGCCATTTTGTAGACCGGGCAAAAAGTTTACAAACTATACTAAAACCTTAAAGGCTTACAAAGACCATAAGCTTTGAAGTATAAACAGTTCAAAAGCAGAAGTTTCTTGATTTTCACACAACTGTCCAATGGTAGAAAAAACCCCAACGATAATTGCATGTGTGTTTCAAGGTACGAGCTAATAGAAGATCCAGCTAAATGGCTGTCCATAGACCCACAGACAGGCAAGATTTCCCTGGCAAAGAAGATGGACCGCGAGTCTCCATATGTCCACAACAGCACCTACACTGCCTTGATGCGAGCAATCGATGATGGTATGATTTCCTACCACAGACTTCCTGTACTGATACCACAGCACTGTTGAAACCAAATAAAATGTGTTGTTATTTAACAAAGAAGGTATATTTACATATAGATATATACATGCACATCAAATATATACATGTAATCATTGATATGGTGAAGTTTTCTGTGAGAAGTTATTTATCATTTATGGAAGGTATCTTCAGGGTCAGTGCAACTATATCTGAAATGGAAACGTTTGAAAGACAGGAGTATACGTTTATGCAGTTCTTTTAAGAGCAGACCCCAAACTGTGTTTTCCCTTAATTAATACTGTATATTGAGACATATGCTGTATCTGTAATAATTTCCTCATACACTCGTTCATTATTTATGAATCTATTCTGTATACAGCAATATATAGTGTAGCTGTAAGGTTAACGTCAAATCGTATGACCAGTACATCAACAATTCAAATGTTATTTAGTGCTAAGTATATAGTGTTTAATAGCTAGCATCCATAGGTGATGATCACTGTCAGCAACTTTACCTCCTCTCTAATGCTTATATTCTACATGTATAATGATGTCTATTGGAAATTATTATAAAATGATTAATAAACTGAAACAAACTAAATTAACCTCAATATCCACACTAATTATGTCCACTCTTCATGATCTCAATGTTTCTGTCATTGCTGTGCGACACAGGGGAACCTCCTGGCACAGGTACAGGCACTCTGGTGGTCCATCTGGGAGATAAGAACGATAATACACCTTATTTAATCTCCAACACATCAGTGATGTGTGGGAACAAAGCGGACAGAGTGAGAGTCACAGCACAGGATAATGATGCTTTTCCATTTAGTGGACCCTTCACCTTCACGCTAGGCAAAGATGATCAGGAGCTGAAGAGCCTGTGGAAACTTGAGCAGAGCACAGGTGAGTAGTTAGAACAGCTGGATAATCCTGTAAGTCATACTCATTTATTTGCACTAAACTAAAACCAAATAAAACAACAAATTGGTTGTCTGAAAACGCATTAAAATAGTTTATACCACAGGACTGTTGAATGCTTGATTCTGATTGGTCAGATGGTGTTGATTAATTTTCTATGACAGCAGCTCTGACAGTAGTGCAGCTGCAAGCACTTGTTCTAATATATCTTTATTTACCTGTACCAGACTGCCATTTTAAACACCAATCAATTCACATCTGCTGTGTTTTTGCCTCAGGTTCTGAAATCTTATTGATTAGTCAGAAGAGTCTGCCTTATGGGAATTATTCAGTTCCCCTGAAGATTGCTGACCAACAGGGGATGCTAGCACATACTGTCTTGCAAGTGGTGGTATGTGACTGTGGGAAAGGAGATGTGTGTCAGGACCTGCTTCCTCGATCCTCCAGCCTCCAAGGAGCAGCTATAGGAATTCTACTGGGAGCACTGCTCTTGATGGCTTGTGAGTCTTTCCATAAAAGATACATAATTATAGTCATACTCCTAAAACCAGATATAATAATTAAAAAAAAAAAAAGCATAATGAGAATCCAAGAATACAGTTATTAAAACTTATTTTGGGTTTATTCCAAGTTTTAATAAGCTGGTTAGCCGGTAGTTCCTACTTTATGGCATACTGACATTCAGGTGGATTTCAAGAAGCAATATTTTGGACTAGCCTAATGAATGTGAAAACAGAAAAAGAGAGTGAAACCTCTACATTCCACTCTGCTGGAAAACCTGGATAGAAATCTAAACATCTTACCATTTTCATTTACCTATGAATTCACATAAATTAAAAGGGTAATTAAGGATCGTACAATTTTATTTTTTTTTCAGTGCTGCTCTGCTGTTGTTTTTTGTGCGAGTGTCAAGAGAAAAAGGATTTCAAGCAATGCTTGCAAGATGATAGTGAACAAACCTTGATCAAATACAATGAGGAAGGAGGAGGTTCAATCTGCAAGGTGTGTTCACACTCTGTTAAACATTAATCCATGTGGTTCATGGTTATATACTGTCACATTGTACTCTTTCTAATTTCCCCCCCCTCAATTAACTGTCAGGCTAGTGACTCACTCGGAGTAACAAGACAGGGGCCTTTCCATGGAGCTTGAAGTTTTGGACTCTTTTCTAAGGCTCGTCTCTTGATGTAGTGATCATGTGATTTCTTTTGCCTTACTTGCACAGTCCACAGATGTTGTCTAGCAACCTGACTGGGCAGGCCTGGGATTCTAGTTTCCCTGCACACTGCTGCAGCTGTTTTGTTTGAATATTATATATATATATATATATATATATATAGATAGAGAGAGAGAGAGAGAGAGAGAGAGAGAATTTGTAGCTATGTTGTTGGCTGCTCCTGCTCTGGTTTCTTTCATTTTCTTTTTTTTTTCTTTATGCCGTTATTTTTATTTGCTTCTCCTTCATTGTTTTACTTTTGTTATTTAATTCCATTTTTTTCTTTAGTTCTTTTTATCTTTATTTTTATTCACTTCTCCTATCTTTTTCTCGCTCTTTTTGTCATTTATTTCCTTTTTTTTATCATTTGTCCTCATTTTTATTTATTTATTTATTTATTTATTTATTTGTTCTTCCTTTCTTTTCTCATTTAGTTCCCTTTTTCCTTGATATTTTCCACTTGTCTATCGCAGATTCCCAAGCTGCAGTTAACTCTCACTGCTGAATAGCACAATGATGAATTGAGGGGGTCACATGACTTGAGGTCTGTGGAAATGTCTCTGTGAACAACCACCTTGCCTTTTATCATTAGTCTTGACCTGTTCACTTTGTTGCTGTTGTGCAACTTTGAGATGATATCATCTGGACTCTTTTTTTAGTTATTGAAGGGTATAGTCAATGACTAATTAAACAACATCCCACTCCTGACCACAGTTGTCGTGTTGGAAAGCTAACGCTTTCCCCTTCAGTTAGCTCTCAGGCTAGTTCACCTTGCTTTTTGTGCCGTCCCAACACATTTAAGCTGCCTTGAAATGTGAAATATGCGGAATTGCATGGGTAGAGAGTGTACACAGCAAAAGTGGATTTCATGTAGCTTATTTAGTGAGGGATTTGCTCAGAACTTATGACTATACCGTCTAGCTCCAGCAACCAAACTACTTTTCTGGATTCAGTGCTAGGGCTAGCGACAAGTCTCAACTTGCTGTTATATGTGCATCGACATAAGAACAGGCTGCTCATTTTAGATTGGCTGATACAATCACGCCTACTTTCTCCCTCTACAATACTCTATAAAACCAATAAACCACAAAAAAGGGTGTTTCTTTTGGCACAAGGTATGTGTGAATGTGTAGGTTCATGATGCCCAGGGATGAACTGGTGTCCAATCCAGGGTATATTGAAGCCTTGAGCCCAGTGTTCCCAGCATACAGTACAGTAGGGTGCAGGGTTAAAGGGGTAACTCAAGATGAATGATTCAGTTGCTCCACTTTAACTTAACATTATGACATTATGATATTCTTCTTTTTGTCCACTCCACAATTCATCCAGTCTCCAGTTGGCAAATATTGTGACTTGAAGACTGAACGTATACAGGTGTGTACTTTATCTTACCCTATTCCCTCCTTTTCTATATTATTGTTTCCCTCTACTTTACCCTACCCTAAACTGTCTTATTCCACACACTACCTTTACCTTCCCTTTTCTCCTCTACTGTATCCTAACAAACCTTATCCTGTACCATATTCTTCTTTACACTACCATATTCTGTCTTCTACCCTACTCTGTCCAATTCCACACATTACCCCACCTTTTTTTCGCTCTACCCTAATCGACTGTATCCTATCAAACCATAACCTGGTTTGATAGAGGGAAGTAAAGGGAATATCCCTATTCCTTCTTGTACTACATACTACTTACCCCTATTTTACCCTATCCTATTGAGTCTTATTCCACACATTACCCTACCTTTACCTTCCCTCCCCTACTCTACTCTACTGTATACTACCAAACCTTATCCAAGTCCCTCCTGTATCATATACTTCTTTACTCTTTTTTGTCATTATTTTACACAGTAGTCAACCTTTACCTTCCCTACCCTACTCTACCTGTACTGTATCTTTCTGTACTCTATCTGTCCAATTCTACACATTACCCCACCTTTATTGTCCCTATACTACTCTACTGTATCTTACCAAGCCTTACCTTATTCCCTCCTTTACTAGATCCCCCATTAACCTACTTTACCCTACCCTATCCTGTCTTTTTACACTTTAACCTATCTTTACGTTTCCTAGACTACCCTCTCTGCTGTATTCTACCAAACTTTTCCCTATACCATATCCTTCTTTGAACCTACTCTACTCTGTCTTATTCCACGTACTAGCCGACCTTTACCTACAGTACCATTGTCCTCCCTACCCTACTCATCAAAACTTATCTTACCCTATTCCCTCCTGTACCCTATCGTTCTTTAACCTACTTCACCCTACCCAACTTTTTATACCACTCTTTAATGTACTGTGTCCTCCTTTTTTCCTTCTCCTCTTAGTTCGAACCACAGTTTCAGCACAACACCACCAAACAATTTGGCGGCCTGAACCCAGGAACTATTCAGGTGTGTACTACGTGTCTACTTTCTGTACAGACTGATATACAGATGGGTGACACATTACAGGACACATGACAAACAGCTGCTTTTCTGGTTTTCTGTCATTAAATAAGCCACTTTTTTCACATAAGATGGCACTTTTACTGTTCATATTGCAACACCAGTTGAGCATTCTTTGTGACTGAATCTCCTGCATCTAGGACCCAATAATAAGCCCTCTTTCAATGTCACTTAGATCTTTCCCTATTCCATCTTGGTCCAAAATCTAGGTTAACTGGGTCTGCTCATCTTTTCTTGCAAGTAGGATAAGAGCTTCGTTTCTTAAGTTTGTCCACTTATTTATTCAGCTTTTCCTTTACTTTGTCACCTATCTGTATATATTTAAACAGAAGACAATTACAGTCCCTTTAAATGGTTGTATGCGGTCCCCTGTACAGCTTACACAGGTCCCTAATGGAGTTAATGATGCAACTGACTCAAGGAACATCTATGCAAAGTCAGCAGTGAGTGTCACAAATTCTAAAGATTATCTATCATCTGTCAAAGTCAATTGTTACTGCCAAACATAACTTGCAAATTATACATTGCCATCTGTGATGTTTTGAATAATTTGAAGTCTCATAAATGCATATTTAGTCTTCCATGGGATTATTACAGCCAAAATATTTTTCAGAAAGACATTGTGATGTTCATTATGTCACCTGTATTTTGTGTCCCATCAGACCTGGAGTCGAAACAGGAATAGAACATATAACGCTACTAGGGTAAACTGATTTACATTCAAAACAAGCTTTCACATATCATTTCAAAATGGCATTAGGAAGTGAATATTTTTTGCGCATTCTGAGTTTCATGTATTTGCACTTTCCAGAGCGGATTCACCAAATCATTCAACTTACTGTCAGTTTCAAACATTGAAGAACACCTTGAAAGGGTAAAATCTCACTTGCTTTAATTTATACATACACACACACCTGCCCTTTATTGAAGCTACAGGGGTCTCCTATTGATCAGAAGGTGACAGTGGTCAGGAGTTCCTATAACAGCAGCTCTGAGACTCGATCTGATATTGCGGTTTAATTAACGTTCTTGTTCTAATACATTATCATGTGTATAGTAACAGTGAATTCACCAGGACTTGTATGGCAGATGCTGTACATCATGCAAGACTAATAATAACCTAATTTAAAAACATGCTCATTTATGCATACATGCATATGGTGAAGTTTTCTGCAAGTTGAAAGTCAATAAGAAATCAACACAGAAAGCATGAGCACTAGAAAGAAAGAGACAATTCTTTGGAAACTTGTACACCAAGCAAGGTTTTTGCGTGTACTAAGTCTAATATAACTGATAACTGATTAAACATTCAAAATATTGTATGAACACAAAAACCAAAGACAAGTGTGCATTCTGTTAGCAAGGTTCGAGTTTATGTAAGCTCATTTACACCCCTAATTATTAGCTGCTAATGATCTTTCTTGTCAATGTCAAAACCGAGAAATGTATATGTATTGCCTTTATGTTAATTATCTCTTCTCCTATTGATTCATTACTGCAGAAGCTCTATAAACTTTCAGTGGAGCAGCAGGACTTCCCTGAATATCACCCACATGACTACAGCTCTGAAGGAACCAATACCAATGCCGTGTCACTGGACAAGCTCTCTTTCCAGAGCACAGGAGATGATCTGGGCTTTCTGCAGAATTTGGGGTCAAAGTTTTGCACTCTGGATGAGATATTTCAGCAAAGAATAAAAGAGATGGACATGAAGTTGTG
>JANDJT010000050.1:24262719-24279823 GCA_024331685.1 Stegophilus panzeri
TATATATATATAAATCTTAAGCAGACTTTCTTATGTGATTACTGATACTGTTCTACATGTTGGGTTTTCATCCCAATGCAAGCACAATTTGCAAGTTAAAGCCAAAATGTTGATATCGCTGTCACAAGCCAATTCTTTCCACTTTGCCTTTCTTATTTGACGTTAAATGTAGGCTTTAAAAGTGCAGGCCCATTTCTTTTTTCCCCAACACTTTTATTTACAATGTTAACTAAATACAACCTTTATCTCAACTTTCTTTTTCTCACTTAGTGTGTAGTCATGGTGTCTGCCCAGAGCAAATTCAGGCAGAAGAGAACATGGATCATTGACTCATTCACTATAGAGGAAGAAAGTCACGGCCCTTTCCCATATATACTTGGCAAGGTGAGTATTGCGCTATTTAGTCATAGTATACTGTTTAAATTTGTATAAAACCTGTACAAGCTGAGAATAAACCGTGAAAAAATCCCTATAGAATCAGTATATACATTAGTACTGTACTATGTATGAAGCAAATACTAAACAAAAACGGAGATATATAATTAATGTAAATTCTTTCTGTCACTGTAATCTTTACAATCTCATTATGATGTGAAGTGAAAACCAAAAGAAAACACCCTGTCCATCCACAACTATAGCACTTTCTAGATGATGTGCATCTTATTTAAAACCATTCTACAAACATGAGCAGAGCAGAGTGTTTGTGTGCCATGATTCTCATTGTATACCACCATGGCAAGCAGAATACACGTAAACATACCTGTCGCGTTGTCTCATGTTTTTATGAACTGTTTTCGCATGGCTGGTAGATCACTATGGATAAAGTAAACTTAGATCAAGATGAATGAGAGCTCAAGAGCAAACAAGTCTCAGCAATATGAGCTCTTCTTCATGCAAAAACATTTAGCTCGACACGTACTACGGTGGAGTGTGTAGCAGATTTCCACGTTGTGTTCTTAGATTCGATGATATTATCCTGTATGACTTACTGATAAACATCTACAGTATAAAGGAAACATATGAGTGTAATTAGTAAACCGGAGAGTTCGCTCTGTGAGGCTGAGACCGGGAGTGGTTATTGGCAGGAGGTTTCGGTAGCTCTCGAACTATACTTATTCTATTAATTATTGAACATTGAACAGTTTATCGTGATCCCAAAACTCCTGAAGTGACCCTAGTGTTAATCAGAAGTTAAGCTAAACAACTCCACTGCAGAAATCATAGTCTCAAACACAATGCCTGAAAGACCCAGGAACCCTAAATCAGCCAGTCATACTCTCACCAATGAGAAGGTTGGTGTCGGTGTGATCATGGCCGTTGCTATGCTATTGTTTATGGGTTTCTATGTCTCAGATTTCAGTCAGCTACAATGTGGAACACACGGAGTATTTTGTTTGAGTATTGAGTATTTTGTTGAGTGTGACACAGGGCACATAAACTGAGTGTTCATATTCAATTGTTTCAAAAAGTTCAAATTCAAGCATTTTTCAAGCACTTCAAGGACCTGTGTAGCTATATATAGCTTCTAAGTTAGTTTGAAAATTTGTTGATTTACCTGTTACATGCTAGTTTTTTTTTTTCTTTTGGCAGATTAGGAAAGCAATCTAAATGTACAGGCTATCCCCCCCAATTTTTTGTCCATTTTTAAGCAAGAGTAAACGGGAACTAACGGTAGGAACTAAAATTGTGAACACATGCACTATAGGACTGGTCCAAGGAATCCTTTGAGTGAATGTTTCATCATAACAAATTTGCATGGAATTAAGAAAAGCTCAATTCAAATACAAATCCTTGCTCCATAATGTAGGATAAGAGTGCAAGTCATCATGACTGACCCTAGTCATAACCCTAACCCTAACCCAGTGGTGTAAAAACACAGTTCTGTGATGTCAGTTCACCAAAACCAAAAAAATAAAAAGTGTGGCAAGGACATCATGACCTCATGCCAAATGACAGTAAAACAGCTGTCTGAATTCTCACTCCTGATCACTAATCAGCAATCAAATTTTATTTGAAAACATAATTGACATTGCTGCTTTATTTATGGGGAGTACTATCGTGCCAATTTGAGATACTCAGATAAATCGAAGAGAGTAAAACGGCAATAAAACATCAGCAGCAGTCACATCATCATCAAGTCCATAATCAGCACCAACATCCTAGATGCACATCTAATTACAGAGAATGTAAGTCATTTTCCGCTAATACACAATAACATAATACTACAAAGCATTGATCACTTTGCAATCAAAGTGACCAAGTAAATGCTAAATGGTCTACACTTATATAGCGCTTTTATCCAAAAGTGTAAAAGTTTTACACTGTGTCTCATTCACACACACACACTCACCAATGGTAGCAGAGCTGCCATGCAAGGCGTTAACTTGCTATTGGGAGCAACTTCGGGTTCAGTGTCTTCAGAGTGTCTTGGAGTCACGTGGGCCGGGAATCGAACCACCAACCTTACGATTAGTGGACAACCCGCTCTACCACCTGATCCACAACATACTACTCAAATAAACTACTATTAATAATAATAATAATAATAATAATAATAATAATAATAATAATAATAATAATAATAATAATAATAATATCCTTTCTTTTTGTATGTGCTTTTGTTTTAGATAAACGTGGAGCGAGACTATTTGGTAAGGTTCTTTCTCAGAGGGAGGGGTATTGATGAGGAACCTAAAGATGTACTGAGTATCAACTTCAGAACTGGTGAAGTACTCGTGCATAAGAAGGTCGACTACGAGACCAACCGAAATCTCACGGTACAGTTTACCTACCGTAGATGTTCCATTTGTCATTAAACATATTCAAAATGTATACCACAGCACTGCTGAATTCTCGATTCTAACTGGTCAGAAGATGTTGATTAATTTTCTATAATGGCAGCTTTGCTGAGCTAATGCAAATCACATGTTTATATTAACGCACTCATTCTAATACAATATCGTCACTATAGTAACCACTAATTGTATAGTAGACACTCTTCTAAACCAGATGTAAATAGTGCGTTATTGTTGATAGGATGCCACTTGCTGTAACATTTATGTAAGAAGTCGCTAGTAACAGAGTTTGTGTGTCAATAAAATTCAGCGATAAAGCTGAAGAGCTGCACGATAAGCTGTATGTTTTTTTGTCTTATTAACTTCCAGACAGAGGAAAGCTGCTATAATGCAAGTGAGAACAGGAATTAACCTTATTTGAAGTCGCCACACAAAATTAAATGCAACTTAAAACAGCTACAGATTATGATATGTTGCTCTGTAATAAATGAACATTGCTAGTGTTTGCAGATCCATGTGGTACAACAAAACAATTGGAGACATGCTGTTATAGGAAAAGAATCAACTTTGGAGTGGTAAGAGAGTGATAGCAGCTTTATCACACCACCACATTGTTGATTATTTTCCTACAGTAGCACACCCCAAGAATAAGATTCATTTCTGACGCCTGTTTAAAAAAGTTCAATAAAAATGAACACGTATAATAAGAAATAAAACAGAAAACAGTAGTTCAATTTGAACCTTTATGTCACTTTTTTTTTTAAACAGATTTTTTAAAACAAATTTCATACCTATGTAGATCATTTAGCAGTTACTCCAGTGATATATTTCAATACAACACTATATTTATGTCTCTGTTGCAGTTCAAGTTTGAAGCAAGGGATGAAGATCACAAGCTGGACACAAAACTTGGAGTTGTGATTAATATCTTGGATATTAATGATAACGCTCCGCTTTTTACTCTTCCTTACTATGAAACAACACTCGAGGAGTCGCTACTTCAAGGTGACTTAACACTATACGATGCGTTCATATAATTCATTTAGCTACTATGTTACAAAATAAATACAATTATTAATATCAACACAATTGAACATTTTTAAAAAAAAAAGTCGTTTATTAAGTGCTGTTCAGGTTTACTCAGTTTATCTCTAATACGTTGGTATATACCAGGTTGGAATCATCTGACTATTTTTAATCTCAACAAAGTATTTTTACTTGCTTTCTTTAGTAGATTAAGTGTTTTGGTGACAATCAACAACAATAAAAACAACAACAATAATAATAATAATAATAATAATAATAATAATAATAATAATAATACTCTATAGTTGTCTACACTATATACAGTCATTTATCCGGTTCAGGATTCGATTACTGCTTTCTAAGTATGAAACATTATTACAGTGCTGTGAAAAAGTATTGATTTCTTCTGTTTTTGTGTATATATCGCTCATAGTTTTAGATCTTCAAATGAAATACAACACAAAACAAAGGCAACCTGAATGAACACACAATACAGTTTTTAAATGATAATGTTATTTATTGAAGTAAAAACGTTATCCAATACCAACTGGGCATGTGTGAAAAAGTATTTGGCCCTATAGTTATTAATTCCCCAAATCTATGAAATTGCATTCATAATGGGGTTCAGCTGGACTAGACGCAACCAGGCTTGATTACTGCAAACACTGTTCAATCACATCTACACTTAAATAGAACTTTTACAACAGCATGAAGTTGGTTAAAAGGTCTTACCCAGTAACACACTATGGCAAAGTGGAAAGACATTCCAGAAATGATGAGGAAGAAGGTGATTGAAATACATCAGTCTGGGAAGGGTTACAAAGCTATTTCAAAGGCTCTGGGATGCCAAAGAACCACAGTGAGAGACGTTATCTCCAAATGGATAAACTCAGCATAGTAGTGAACCTTCCCAGAAGTGACCGACCTTCCAATATTCCTCCAAGAGCACAGCGACGACTCATCCAGGAAGTCACAAAAGAGCCAAGGACAACATCGAAGGATGTACAGGCCTTGCTTGCACCAATAAAGGTTGCTGTTCATGACTCCACTATCAGAAAGACGCTGGGCAAAAATGGCGTCCATGGAAGAGTGGCGAGGTGAAAACCACTGCTAACCCAGAAGAACATTAAGGCTCGTCTGAAGTTTGCCGAAACACACCTTGAGGATTTTCAAACCTTTTGGGATAATGTTCTGTGGATTGATGAGTTTAAAGTGGAAGTGTTTGGAAGACAGGAGTCCCGTTACATCTGGAGTAAACCAAACACCAAATTCCACAAAAAGAACATCATACCTACGGTCAAGCATGGTGGTGGAAGTGTGATGGTGTGGGGATGCTTTGCTGCTTCAGGACCTGGGCAACGTGCAATAATTGAGGGAAACATGAATTCTGCTCTCTACCAGAAACTCCTAAAAGAAGATGTCCGGTCTTCAGTCCGTAAGTTGAAACTCAAGGGCAACTGGATTATGCAGCAAGACAATGATCCAAAACATAGGAGTAAGTCCACCTCTGAATGGCTCAAAAAAAGCTAAATTAAAGTTTTGAGAGTTGGCTGGTGGGAGGAATTGGCAGGTGACCAATTTAGGGAGAAAATGGGTGAAAATCAATCGGTAAATCAGTAAGAATCAATACAATTGCAACGCCATTTCTTGTAAAACATGTTGCCACTTTTCATCATAAGGCTGTGCATCATATTGCACTGTATTTTAAGTAAGATTTAATACAGAAATTGTGCACATCAGTATTCTGACCTCAGACGTAACTACAGACTTAAGGACATATTTCACAGCTGACCAAGAGTGACACACGCAGGGCGGAGTTTACCAAAAACAGGGGTATTTCTCAGTTACAGGTAAAATAGGACAAGGATCATGCATCATGAAAACATTGCTGAAATTGATTCTCAAAGAAATGTAAACAAAGGTAATGCGGTTTTATATGTATGAAGTTTGTAAGAAAAGTTAGGAAAATCAACCCCCTAACCTTAACCATAACTAACCTTGAATTTCCATGCAATCTGACTAGTGTGAATTAGAGAATGACACCATGTTAATTTGTTCTTTATTAACACTGAAAATTTCTCAACAGGTGAACTGGTTACCACAGTCTCCGCTTCAGATAACGACAACCCAACCACACCCAACGGCACCTTCAAATTCACACTCGTCTCTGTCACCCCAAAAACAGATAATGTTGAATTCTACATCACTCAAAACAACACCACAGGAAATATTTACTTCAAAGGCTGCTTGGACTATGAGGTAAAAACAATTCAGTACTCTGTTATATGTGGTGTTTTATTGCTAAGCTACAGTGGATATAAGATGTCTACACATATCTGTTTGTTTTTTTGTGTAAAAAAACAAAAATGACACCAAGATAAATCATGTCGGATCTTTTTTTTTTCCATTATATAATGTGATATAGCAACCAACAAAATCTAAGTAAAAAACAAAAAGAAATATTTTAAGGAGAAAAAAAAAAACAAGAAAAAACCCCCACAATAACCTGCTTGCATAATTGTGCACATCCTTTTATAACGGAGTATGGGACTGTGCTCAAAATTAACCAATCACACTTAAACTCATGTTCAAAACTAACTGTCATACTGATACACCTGCCATACATAAAGTGCTTCTAATTCAACTCAAATAAAGAGCAGATGTTCTGTAGGATGTTCTTAACATCAGCTTGGTTTCATCCAACTGCTGAAGTCATGGTCCGCAAAGAACTTTGTCGAAATTGTCAAAAGGTATCATAAAGAGACAGGTACATAAGGATTTCCAAAAGAGTAAATGCACAATCGAACACCATGAAGGCCATCATCAACAAGTTGAGAAAATGGGGAAACACTCTGACAGTGTCGTCTGGGCTGTCACATGTCTGGGTTAAGGAGTCGGATGGTTACAAAATAAACATCCAAGCCCGCCTAATTCACCACAAACCATGTAGAAAAATGTCTTATGGTCTGATGAGACCAAGGTAGAACTTTTTCGGCATAATTCTATAAGATATGTTTGGAGCAAAACACGACAGCTTATCACCCAAAGAATGCCATACCATACAGTATGGTGGTGGTAGCATCATGCTGTGGGGCTGCTTCTCTTCAGCTGGGACTGGGGCTCTAGTCAAGATAGAGGGAATCACGAATAGCTCCAAATATCTGTTTATTTTGGCACAAAACCTGCAGGCTTCTTTTCAACAGCTGATGACAACAGAAATTTCACTTTCCAGCATGATAACGACCCAAAGCACAAATCCAAATCCAAGATCAATGTTTTAGAATGGCCCAGTCAGCGCCCAGATCTCAATCCTATCAAAAACCTGTGGAATAACTTGATCCCCTCAGAATTTGATAGATGTGGAGCATTTTTGCAAGAAAGAGTGAAATAAAATTGCTCTATCAAAATGTGTTGATCAAAAAGTTAGTAGACTCTTACCCAAAATGATTGAGTGCTGTATTACAAGCAAAAGGTGATTCAACAAGTATTGCATACATGCGCGTACTTTTGCAACCGGTTATTTATGGTTTGTAAAATATTTATTTGTGTCTTTGGTTGCTATATCAATTTAAAGGTGGTGTTTTTTGTGGTTGTTGACATCACAAAAACCAGCAATTTTAACAGAGGTGTGTAGACTTTTTTAATTTCCTTTTTTTTTGTTTTGTTTTTTTTGTTTTGCGCATAGCAGTGCATTTGTCAAAATTGAATGCTGGGCTTTTATTTAATCTGAAGTATTCCCAAATGTATACATCTCTCTCTCAGTCACACGCATAAATAATCAAACCAGGAAGTGTAGCTTGATTGTAAAGTGCATACATTTTCAATGGTTATATCGGTTTTACCATTTATTCAAAGAGGATCTAGTTTTGTAAATTGATGTGGCAGTATTGTAGACTGTTGGGCCAATTTTCCAAACAGTAATAAAGTGTTAATAATTTTTTTTATAATATATTTGTAATTGTATAAATCAGATTTTTTTTGTTAGTTTATTAGAAATTATATATATATATATATATATATATAAATTTTATATTTCCAGAAAGCACAGAAATATACTCTCCTGATCAAAGCCACAGACAATGGAGACAAAGTGCAGCTGTCCAGCACGGGCACAGTGGTCCTGAACATCATCGACAAAAACAATCACCTCCCTGAAATCACAGGTCACACAGTGAGTACTGTTTAAACTACGACAGAAATTCTATATTAAGCAAAATAACATATCAATCGGCTCATAAAGTGCATAATGATTTTTTTTGAATGAATTACCAGGTAGAAATTCAGAAATGCCAACTTTGTGCATCAAGTTAAATGCTACATCTTCAAAAACGATTTTATAAAATCGTAAATTGCAATCTGGAGCAAACACTAGCCTATATGTGTTAGCTACATTCGCTACATTAGCCTGGTGCTTGAATTAAATTTCTATGGATACAAATATCTACATTAAATGAATAAATGTAAATGTAGTATATTTTTCACGCAAATCAACTGAAATGTATGTTTTTTGTTTTTTTTTTAGTTCTTAGATCTTGATATTCCGGACAGTTATATGATAACAAGCCATACAACAATGTATCATTAGAATAATAAATGGTACGTTAAATGTCCAGTGTTTATTGACAGCATATTATTATCTTTGCACACTTCAGGGTCCTGGAAAGATAGAAGAACGAGAGAGCGGAGTGGAAGTTCTGCGCTTGCAGGTCAGCGACAAAGACAGTCGAGGTTCACCAGCCTGGAAAGCTAAATTCACTCTTCATGGCGATCCGGAGAACTATTTTAAAATCCACACAGACCCCAAAACGAATGAAGGAATCCTGACTGTTATAAAGGTACTTCTGTGTTTTTTGAAGAAATATGCAAGTTGTAAAACTGTCATCCTGACGCCTATGTTGTCTTGATGCGATATTTACACTAATGATTTTAATACACAATGAAACTCACTACTGGCATCTATAACCTAATAAAATGTCAGCTTTTAACTACCTAAGAACTAACTACTGTGTAGGGGTGTTACGGTGTGAAAGTTTCATGGTATAACATTTTCTAAAAAAAATATATGATGGTGTCATGGTATTAATTGATTTTCTTGAAACAAAAACCACTGATAAAAAGTGAAGTGGAGGAAAACGTTATTTGACATATTTGTACGAAATCGTTTTGCACACTGTAGCATGAATTGGAAAGAGTCCAGAGAAAAGGAGTTACAAAAGCTACCTTACATTTTTGAGAAGAGATGAGAACCACTGAATTAAGGAATTCGATCAGATTAAATGAGAATTGATAAAAATGCATTTTAATCTCCATTTAAAAAAAACAACAACAACCTACTGGCTAGATAACCATCTCCTCATACACAATGACTAACCTTGGAACCATGACACTGCAACAACATTAACTGTTTAAGTTGTTTAAATCTTTATTAAATTACTAAAGCCGTGCATGTCTTCACGCGCAAAAACATGAATGGGGGTATCAATTAAAAAAGTAAAAACAATGCGTTGTGTATCAGGGCTACTTCACTGTACAAGAATTCAGTAAGTATATCCGCTGCTGTTCAACAAAGAGCACATAGTTGATATTATTTTATTTAAATTTGATCAATTTTAAGTTTAGTTACAGCTAATAGCTGGTTAGTGCAAGCATTGAGATTGTTACTAGGTTTTTAAAAACAAAACAAAAACACCGAATAAATGCTAATGCTACCACCTAGCGGCTGCAGACAACTTACATCTATCTTCTGTTTTTTCAGGGGTGGGGGTTGTTGTTTTTTGTTTTGTTTTGTTTTTTTTTCATAAAAAGCATTTGATAAATATTTACTAAAGCAATTTTAGAGAATTTATGAAAGGCTTCTTTTTCTGTATCTTGTTAAACGTGATTAGTTTTTTCTTTCCTAACATCACATTTATGAGACGATATGAGTGACAGATGGTGCTCCTAACACTCATGAGTGTTATGAATGTAAACACTTTAGTATGAAGGAATTTAAATCACTCATTTGGCTGGCATATGGACTTCACAAATACGAATCTGTATTGGAATCAGGCTAAGAAGTAAATACCGTAAGTACACCTTACGAAAGATAAGATGGCAGGTGGAGACATTTGGGCCAATTCTTTATGATCATAGCTACTTTTTATAGGAACATGGAATTGAATGATAGGTTAATCTGTATACAAAATGATTATGGAGCCCCATACAGACCAAACGAATGATTTTAACGCCCTCAAACTAAAGTGTTAATCACATGTATATTTATATGACATTTAGAGAGTGCTATGTGAACCTTCTATAGCATTCTCAGTGTGCTAATAACTTACAGCTGAAGATATGGATAAAGAAGTACAATAACACTGTATCTCAGTCAGCCAACTCACAACGACAATTGATGGCTGTCGTTTTCTCTTCCATGTAAAGACAAAGTTGCATCAACATTACATACATAACTTACAATAACATCATACATGCTTTGATATAAGCCTTTCATCAATTCTCTAGCATTGGTAGTCTATTAATTTGTACAAGCTTATAAATGTGTTATAAATGAACTATGTAGGCACCCTTCAAATAAAGTGTTACCCAAACTTTTTTTTTTTTTCTTGTTTTACTACTGTAAATACACAGGCAATGGATCACGAGGAGCAAACGACAAGAAAAGTGTCAGTGAGTGTGGAAAATGAACTGCCTTACTTCTTCTGTGAGGTGAAAACTCGTACATCATTGGGCTTATGGGACGTAGAGTCGAACATAAATGTGCCTGTCCTCGTTAAGCCTTTTCCAGTCACTATCACTGTTCAGGACGTCGATGACCCTCCAGAATTTGTACCACCTGTTAAAATAAGATTTATCACGGAGAATGTAAAAATCGGAACGCTCTTGGAAACTTTCACAGTCATAGACCCGGATAAGACATTTAGAAACTCGTTTCAGTAAGTGAAACTTACCTTTTTTTTTTTTTTTTTTTTTTTTTTTTAAATATTATGTTTAACTGTGCTTAACCATTAGAATTTGATCATTATGATTAGAGAAATTGAGAGAAGTGCATCATTTGTGAGTGTGTGAGGTAATTGCTGGGTCTGCTTGCGTACAAACTGGGGGAAAAAATTAGATCGAAGGATCTAATTTTATTTTCTGCCCCGATAAACGTGCATTGACGAGCATAAGAAATACACGACTATGTCCAAAAGCATTCACACTGCTGTACGGTGGAATGCGAAATAAATGTTATTGTGCACCAATATGTAAATATGTGGGGAAAATAATCACTCGTTAATTTACTCAGTTGTTCTCTTGACTAAATTTTTTGTTGTTAATATTTTTATTCAGTCATTTTTAAACATTTTTCTCTGCTGTCGGCGTAGGAGCATCACAAATATTGCGAAAGCTGGTATCTGATTACAAACTGAATTGATTAGGCTTATTTCTGTTTCACTATTGCAGGTCCAACAATTTGAAATCATCAAATCATGAAAGAAAAAAAAAGAAAAAAAAGAAACACTTAGCTAGTAAGGTTTCAGACAACTTTAGGGATACTGACTATTTTTCCACTACACTGTAAAACCGGATCAGTTCATTTAACTCAAAAAATCTGAGGAAACTAATTACATTAAAAATCTTTAAGTTGGTAAATCAATTTCTTTAAGCCAAATACACTTAAATATAACACAAAATTTAACTCAAACTTCTTATATTTAAGTGTATTTGGCTTAAAGAAATTGATTTATCAACTTAAAAATTTTTAGGTAATTAGTTTCCTCAGATTTTTTGAGTTAAATGAACTGATCCGGTTTTCCAGTGTACACTTGTTAAACTGGCTCCTTAAATAATGTGATCTTTGCAGACCTTTCACACCAAGGCAAGGTTAGGCAAGGCATGTCCATCACTTTGGTTAAACATATCTATATTTGCTCAAAGCACAATACAATTTTCTTCAAAGCCAGTGGTTGTTTTCCAGAATGTAATGACTGTGACATCTGACAGGTTTTCTCCGAACATTACACATAGACTATATAGTATGTGTATATTTGCCTTTGACCAAGAACTGGAATTGGATCATGATAAAAGTCTCTCTCTCTCTCTCTCTCTCTCTCATCCAGCTTTGTTAAAGTTGTAGATAAAGAGAACTGGGTAACTGTTGATTCAGAAACTGGTCAGGTTTCTGTGGCCAACGTTATGGACAGAGAATCACCATCATTGAACCAAAGTACCTATGGTGTCATCGTGCATGCTGTGAATAAAGGTAAGACACAGTGCATGTGATGCTTTATAACAGGGGTCTTCAATCTTATCTGCAAAGCTCTGTTGTGGCTGCAAGCCTTCATTCCAGCCAAATAGGAGGCACATTTGATAAGTGATTGGAACCCAAGAGGACTGATTACACAAGTGGAAGCAGGTGTAACTCCTGACTGGTTGGAATGAAATCCTGCAGCCACACTGGTCCCTTGTGGACAAAATTGAAGACTGCTGCTTTATAATAACTTTTCGTGTATTTATTTATTTTAATCTTCAGTTATGTCACGTATTAAGCCATGTAAGTCAGGATGACTTTGATTAAAATGTATACATTATTTATTTACTTATTTATTTATTTTTAATACAAATGCATGAGTTTAGGTTTACTGAGATATTTTGTTATTACAGCTTTAATGAAAGGGACCCAAAGGCAGGGTGTAAACAAAGTCTTTAAAGTTCATCCAACATTAGGAAAACGGGCTGTTTCTCAATACCAAGAATGTAAAACATCGACTTTTGCATGAATTCTATGGCTACTGTCACAAAAGAAGAAAAGACTTCTATAAAAGTTTTATAAATGCTGTATAGTCAGGTTTGGCTTGTGTAGTTTACTCAAGCTTGAAGGTTTAGTAGCTTTTTTTCTGTTGCATATACTGTACCACAATCTACACTCCATTAGTTCGTTAGTTGTTTCAGTAATTAGTTCCATTAATTAGTTCATTTTTAGTATTAATTTCAGACCACCAATTAAAAACACCTCTCCTTGCTTCCGTTTCATTAAGCACATCATCTTTCTCACAGTTCTTTGCAAGAACGTTCAAATGAGGCACTTGTTATTATTACATTTTTCAAAAAGCTTTCATTCTTCTCTCCCCTGACCTACAGCTCAGCCTCCACAGACCAGCACTGGGACTCTGATCATCCAGTTAATAGACGAGAACGATAACGTACCAAAGTTAGTGTTGGATACAGTGAGTATGTGTTTATCAGATGAGAAAACCATGACTACAATCTCTGCTGTAGATCCAGACCTTCCACCATACAGTGCACCATTTCAATACGAGCTACTGGAAGAAGACGAAATGGAAGGAAAATGGAAGCTTGAACCAATCAATGGTACAGTTCCTGAAAAGCAATCATCACTAAATGTTTCATTTACCATTTGTCACCTAAAAAGCAGATGAAAATGAATATATGTAACAGTATGGTCTCATGGTTGGAGATTTAAGAATCCCCATGATTAGATGCTTTATAATTATATACTGTGGACACATGAGCTTTGGCCTATAAGAGTTGGCACAAGAGCACGCTTGGAAGAAATTCATGCAGAAACACAGTGAATTGATATAATGCCATTTTTGTTTGTGACTATGACAGGAGCAAACAAAGGAACACTTTTTAAAATAATAATAATAATAATAATCTGATCTCACTGCAGAGACGACTGTGAACCTGGTCAAAGAGAACACAGTCTATGCAGGCCATTACAAGATTAGGATCAAGATATCAGACAACCAACGCTATGGTTCAGTCCAAACCCTGTCCATCACTGTGTGTGACTGCACCAGCAATTTCAACTGCAGCGTTCGAAGTTTCACAGTCCAGCCAAGTCTTAGCGCCATTGGAATAATGATCTTCGCTTTCCTGCTTCTGCTAGGTAAGGCTGAGATGCAGAACCTATACAGTATATGGATGGATACAACTTCAATATAAAATACGCTGCAAAATTCAAGCTTCATGAGGTTGTTTTGGTGGATAAAGGTAAATGATTACCGGTTAGTCTTTGATTACATAGCGAAAGGAGCAGGAGAGAGAGAGGGGTTGTTATTATATATTTATTTATTCATTTTTATTCTAGCCTCGTTACTAGTGTTTCTGTTTGACTGTACTGTTGAATGTATTCATATATGTTTCTACTTATTCATTCCTGTAGTTATTTTCTAATTTGTCTGTACCTAAGATTAGGCAATACAAATGTTAATATTTGTCTTGCCAATAAAGCAACCTTTTGACTTGACTTTGACTTTGAGAGAGAGAGAGAGAGAGAGAGAGAGAGAGAAAGAAAGAACCAAGAGCCTATACTGTATATAATCACTATGCATAGAGTTGGTGTAGCTTCCACTTATAACTTACAAATGTTCCAAATTACAAAAAAACACGTTGTAACACTGTAAAAATATGACTCTAACGAGTAAAACAACTTAAAATTGTATTTTTGTTTGACAGCGATACTTATGATGGCTCTTGTGTTCTGCAAAAAGCCAGTGAAAACTATGATCCTGCATGATGATGGTCCTGGGAGTCTCATTCAATCCAACACTGAGATGCCAGGCACAGACTGCAAGGTAATCAAATATACCTTATATATATAGAATTAAGAGTTCATCAAAGGTTCTTTGGAGAAATAAAAGTCCTAGCTTTTTATAGGCATTCTGATTAAGACCCTTTTTAATAGAGAAACACAGTTCTTGGTAACTTGACCCTTAATAGTTCCCCCAAAACTGAAGAATTATTTAGGGTTCTACACGATTAAGCTGCTGGCTCGGCTTTCTACCGCTTTCTGCCGTTTTTCTACCTTCAATATGTATTATTCTCAAAATGATACTTTGTTTTCATGATGTTATGACTTTATTCTCAAAATGTTATGAATTTATTCTCATAATGCTACGACTTTATACTCAAAATAGTGTGATCTCAGTCTCATAATGCTAAAACTTTATGTTTGAGACGTGCTCTTGTGGCCGGTCCACCTGCTCCGGATGGGGCTCGAACCAGCGTCGACCGGTATGGGAGGCGGACGCGCTAAAGAAAACTCTAAAGCGTACAACCTATAGCATACTGTAGGTCACTAGTGCGTCTCTTGAGGCCTGGGGAGTTACGCACCAGCTAGCCTCCATTACTTTTCAATGAAATTATAAAATTACTGTCACTATAACATTTCTATAATAAAACATTGGTCAAATATGAGAGCCTTAGCTTTTACATAACATATTGTCAATTAAGATGAGGTAATTCGTTTAACTGTTCTGTGTAACGTAATATCATGTTCACTACACATTTAGAAATCAGTGTTTGCTTAAAGAATATGCCACCTAACGATCTTGTCTCGCCAGCGCTGACTGACTGAACGACATATCCCAGCGTACCGCAGCTTACTGCAGGATCACGTTCATTTTCTCTCGCATTTTTAATGGCCACTTCTGTAGATATATCTTTTTTCAAGAGTGTATGTTATTTAAATAAATACTATATCTACTGTCACCACTGTATACTATCTATGTTATATTCTTTACCTCAAATCGTAAACGCACAGAGCAAAATAATACAATTCATTATAACTTCTCCTCACTATTTTGATAGGATTACTTTTTTTTCAGTGTTCTCAGATGTAGCTGTGTTCCATTTAACTGGTTAACTATGATCTATTTTGTGGAAGAAAGGTCATGATTCATAATGAGCGGTGTTTGTGTGGCATGTTTTGTTTCTGTATATGACATTACCAATACAAGCTACAAGGGTTAAACAACTTTCAACTACACGCGTTGATAAAGTTTCTTATTCTTTTTCATAAAGCTCCCATTTGAAATATACCAATTACTCACGAGCCAGAGAAGTGTGATGATGTCCAATGGCTTTTCCAAACAGAATTCAGTGCTTCATAAAGTATGTAATTTCATTCACCATTACAAAATATAGTTTATATATATATATATATATAATGCCATCAGCTTAATTTCTACACTTATAGCAATTAGAAACCTAACTTCATCTCTCTGTAGTTTAGGATGTTTGAACCCTGCAAAGTAGTTAGTTAAATTTGATGAAATTTAGTCGTACTTGTTTGTTGGAGAATGGCTGTCCTGTCTAATGTGATGAGGCTCCTGTATGTATCTGACACACCCTTTCTCCTGTATGCACATTTCAGGGTTCTACAAGACACGCATATCATCAGATCCAAAATTATAACATGACGGTAATACACTAAGGCATTGACGTCTTTTATTTAATTATTATATTATAGTTTCTAACATTACAATTACATGACAACATGGCATTTCTGATCAAATAAAACGTCAGTGCATTTTTGCATGTGCCAAAATTATCAAGCCAGTAAACTCCTTTTAGAAATGAGTTCAAATGAGCAATTTCAGATATTTTAGAAATGTCAGTTTCTTATTCAGAAAGGTTTTGTCCCCAAGGACATCTTTTAAGTTATCCGGTTTAAACCTCAGATTTGGTACATACAGTACTTTATTAAATCATTTAGATGTTATGATTTATTCTGATGCTGATGCCTGGAAACATCTATGTTGATTTTCTTTTGTCTTTTCTTACAAATAGACATCAATGGGGAAAAACGGCCATACTCACTACACAGATGACTTTTATAAACAAGTCCTGTCAAATCAACTTGATAAGGTAATGCTGTGCTATTTTTAATTTTTTATTACCTTTTATGAGACTTTATGACCCAGTGTTACAGATTTTATGGGTTAGAAAGAATTTCATATGAAATACGCAAAACAAATATAAACCTACCACTAAATCTAGTAAATAGCCAATAAGCAACAGTAATTAAAGTCCGGTGAATTCAAGAGCAATGTGTACATAGAGAATACAGGAATGCTAAACACACAGCCTCTTGCTCTATATTAGAACCACTGTAACTTGGCAAATTTTGCTATTTAACTTATATTAAATAATTATGTGAGTGTAAACAGACTGATAATTTGAAGACATGTCTCAGTGATAAAACTGAAGCATTCTTGCAGTGTGTTCTAAGGTTTCGTTCACACTTGACATGAACGTTTTGGGTTTTTTTCAACCGCAAGTGCAAATATTACATATAATCACACAGGAAGCGGCTAAAATGTGTAAAAAAAATAAATAAATAAATAAATGAATGAATACAATGAAGCCACTTTAAAAAGTGCTGTCAGCATTTTGTTTTGCTTTTTTTTTTTCTTTTTTTTTTTTAGTGCTTTCAAAGTTGGAAAAAAAAAAATATTCAACTTTTCACAGGTTTTAACTGCCGACCAATCTGGTCA
>JANDJT010000050.1:24336620-24350374 GCA_024331685.1 Stegophilus panzeri
GTGTTTAATGAAAAATGTTGATGTTTAATGGTGTTAAATGGTAAATGTTGGTGTTTGATAAATATTGGTGACTTCTCGGTGTTTAATGAAAAATGTTGATGTTTAATGGTGTTAAATGGTAAATGTTGGTGTTTGATAAATATTGGTGACTTCTCAGTGTTTAATGAAGAATGTTGGTGTTTAATGAATATCGGTGACTTGTTGGTGTTTAATGAAAAATGTTGGTGTTTGATGGTGTTAAATGGTAAATGTTGGTGTTTGATGGTGTTAAATGGTAAATGTTGGTGTTTGATGAATATTGTCGAATTGTTGCTGTTTAATGGTATTGGATGGCGAATGGCGGTGCTTGTTGGAGAACACTGGTGTTAAGTGGAGGTTGGTGTGTGATTGTTGCAATTTGTTGGAGAATGTTGGGTTCGGTGCACATTCTTAAACTGCTTCTTTTGAAAATTGTAAAAACAGCTATAAAAATAGAAAGAATTAAATAGAAAAAAATTTGAAAAAAAAAAAAAAAAAACCCCATACTGAGGTGTTGGTAACAGTACACGAAACTAGCAAACTCCTGCACCTTTAACACGTGACACGTAACTCCATCTGATGGACACTAGGAATGTTAACACACACTTATTTTTACGCACTTTATATAAACAGATGCTGAACATATTCAGTAGAATTTGTATCGTTAGTCTGTTTTGTTCTGTCTCATATATACCTTATCTCTGTACAGAGACATAAGCTCTAAATCCCTCTGAGAAATGAAGAGGAGGTAGGTGAAAGAAAGTAGCCAGGATATTAAATTGTTAAATAGACAGACAGTGAGAGTGGTTTCCAATCTCAGTCTGCATAAGAAGATGGAAGCTGAATTATTTGTTTTTGGACAAGCCTAGTTTCTCATTGGTCATCACGACACAATGGTCAGCTTAACACAGTATATGCGATCCTGTTCATTTGATTGGTTTGCCGAATGGTCGACTTGTAGAAGTATCATTACTGCTGGTAGTTTCCATACTGACCCTGTAAAGAAAAAAAAAAAAAAGAAAAAAATCAATGTTTATAATTCAAAAATTCACACTGATGAATGTTTTATAGACGTGTGTTTAGTGTTAAGACAACATAAACTTTTCCTTAAGTATTGTTCGACTCGGTATAAGTCCCGGGATAAATTTCTGGACATATGGCTGTTAAGCAATGTTTCCAGAGGATGTCTGTAGTAATTATGATCGATTTACATGGGATGCTAGTCTCCCAGTTTTCTGGCATTCTATCACATTCTAGCACATTTTAGTCTCCAATTTTCCTTTCTATCCTTATATCTTCAGTTTTTTGGTCTACATAGTGTTGTAGTTTTTCCAGTCTCCAATTCTCCAAATTCTATACTTCCAAGTCTTTTAGTCTCCTTAGTTTACTACTTTCTTTATTACCCCAGGCCCCAAGTTTCTCCATGGCTCCCGGTCTCATAGTTTCTTTGTTTCAGTGTTCCCCTGTTTCAATTAATGTTGTCTGGTGCCTACCACAGCTTGTCCGTTTGTATTATTGATTGATTTTCCTACATTAACCCCGTCTGCAGGTACTCTGTCCCAACATATGGATTTTCAAAAATTTTTGGTCTCAGTAATTACATTTGACTACATCTGACTCAAGTGTTACAGACTTGATTTGTGTGTGAGTATGTACTGTGTGCGTGTTCTACCTGTTCGTACGTGTACGATCTCTGCGTTTGAGAGCCAGGGGTAGATTGTGTGGATCGATATGAGGAATACTGCTGACTCTGACCCTGCTGATACTGAGAGTACTGAGATGGAGCTCCCTGTCCTGGACCTGAAAAAAAGAAGGGAGAGGTATGAGTGTGCATGAGTGTAAATGTGTGTATCACAGTTTTTATGAATGCCCTTGCATTAACAGAACCCTGTGTTTTTTTTCTCTGGGGCCACCTAACTTCTGTGGAGCCTGAACACACCATTCTTCACCAAACAACAACGTACTTCACCAAACACCAAAACATACAAGTATTTTCCATGAAACACTAACATTCGCCACCAAATACCAACATAATTCATTAAACCCAAACATTAGCATTCTCCACCAAATACCCACATTCTCCAAACATAATTTTCTACCAAACACCAATGTACCTCACCAGACACCAACATTCTCCAAACATCACCAATATCCTCCAAACACCAACACACTTCACCAAACACCAAAACACATGATGTCACTATCAAATACCACCATTCTCTATCAAATGCATAAAGCCCAACATTCCCAACACCTGCATTCTCCACCAAGCAATGACATACCAAAACACATGAACGGTCACCAACAAACACCACCGTTCTCAGTCCCACCTGACATTCTCGAACAAAATGCAATGTTCTTCAGCAAACACCGACGTTCTCCACTAAAAACCAACGCTCTCCAACATAGTCCACCAACACTCTTCATACTCCACCAACCATCAAGAATTTCCACCACTCACCAACATACATACTTTCCAACATGTACAGTATGTAACACAACAATCCCCAACAAACACTAACATATTTCACCCAACACCAACACTGTCAGTCAAATAAAACCATATATTTGACCAAACACCAAAACATATGAACATTTTCCAGCAAACACCACCAATGTTCCTCAAACACCCCAGTCATGGCTAATTACTACTGTGATTACCAACAATCAAAGATTTGGCTCTAGTGCTTATTAAGATTCTATGACTTCCAGATACTGGATGGTAAATATAAGTATAAGGTACGCTGTAATGAACTTTGCCTAGAAACGTTCTACTTATATAGGATCTATCATTACAAATTGTTTTGACAATTTATGCTGCCGAGGTAAGTAGCAAAAATCTCAAATAGTGACACCGATTTTAATCAGTTCATACTCATTATTCAAAGCACATGATTTACAACTTTATTTACAAACGGTTTGGGAAATCCTTGTAGGAAACTGCAGTCTGTCTGAACATCATTTTCTGTGACAGCATGTCTTTTATTTTGCCAGGACTACAAGTGTTTAACCCTCCTATTATGTTATGGGTCAGTTTGACCCATTTCCACATTTGAGATGTCTGAAATACTGGTCAATCTCTCTTTTTCACTTTTGACTTTTCTCATTTAGGGTCATGAACTTGTATGCAACTATTTCTTCTTATAGCTTGTCTCGGACAAGCCAAAAAATAAAAGGTTTACTGTTTTAAACTGCAACTTTACAGCTTTTACTGTACTTTTTTTTTTTTAGCTTTACAACTTTTAACTTCGCTAAACTGTTTTGACCCATAACATAATGGATGTAACTTTTTTTTTTCTCCAACATAATAGTTGGGTTAAGGTTGCGTGTGTGTTTGTGTTCTTACCGTAACCCTGTCCTTGGCTGCTGTATCCTGGCTGTGATTGGTACTGTTGTTGGTTGAATGGCTGCTGCTGACCTGAGCTCTGCTGATATTGTGACTGCTGTTGGCTATACTGAGGGTTTCCTACAACACCACCAAAATATATTATATTTGCAGCATTTCACGTAAAGTGTCTCAATATGTGCCACGTTATGTTTTTCTACCCACCGCCTTCGTAATAGTGTTGTGATGAGTCTTCAAACGATCTCTCGTAACTCTGCTCGCCATAAGAAGACTGCTGATACGAGTATTCACTGTGACCTATAGGGTGCAAAATATATTGTTGAAATTATTATTTGCTTGTACATAAGTAACACTAGCTTGTTCTGATTTCAAGTGACAGACATCCCTGGGTCAACAGGCAGCAAGAATAGAGCCTAAGTTTAATATGATCAGCCAATCGCAAATTTCATCATACATCAATGCAATGGTTCATCTATTCAGCTTCTGGTTTTAATTACGTCATAGTAGCTGAACAATTGATAGCTTGTAGGGAAACTTTTTATTTATATAATAAAGTTCGGCTAACATGACCTAGCTTGCTACCAAATTCACACAAGCCAGACTTCTAGCTAAGGTGGAAATAGCCAATGAGATTGGAACTAGCAAAAGTACAGCTGGAGTAGTAATCTGGCTAATATCACGGTTGTTATGTATCTGGGTAGATTAGCTAAATAATTTTCTGTTGTTTTTTACGGTAAACACTTAGTTGAGCAAAGAAGAGAAAAGAATCGGTTTGGCCGATTCAAATTGAGAGCTGCAAGCAAATACAGTAATGTACCACCGATCATTATAGTGGGTTGGAGATGTATCGTGTTATTAATTTTGTATACATCGTTCCAGCATTAAATCATTTCCCAATAATGAAAGACAAAGGACCTACACTTCTTGTCCAGTCAGATGCACATACGGTACGTACTGCACACATCTCTATACCTAATTCCATACAAAATAAATTTAAAAAAAAAAGGTACCAGATCTGAAATTTCGGCACACCAAAGGCGCTCACGGTTAAAGAAAAAAAAAAAATCTGTTCTGAGACTTGGCTTAAAAATCGATAATATTCATCTAAAACCAGAAAAACACATCTGACCTTGGAATTAATGAACTGCAAATATGTGTGAACATGTAAAAAAGAAAAAACAAAACAAAACACACACAAAAAAAAAACAGGGAAGAGAAAAAGTAAGTGAGGCAGAAGTAAAAGGTGTGGAAGCTGTTTTAGGGAGGTGGATAAGCATGTAATTTGCTTGTACGAATGTGTGTGAGGGTCCGTGTGATTACCATCAGGGTAATACTGCTGGTTTATAGGCTCGCTGGAGCTCGGAGTGTGTCCGTACTGCTCTCCGTAGAACTCCTCCTGACCCATGTACTGCGATCCTGAAACACAGGGCGACACCACGGTTGGTTAATCAGATCTGATCTGATCAAATGGCCCAAGTCCTCCACTGCAGAAGAAGCAGACGGGCGAATAAGTGGCTTCAAGGGCATAAAAGTGGATCTACAACGAATATACTATGGTGGGCTCATACTGAGGGAGTCTGTGTTGTTTAGGATGCCTTCCATATCTTCATTAAAAGATAAGATAGAATTGAATTATTGGCTAGATTTGTGAGAATTAATAGACTATTGCCTATAATGCACTTATAGTATGAAAGGCTCAGGATGTAGTAATCTCATTATGAGGGAACAATTTATGTAAAGATGGATGGATCAGCTTATATGCAGCATGAAGTGTTGTTCGTAATTTGGAACAGAGTAAAAAAAAAAAAAAAAAAAATGTAGGGTTTAAATTAGAGAAGAAAAATGGAAGTAGCAAAGTATGTAGGTGCAAGAAAAGAGATGCAAATGAAATTCCAGCAATGCTGACAAGGAAAAAGAAAAAAAAAAGAAAAAAAAAGATAGTTTTAGTTCTGGTGTGCAGAAACTCCAGATATTACTATGTCCTTTCAAATCTTCGGAAGAATGTTACTAAGAAGAAAAAAAAAAACCTTATTAGAAACCCAAGTGCAATAAATCCAACCGAACGATAAAGCACACCAAAGAAACGACGACGGCTCCACCATTCTCATCCAAATTTCACAGAAGATTTCAGATTGCCTTTCTGATTTCCTAGCTGAGAGACCCATCATCTGAAACTAAATTACAAAGCAGAACTGACTTTTGGACCCCACTGTGCCTACTGGATAAGCACTCCCCTGTGCTCACATTACATCGACCAACTGACGCTTGGGATTTCTTCACCAGAAGAATACAAAATGTCTTCACTACAGAAACAGCTTAAATTCGCATACAAGCTCTAGTCATATCCAGACTGCAAACTTTATCGTTTATATGCAATATCAGAACGTCCTGGCAAGATCTAATCAGGCATGTAAGGCTCCTCACTGCTGCAATGAGCCTCCACCAGCTCAATCCATCGACCCAACGGGCCTTGTTTATTATCTTTGAATAAAGCTGTGCCTTCATGTTTAATAGACTAAACTGAACTCAGACAGATTTCCAAAATTTCAGTAATGTTGATTTTCTACATACTCGCACGCATATGTTTATAAAACGCCAATCACCCATAAATTACCAAGTACCTTCATGGCTTGGTTTACATTTAGTGGAGACCAAAAATCTACATAAAAGGCAAGGTTCAAAGAAAGCTGAACGCGACAAAATGACGCCTAATAGATGAACGAGCTCAGCCACTGTAGCGCTTCGGACGACTTGGACGCTCGCTGTCCGAGCCTACTTTTATAGCGTGCCATTACATTTGTCCTAACTGAATGGCTAGTCTTATTTGTCTTAATGAATAGATTTCTCTCGGATTGCTAATACTAACTAATATTAAACAACTGAGTTTCATAATATTTTCATTAAATTCAAGTGATATCGAAGTGATTTAAACTTGACAGCATAATTCAAATATAACACTAACTCACAACAATTATCTGATTTGAAGCTGATTGATCAAGGTTTAGTGAATTAGTGAGTCTCCTTATACATAAACTAATACAAACTCAGGAGCTCTTGTACTAATTGATACTTGTTTTGGTTTTTTTATTTTTCAAATGAACTGGATTTTAAAGAAAATATTATTTCCAAATAAAGCAGTTTGTATCCAGCTTGATAATCCAACGCGATCCAATGTCTACATTTGTTTTCTAGGTAGGTCTTGAGACCTTTTAAGACAATATCCAGGAAGACGGTTCTATGTGTTTCTTTGTATTAGAATTTATTGCTAACTCTAACCCTACCCCTAACCCTAACCCTTCACAGACATATGATAGAGTCTTCTATCATATGTTTGTGAACCGGAATTAGTCTTTAGTCTTTCAGGTTATGAATCCTTACAGACTGTCCAAACACTTGTATATTGCACCTTACGTTCAGGATAAGAGTATTAACCAAATGGATAAATATAAATGTGAAGGTCTTTCTCACGCGTCAACCATCACACTGCATTTGAGCAATCAGAACTGAAACTAAACACTTACATCTAACCGAACCGATTCCACCAGGACATACAGGAATTACATCAGACTTACCTTGCTGAGCAGGACGATAGCTTCCGACAGGCCTTTGTGGGACCATACTGTTGCCTTGATTACTTTGTCCCATCATGCCCATGGTCTGCTGCCCCTGATAGTGCTGACCTCCAGAAGAGGAATAATGGGGTCCTGAACCTTGCTGATGCATCATAGAAACTGAGGAAAATCACACATTACTGTAACACTGATTATATCTACATAAAAATAAAAAAAATAAAAACATCATGGAGGTCGACGAGAAGCATCGGAAACAGCCAGAGAAAACTGCAAAACTAGTAGGGAAGAACTTGTAAGGGGAAACGCGTAGGGAGAAATTAACTGTGAAATAAATAGCAGAAGCCAAGCTAGGGTAAGTGCTTGCATGGAGAGAAAATGTTGATTAAGCTCATTAGACAGGGGACAAAAGTTAGGGGGGATTATTAAAGGAGGAGGGTAAATAATCACCGTGATGAACTGAATGTGTTTGTCTTTGGCTGTCTTCTGCTTTCTTATTCAAGCACAGGAACTTTGGAACCCCTAATAATAATAATAATAATAATAATAATAATAATATAGTATTTTGGACACCCTGGTACATTAAACATCAAGCAAAACAACAGCAACAAAAAACAAAACAAGATAGAAATGTAATAAAACTCTTCAAACACCAGTTGAACCAGTTGAGCCCCAGACTCACCTAAGACCTGATGTAATGGGTGCAGCCTAATGTTCTAAAGCAAACTCTTGACTGACATTCTTCAGTCAGCGACTGCCAGCCTGCTACGCCACACAGATGCAACTAAACACAATGGCACAAGCATCGAGTATCTGAACTGTTCAACACTGCATGCACTAAATGTCCCAATTATAGAGCTAGCAAGGTAGCAGAGTTAGCTATGTTTGGTAGGTTAGCATTTACTCACTGGTTTATTTTCGTCCCCTTTTTTTTTTTTTTTTTAAAGCTTGCTAATTGCTGTTTAGCTTTCATTTGCTAGCTTACTTTCACTTCCTAAATTAGCTTTTTCTTGCTAGATTAGCTAGACTTTCTGTTTATGTGTGAACACAGTTGTGATGGCCAACACGTCCAGCTAATCAGTGAGAGCAGAGCTTATACAAGATTTAGTCAGGATTTACTGCCTGTGTGTCTTTGACATTCTCCCAATATATTAATAAAGATATTGAAATGTCAATGGTTATTCACAATTTGTACTACCCACAAAACCAACATCTTTTAAGACGTCAGATTAAGATGGGGTTATAGCCTACGATTAAGCGTAGTTAGGCCTAGTTTATACTTGATGTGGGATTTTGCGTGCACATGCAGAAGCACCGGCAACGTGAGTGGCGCAGGTCACGCGCACGTCTACGGATCTTTCGTACATCGGGGGGGGTAATAAAAGCGACGTCCGCTATTCGGCACGTCGCAGCCGAAACGTCCCTGTCCGTAAGGTTTACGAGTGGAACTGTAAGATGTGAGCGTTTTCATGCACACTGATGCTTGATGAGCTCCGTCTCTCTTTGAAACATCCTGCTGTCGTCGTGATTGTCGTCATGAGCTCTGACCTTACGTTCAAAAGTATTTACAAATCTAGAAGATTCAGGAGACTTTCCTTTCGGTAGGTTACACGTGAGTTTTTAAAAATTCAGTAATAGGAAAATCTGTTAGTGTTAGTACTGAATATCTGTCTAGAATAGTAACATAACTAGCGAAAAAAGTTTGTTTAATCAGTTGTGTCACACTGTGCTATACTGCCCCCTACTATTTACACTGGTATTGCACCCAAATGAACACTTTCCGATTTCTAAGGGCGTGCACAAGCTTCCAGTGACCGTATATGTCCAGCAGCCACCATGCGTACACGTACAACGGGCAAGTATAATCTAGGCTTTACTGTTACGATCCTAAATTGATTATTTTCCAATAACAGCACAAGTGTTGTTATTCCTCCCTCCTTATTTAATTCATTTATAGTCATATACACATTTAATGTCGTGAACGATCCCTGAAACAACTAAGTTCCTTTTATCACTTATTTTCACAGCAGCTATAAACAGTCATTCCCTCACCAGCCTCTCGTCTGATCTCTCTCTTGAAGTTAATATGAAAAGAAAATGCAACTTGTACCGGAAAGCATAAAATCCTCTGTCCTAAAGACGTTCCTATGTCAGAAAGCTTAAAGGTACAGCTTTACCTCTGACCGTGACAAAGCCCTGACACTAGGGACTCCAGTTTCTCAGTGTTAATGGTGACGTATACACTTAACTAATTCTAAAAATCTCCGTTCGCCCCTCTCCCGTCCAATCGGATTGTCTGGTTGAGTTGTGATTGACAGGGCGAGCGCTCTCTGGGCTCACCTTGGCTGGACTGTATGTTGAGGTTGGTGCGGGAGGACGGGTACAGTGCTGTGCCCAGTGACGATGAGGATGAGGGCACTGAGTGAGTGAAGCTCGACCCAGAGCTCATGGACGAGGTGGAAGGGCCGGACTGCTGCTGCTGCTGCATGGGGGTGTGACTCGGGCCTGATAACACACACTCGCAGTCAAATGTGCAACCAGGATCAATGGCACGAGATACATACACACACACACACACACACACACACACACACACATTCAGTTCATCAGCAGAAAAGGATAGGGAAAAAAAATAAACTAAAGGAAGACAAGGATTGAGTAGAGGGATTATATAGTCGCTGGGAATCAAAGTGACTGAAGTTGATGATAAAGTCTGAAGCTTGAAGATGTTCCTTAAATCGTTTTAATTTAATTTAATTTAAGTGTGTCGTGCTTTTCATTTCATACTGAATCACCTAGGAGGACGGAAGGAATGGAAGAAATACAGAAAGTCAAAAGGATGAAAGAGAAAGAAAGATCAGAGATACGAAGGGAAGGAAAGAAAGTAGGAAGGAAGGAAGGAAGGAATATGGAAAGAAAAACAATATAACAGAAATAGAGATATACAGAGAAGGACAGAAGAACTATGGAAAAAACAGAAATCTGTCCTAAATGAGAAACAAAAGTGTATTTTTTCCCCCCCAGTTACACATATTGTCTACGTATCAATATTATTTATTTATTACACTATTAAATTATCCATTATACTATCCTAAATAATATGCCATAAAATGTTGGGGATGATTTGAAGGTCATCTGACCCTCGGTAAGTTTTACTGCTAAACCCTTTTTGTTCTGTTTGGTCAAAAACTGGCATTTTAAACATAGTACGAGACGTCTACATACATCTAAATATATTTGAAATAACAACAACAACAAAAAAAAAAATCATACTTATTGGTGTAGGGAAAAGCAGGCGGAGCACAAACACAAAAGCACTGGCAGTGAGACAGTCATGCAGGAAGACAGGAAGTGCAGCAAGACAGCCGTGTGCAGGTGTGGACAGACTCACCGTTACTCATCTGACTCTGCATTAGTGAGGAAGGAGCCATGCTGTCATTAAGATTACTCTGAGAGTGTAGAGATCCTGCTGCACTGCTCCCTCCCATCCCGCCTCCACCCATACTCATCCCGGGGTTCGGAGGCTGGTCGAGAGAGAGAGAGAGAGAGAGAGAGAGAGAGAGAGAGAGAGAGAAAAAGAGAGAGAGAAAGAGAGACAGAGAGAAATTTAAATTCTAGGTTGTCTTAGTTACGCACAGCTATTATGCCATTTTGAGTAAATATATGAAAGGAAGGAAGAAATACAGAAAGAAAAAAATGGATTTAAGAGAAACAGAGACATAAAGAGAAGAAGGAAGGAAGGAAGGAAGGAAGGAGAGTCTGGAAGAAAAAAACGTATGAGGAAGCGAGACATGGAAGGAAGGTAGGAAGAAAGGAAGATTACCGCAGGTAAGAGGGACTGCATGTTTTGGTTGGAGTCTGCGATCGTGGCCAAGTAAACCAGGTTTCTGTGTAAAATCTGCTGATACCTAAACACAATTATAATGGAATAATAATAATAATAATAATAATAATAATAATAATATGAGTAACATCATTCAAGTGGCTGGTGACAGTAAGGCTTTAAATCAACTTAACCTAAGTTTAGCCCCGCCCACATTGTATCGAAAGGTAAACAGTTATACGGATAAAGTTAACGTGGACGATGTTAGTCGGACGCCGTACTGTTGATTTAGGAAACATTAGAAAGAAGTCATGTATTTTAGCTTAATGGGAATTTAATAGAGAGCATTACAGAGATTAAGGTTGTATTCATGACCATAAGGTTAGACTGTGACTTCAAATCAAATCCTGTGACGGCCAGAGAGTCAGCCTCAACTGCGTTGCGCATCAGGTTTTGAATAAATAACACAAATTACTTACTGTGTGCACTCTGCAGTCTTTCCTTTGCTCTGATAGTCCATAATGCACTGAATCAGATAGTGATTTTCATCCAGCATCTTGCGGGAAAGAGAAAAACACACACGATGGCTGATTTTAGACTGACATATTATCATCTAAATCTTCCACTATGTAGAAAAAAAAAAGGGGGAATAATTCATAGCATTAAGAAAATTACAGTTGAAATAATAGGAGCTGTTTGGCAAAAAATAAATAAATAAATAAATAAATAAATTAAAAAAAAAAAAAGAAAGAAACAAATGTGGTGTAATAGGTAGAACGGGTTTGAAGCTGTGTCTTTAGTTTTGGAGTAAATACAAGGATAATGTAGCTGAGAGGTGATAGACATCTATGTCACCAAAACTTGTTTATGCGCTATACAAATAAATAAAATTGAATTGAATTTATGTGGTTTATGACACAGAGGGACATGGATGTGGAACTTGGAAGTAAACGTAAATTTAAAAAAATAAAAATAAAAACTTCAGTGTGGCAGAACACTGCAACCCACCAATGTTTGAAAATGGTATCGTTAATATCCTTCCATTATGAACTTGTGTTTGTGAATGAGTACCCTTCTTATGTTCTTATTTAAATACGTTCTTCATAAATGTGATAACGTTGCTTCGGTAAGGAATAAAACTTAATAAAAACCCAGTTTCGTGTCGTTCTAGGAAAATAATCAACAATATCGTTGTGTGATGAAATTACCACCCTGAAGGGAATTATTTTCCTATAACACCACATCCAGAAGCGTTTGATTCCTCTTACACCACAGCAATTTTGAACAATTACAGTATGTAATTAGACATTTTATTATTTAATAAGACATAAACACCCCCTGTAACTTGTGCAGCGTAAACTCCTCTGTCCTTAAAGTGCACCTATTATGGTTTCCCCAAATATGACCTTTCATGTAGTGTGTAATATACGTCGCTGTTTGTGAATGTAAAAAGTCTGCAAAGTTTCGAAAATCAAAGCGCACGACAAACGGAGTTATCGACTCCCAAAAGAATGAACCGATTCTGAACAGCTGAAACGACTCGTTAGTGATTCCAGACTTTACTTCCTGTACTAATCTACGTAGGTTTATAACAAAAAACCCCCGCCTCTGGTCTTCATCGGCTGCTCGCTGACAGCGCTAGACCAATCACGACGGACTGGGACGTCTGACCAATCGGAGCAGAGTACGCTCTCTCAAAGGAGTTGTTTAGAACGAATCCTTTAGAACGGATCATTTAACGAGTCGTTTTTGACACTGGGGGGGAAAAAAGGTAACGCTGCAGTTTAAATTATGAGCACGTTAACGTGTTTTTTGACTTCAGATGCATGTACATCTATTGTATGAGACCTCTAAAACAACATTAGGCACGTTTCAAAACCATAATAGGTGCGCTTTAATGACTGTTACAAAGTGCTGATACTGGAGACTCCTTCCATAAATGTTAAATAAACCTCTCCTTAAGGAAAACGGTACCATATCAACAATTAGGCTGTGGTTCCATTGTTAAATAAATGTTTTTAATTGTGTTACTCCAGAATGTAAAATAATGTTACTAGAGCATTCCGTAAACCACAGCGCTGTGCTTTAACGATCATGTATAAAACATGTATACGATCATGCATTTTCAGGAACATTTTCTTACTTTTATTACTTTATTGTACATTATCCTCATGGGTCCAGTGTAAAAGTGAAGACTCCAAACATGTCCTACTACATTGTGACTGCATCATTATGTATGTTTCACTTTTGCTTGAATGTTTACTTCAAGGAAGAAGGAAAAAAAGCGCTATAAAAGTGCATCAATTTGGCCTTATGTCACCTCTTCGATTGGAAATAATGTGAGGGAGCAGGTAACGCGGTTGAAGACAAACAGCCTGTCGTCCATTAAAGTGACACTGAAGTGACAGCAGCACATCCATCACCTTCCAGTGCAAACAAAGGTGTGGAGAGAAGGCTAATACTGTGTGTGTGTGTGTGTGTGTGTGTGTGTGTGTTCACCAACTCCAAGGCTTTATCCATTAATATATGGGAATTACTATTATATTATTATAAAACGATGAATTAAATATATATAAATAACCAGTGAAAAGGCATAATCCTCATCCCAGTACATATAGTATAATATATCATGAAGATCTAAAAAAATTTTATTGTTATTACTACATTGTTATATAAAAGCAAAATTAGATTATACAAAAAGCAATCGTGAAAGATACCTGAATTAGGTTTGAGAATTATGTTTAGGTTTATAAGCATAAGGTGTAAACACAAATATTTGCTTTTGTTTAGGAGCAGTTGCCATTCACTTCTCCACTTTCGCACCAATAAACATAAAGCATCCTTTAAAAACAACAACAACAATAACAACAACAACAACAACAACAAAAACGCTTTTCATCGTCCTAAAAACAGCACATTTACCTTCTGTATCGTCTGTTGGGTCACTTCACCTTTCCCTCTCGGCCGTGTTGATGAAAATGTGACTGACATTGTTTTT
>JANDJT010000050.1:24369687-24393701 GCA_024331685.1 Stegophilus panzeri
GATCAGTGTATTTCCTATGCAGGAAAAACTCCATTAATGATGGATGAAAATGAAGATTCCTTGATGACCACATCGCAGCAGACACTAACACAGAGCTTGACTTAAAAAAGCAGTGATAATTAGCTGCCGAGTTCAAGCAGGAGTGCTACGTTTGGGAAAACGTTCAACTCTGAACCACTTGGCATGGAGTGTGACCTTTCTGATGTACGACGGATTTAGGCAGAGAGGAGTGATGAGTACACGGAGGAGCTGGAGGCATGTCTCGTCTTTACGCTGCTGAAACGCTACGTTCGGAGTGATGGAGTTGCATCTGTGCTAATCGCCTGAAGCTAACGCTGCTAACATTAACAGTTCATGGCAGAGGAGCTTAAAAAAGCTACGGAGTACTTTGTGTTCCATGTTATCTAAACTTTTTTGTGCTTGAAGAGTACATTTTAATTAAAAAATCTTAGTTATAATTGAACCTCCATATCATTTTGCGAAGAATTATGTTCAGTTATATGTTCAATTATTTTATCCTAAATTAGGATGAGATTACTGTAACACACTGGATGACAAAGAGGAATGAACACACAAGAGGCTGGCTGTTAACTGGAAAAGCCATATCTTTATTAACACAGATATATTAACCCACAGATAATCTTCACCTTTCACTTTTAACGTCTGTTGAGAAAAAAAAAACAAAAAAAAAACACGTATAAAACATTTGAATATTTCTTACTTGCTCATTCTGCTACTAATACTGCTGCTGTAGTGTGTAAATTTCCCTCTGGGATTAGTAAAGCAATCTATCTATCTATCTATCTATCTATCTATCTATCTATCTATCTATCTATCTATCTATCTTGAGCACACATAACAATATTGACTTTCCATGCTGATGTACTGTACACATACAGTATGACAATTAATGTTAGGGAATATTCCCAAACAAATCCTATCTAAGACTAGAGAATATTCGCAAACAAAGACTAGGTAAGACTAGAGAATATTCCCAAACTAAACCTATGTACGACTAAAGAATATTCCCAAACCAATCCTAGCTAAGACTAGATAATATTCCCAAACCAATCCTAGCTAAGACTAGATAATATTCCCAAACCAATCCTAGCTAAGACTAGATAATATTCCCAAAGTAAACATATCCAAGACTAGAAAATATTCCCAAACCAAACCTAGCTAAGACTAGATAATATTCCCAAACTAAACCTATATAAGACTAGATAATATTCCCAAACCCAGCTATGACTAGAGAATATTCCCAAATTAAACCTATGTAAGACTAGAAAATATTCCCAAACCAAACCTAGCTAAGACTATAGAATATTCCCAAACCAAACCTAGCCAAGACTAGAAAGGCGACTGTCTCCAAATAAATAATACCAGCGGCTCTACTAGCAACAAATCTAATTTAACACTAAAATCCAACATAGTCCTCTCATATTTATTCACAGATTATTTGCTGACAAACATCACACCTCCAGAGTATAACATTTAGATTAAAGGGATAAAAAGCAGGTTAAACCATGTCTGCAGTAACACCAATATCTCCTTCATAAATGCAGAGCTCAAATGTAAATCGCTGCATCTCAGGATGTTGAAACACCGAAACATCCTCATCCTATCTCTCCCAGTAATTGAACAAATTAGCCGTGAACAGCTGTTACCTGTTAAAATGACCTGCTTCTGTTTTACTGCCTCGGACGAGAGGTCCGATAACATCTGCATACACAGCTGTTAGACGTCCCGGGCAGCTCATTCCCTTCTCCGCGTTCAATATATCACGACAAACATAATTACCCAGACATGTCTTTTTATTAGCGACTCAGCACGCGCTGAAGTCCTGGCACTTCGTAGTTCTGAGTTTGCCTTTGGTGAAGTTGTAAAAGCAGAAGGTTACCTTCAACAGTGAAGACCAAACACCGCTGCGCTGATTACGCAACCAACGTCCGTGTTGGACATGCACCATGATAATGAAGCAGTAAAAAGTCAGTGTTTATGACACACGCCTTTTCTAACGTGCACGGTCGTTACTTGGAATACTCGGAGCATATTGCACTCTTCTCACTTTCTTTCTGCTTTCCAACTGTCAATGTTTTTATTCTGAACTCTGAGAGGGGAGAAACAGAAGCTTTTGAAGAACCATGATATGCAGTGTGACAAGATTTTTAAATCTGCCAGGCTCGAGCCTTAGAGTCTGTTTCACACTGCCATAATCAAACTGCTCTTCATAAACAACAACAACAACAACAACAACAACAACAACAAAAAGCAAATAGTGACGCAAAAATGTACTAAAATAATAATAAAAGAGCTAGTACGGAATAAAACACATATTGTTACAGAAAAAGTAGTGACAGCACAACCTGAAGTGTTATATTTCCCTTTTACCACAGCAATTTGTCAAGTAATAAAATCGTTCCTAATTAAAGAACAGCACGTACTTTTTTTTTTTTATCCATTTATAGTTACATTTACTTTTGTGAAACATCCACGAAACAAGTTAGTTCTTATTGTAGCAGCTATAAACCGTCTCGTGAAGTTAATACGACAAATAAACACTACTTATCATGTTAGTGAGAAACTGCGAATCTTGAAGTTACAGCTCTGACTGTTACAGAGCGCTGACACTGGAGACTCCTTCCATCAACGTAAATGCCGTTGGAGTAGCTGTGAATGAGCTGTTGCTATAGAAACGGTTTCTCAGTTATGTGATAAGCTACATTTTGTTTTGTTTTTATTAAGCTCAAGAAAGAAAAAGAGAGGCTGGGGAAAAAAGTTAATGTTAATTGAATGCTGCTACTGTATAATATAAGTGATATCAACTAACTAACTAACTAACTAACTAATTAATTTGTTTCACTGATGTTCTACAATGTTAAACGCAACTATAAACGGATAAAAGTAAGCGGGCTTGTAATGTCATATGTAAAAACTCCAGTTGTTGGCAAATTGCTCTGGAATACAAGGAATTAAACAGTTTGGGAGTTGAATCGTGTTATAGGAAAATATCATAGAACATATTGTTTCATAAGATATTTATTTAATGCATAATGATGTATAAATTCAAAAGGTTTAACCATGTAGACGTTAGTTATGTGGGAATTATATAAACTTATTGCCATTCAACCGGAAGCTTCTGTGTAGCTAGAGTTAGCTCACAGGCTAAATTATAGCTAACTGATCTTTGCTGAGCGATCCACAACGTTGTTTGTGTACTTTTTGACTTTTCAATAATTAAGTCGAATGCAGGCTGGCTATGAGTTATTTTTCTGACGATTTTTATCACAACATTCCGGCAACCCTTCCAGCTAGAGTTATTATATTTACAAATTTTAAGAAAATAACATTTCTCCCTCCCACTTTAATATACTGTATGGTACGGTGAAATGAAAATAAATTTTTATATTAAGTTATCGTCCGATTAAATCGCTTTTATTAAAATATTAGCTGAAGTATTTACTGTAAAAAAAAAAAAAAAAGAAAAGAAAGAGAGAGAGAGAGAGAGAGAAAAAAAAAAGCACTTTGAGCTTGTTTTTTGTCAGTTGTAATATTCAGTAATAAATAAATAAATAAATAAATAAATAAATAAACTACAGTACTTTAATAGCTCAGTGAAGAGGCGCTTCGGGCTAGCATGGCTCCTGCAGTTACTGTGTAATAATGTTAGCGTTAGTGAGTTTGGGCAGAACTGTCCAGATGAAATTGTGCTGACTGCATCACAGATTAGATCAGTCAGCTCCTAAACTCAACTAGAGGGAGAAAAATAGCGAAGGCCAAAGGAGGAAATTCGAATTAAGGGGGCGAAGACGGAATACATCCTACCTCTGTCTGCCGTTTGGATCCGTCGCACACACAGATTTTTAATCTTCTTCTTCTTGTTTAGTGAATAATCTGAAATTAATCTGAATTTCCTGCCGAATCGTTGTTTTTTTTCCCCTCCCGTCACGCCTATGAACAATACACGATAATAAGTGAACAGATAATGAATTATATAATGTAGTCGCTAGCGGTACAAATCATGTTAGATAATCAGTCTCATGACATTTTTGATTATACGCGCTCGTTCTAACACATTAAGTCTAACGCGGATGATGATGATGATGATGATGATGATGATGATCCACTTAATCTAAGCCTAATAAGAAACGTGTAACTGTTCATTACACTCTTTTATTACAATTTATTTTTGTGTAAGGAGATATTTATTGAACATTTATGGAAGGAGTCTCCAGTGTTAGTGCTTTGTAACACGCAGAGGTAAAGCTGTAACTTTAAATTTCATGCCATGGTCTTAAGGCTTGGACGTTCCAGTTTCTCAGAAACAGGACAAGCTGCATTTCTTATTAACACAAAGAGACATAGAAAGTACAACATCATTCTACTGGATAATAAATAAAGGTCGTTCGTGTTGGACATTTACTGTGGTATAAGAGGAATAAAGCACTTTACATGTGTAAATGTTCTTCATTCGAAAAAAAAAAAAAAGTTGAATGCATAATTAATTAATGAGTATTTACAGAACAGGACCTCATCACTGTTACATATTATAACAGAAAATATAACGGTGATACCAAGCCCTGAATGTTAATACGACAAAGTTAGAGGCCTTTTCTTCTCTTCCTCTTATAAATATCATTATCATATTACCACACAGATGAGATTTTATACGCTTATTGAATCACACAGGGACTTTTCTGTTGTCCTTCATTATCCACTTAAACTGATGGTGAAGGCAAATATTGATTCACAGTGTGCGTGATGTATCAGAGGTCTCTCTCTCTCTCTCTCTCTCTCTCTCTCTCTCTCGCTGTCTCTCTCTCTCTGTCTCTCTTTTTGTGTGTGTGTGTGTGTCTGTTTGTCTGTCTCTCTCTCTCTCTCTCAGGTTCACACAGGGGCCAAGCACTTGTTTTTTTTTGCATAACAGCTCACTGTGGCAATAGAATCAATAGCGATGTGGATCTCGCTTTTGCTTATTACGGGGCGATGCACAAAACACCCACTGACTCATCAAACACACACACACACACACACACACACACACACACACACACACATTAGTGTAAACATATTTCACAGATCTGGAATAAATTTATGGAAGTGACTCCATCTATGTCTCTAGTTGCTTGTGTGAGGAGTGTGTAAGGGATTGTTTCCTTTAATATTGCATCTCTCTCAGAATACTGAAGGTCCCTTCCAGTTCAGTGTTACTCAGTAGCTGCTTGGATTTTCAAATCTGTTTTTGTATCATCCATCCATCCATCCATCCATTCATCCATCCATCCATCCATCCATTCATACATCCATCCATCCATTCATACATCCATCCATCCTTTCATCCATTCATCCATCCATCCATCCATCCATCCATCCATCCATCCATCCATCCATCCATTCATCCATCCATCCATCCATCCATCCATTCATCCATCCATTCATCCATTCGTCCATCCATCCATTCGTCCATCCATCCATCCATCCATCCATCCATTAATCCATCCATCCATCCATCCATTTTCTGTACCGTTTATCCTACACTGAGTCACAGAGGAGCCCGGAGTGTATCCCGGGGAACTTGAGGCATAGGGCACTCTGGACAGGGGGCCAACCCATCGCAGGGCACAATGACATTATGGACAATTCGGAAATGCCACCCAAACCCCAGAGGGGCGAGGCAAATCTGATTATCATGAAAAAATATTGCCATTTTGTCCACCGTCAGTGCAACCGTGTATGTGTGAGTATGTGCAAGCATGTGTGTGTGTGTGTGTGTGTGTGTGTGTGTGTGTACTTAGTCCTCGTTGTGTCTCAGCTCCATGCTGAGCTGAAACTGATGGATTTCCTCTTCATTGCTGTGCAGTAATGAGGCCATGGCCTTTTGCCCTCCTTCCACTCTTCCTCTCCTCTTTACACTCTCTTTTCTCTCTCTATTTTTTTATGTCTCTATCCTTCATTCTGTCTCTCCTTCTGCTTTTCTTCTCTCTCTGTTTCTCCTTCTTGTTTCTCTGGCCTCTTTCTTTCTCATTTCTTTTTCTCTACCTCCCCTCGTTCCCTTTTCCATCTACCTCCTTCCTCTCACTCTCTCTCTATCTTTCTCTCTCTCTCTTTCTTTTAATGTCTCTCCCTGTCCTGGTGTTTTTGCACAATTATTTTCTTCTCCATCTCATTTCTCGCTTTTGATTTTTTCTTTTCTACTCTTCGTTGTTTCTCCCCCTCTCTTTCCAGCTCTGACGGATGGAGTCATGAGGCTGATGGAGGTGATCAGCGGGACGTCTGTAATGACACACACTCTGTGATCCACCCTGAGGCTTTTCCCCTTACGTACTCTTCCGTCTATCTTTTCTCCTGTTGTGTGTGTGTGAATGAAAGAGAGGAGAGCGGGAGAGAAAGAAAGAGAGCGAGAGAGAGAGAGTGAGATTTGAAATATGTGATTTTGCACTTTATGTGAATGAAACATTTTCTCCACCTTGAGTTTGTCTTCATAAAGGATTGTAATATTACCCAGCCTATTATTCGTTCATTTATTTATTTATTTATTTATTTATTTTAAACACTTTTTTTTTCTCACTACCATGAATGATTCAGTAACTGCATCTCTGGAAAAAAAAAAAAAAAAAAACGAGTTAATTCTATATCTTCTTTAAGTATTTTAAGAGTTCTTTGTTTGAGTTCTAGATTGAGTACATATTTTCTATATATATTCTATTTTAATAACGGCTTACATTGAGACAAAATGTCAAAATTTAAACAAGCCGTTTTCATTTAGAACTTAGGAAAAACACTGAACAGTTATTTCACAGTGTTGATGTATTTATTATTACTATAAAATAGTAGAAAAAAAAATTATTTACCGCTATTTTCTCCTCAATTTGATCACCTGCCGATTCCAGCTTACCATCTTCTCCCCCATCATACGATTGCTACCAACCAGGGAGGGTGAAGGTTAATACGTACTTCCTCCAAGACACGTGAAGCGAGCCGACTGTGTCATTTCAAACTGCTGCTCATGCTGCATCACAGGGCAGTGTAACACACTCAGAGGAAAGTGCTATCTACCCTCTCCTGCATACATGAGCTCACAGGCATCAACGATTGGCTAGTATCACTGAGATTGACAGGGGACAGAGAGTATGCCCCGCCCACCCAGGAGGGATGCACAGCAATCTTTTGCAAATACAGGCTGCGTCTGATTATCCCTACTATCCTACTATAGAGTAGGTGAAAAAGGAGCAGTACATCTGAATTCTCAGTATTCATAAAACAGTAGGCGAGAAATACCCGGATGATCTACTGCTTCCACCGAGGTCATGCCGTATGGAAAATACTGGACACTGTGCTGTCCCATAAGGCAACGGGACTGGCGCGGAAGAGCTGTCAGAATCAAAAATTTGACGTTGACAATGCCAATATGGCGGATGAAGCACATCCGGATTCTGTTCATGCTTACCACTTACACTGATCAGTACATACTGTATCAACGCCATCAACGAGCAGTATGTACTGAATCGAATGCAGTAGGTACTGTCACAGTATGCGATTTCGGGCGCATCCCATGGCTTCCTTGGCATCATCGGGATTTGCAAAACTCGCAATCTCCCAGCCATAGGGCAAACACATTTCTGTCGTGCCACTCGGGAACCAGCGTCATTTTGACTGGTCGGATATGCCGTACCCTACAAGCGAGTGTTTCCACGTAAAACCCTTATAAAACGCTAAGAAAGAAAGATTGTAATAAAATTCAAAATGGCTGAGCAAACGCAAAAAAAGCTGATTTTAATAGGAGATAGAGTTACAAAAATACACCGGTTAGATCGAAACAATGTGCCCTTTTGCTGTTTTGGATTCCATTCAGTTTTCAAGCGCGGGTTCAGTCATTCTTCAGTCATCGAGTTTTTAATCAAACAGACATAACAAAAGCTGTGCACAAAGCATTTAGGGTCATGCACTCGGCCCCATCCTTTCATGATGTTACCATAATAAAATTTCCCAGTCAAAACACTTGAATTGTGATTAAATTGTGTGACATTATACTCAGTGATATTCAGTTAGAAAAACAGACAGATTTCTGACTCGTTGCAGTCTCTTACAATTAGCTGAACTCCACATGACACTGTTCAGATGAAGTGAAGAGGCGTGTAGGACTCGGTAAAAGGTGGGGAGCTTTATTTAGTGTAACACAGGGCCGTTGGCGTTTATATACACGATTATTCTGCAAGGCTGCGTACATACGGAACTGATCGCAGTGGCACTAAAAACACAGGTTTGAAACAAGAATCAGCATTTTTTTCCCCCTTTTTTTTTTTTTTTTTTTTTCCATTTGCTTTTCTCCCTTTTTTGGTACAAAAATGGTACAAACATCGATACAAAATATTTGTGCTGTCGACAGTTTACAAAAAAAGTCATTTCCAACTCCATAACTGTGCAACGACTGTGTTCTCTCTTTTTTTTTTTTTTTTTTTTTTTTTTTTTTTTTTTTTTTTTTTTTTTTTTTTTTTAGTTAGTTATTTCATATATATATATTTATATATATACTTTGTCTCCTTCAGTATTGTGAGTATAATACACTCCAGAACACTGTCTGGACCAAAAAAGAAACCAATAAAAAGAAGGAAAAAAAAAAAATAAAAAAAAAAGAAAGAAAGAAAAAAAACAAACAAAAAGAAAAGAACGACCACGTTCATGCGGGTCGCTTCGTTTCTTCAGTATATTTGATACGTAATCATCTTGTCCATTAGAAAAAGACACATGCAAAAGAAAAAAAATCCAATGTTGCCTAATTTGTTCAGCTTCAAGCAGTTAATACACATATATACACACAGACAAGGAGGAAAGCCTCTCCCGTCTGATGATCTTCCACTGTTTTTAGTTTAAAACACGTCTAAATACACGCCTCCCTAAAAAGCACATGGGAACCTCTGAAACCTGATTGAAACAAAATCCAGACGAGTGTACGAACAAAAAAAAAAGAAAAAAAAGACACAATTTCAGTTCCGAATAATACGTTAACAGACGTAGTAACAAAGTAAAGAGACCTGAAATCATCGTTTCACTTCCTGTACCGTCCAAAAGTCTTAATGCACTAGCAAAAACTGTTTAAGGTGATATTTCTCATAGACACTCTTATCGTGTGTGTTTTTCCTCTGATTATATTGTTTTGGGGGATACACGGCGTATTAGAAACGTTATTAATCTTTCCGCCTGTCTGCTGTATATACTGCTCTCTTTCTTCCTATCAGAAACGTTGTGTTTATTTATTCAGCGCCATGCTTACATCTTCACATTCACGGTAATTAAATCCGTCTTGATGCTCAGTTTGTTTGCGTTATTGGCTTCGTTGTGCCGGGGTACAAGACCTGCGCTGCTGTTATTTGGCGTGTAGGAAAAATGGCATGTATTTTTAATGCACGTTCTCCATATTAAAAAGCAATAAGCGTCACACACAAAGCAAACACTCGTTTTCATTTGTAAGGATGACGTCCTGCTTCAGATAAACAAAGATAGATTGTATTTGGAGAATAAGGAGAAAACTGAGCATGCTCAAGTCTGTTTCTGTAAGCTTTACTGCTGGTGCAAATTTTCAGCCCTAGCCCTAAAACTTCAAACTTTGCCCGACCCTCAACCCTTTAACCCTACCACTAACCCCAAATATTTAACCCTAGCCCCAACCCCAAGCTTTTAACCCTAGCCCTACGTTGAAAGCTTTAACCCTAGCCCTACCCTCAACCCTATAACCCTACCACTAACCCAAACCTTTAACCCCAGCTCTAACCCCAAACCGTTACCCCTAGCCCTAACTTGATATTTATAAACCTAACCCTAACCCTAAACCCAAATCTTTAACCCTAGCCATAATCTCAAACATCTAACCCTAGCCCAAACCCCAAATCTTTAACCTTAGCCCTTACCCCAACTCTATCCACAAACCTTCAACCCTAGCCCTAACCCCAAGCCTTTAACCCTAGCCCTAACCCCAACCCTTTAAGCCTAGCTCTAACCCAAAATCTTTAACACTAGTACTAACCCCAACCCTTTAACCCTAGACCTAACCCAAATCTTTAACCCTAGCCCTAACCCCAACACTTTAACCTTAGATCTAACCCAAAATCTTTAAACCTAGTCCTAACCCAAACCTTTAACCCTAGCCCTAACCAAAAAACTTTTAACCCTAGCGCTAGCCCCAAACCTTTAAAGCTAGCCCTAACCCTAATCATTTAATACTAGCTCTGACACCAAACATTTAATACTAGCTCTAACCCCAATCCTATAACACTAACCAAACCATATCTTTTATTCTAGCCTTAATCCCAAAGATTTAACGCTAGAACTAACCTTATCTTTAACCCTAGCTTTAACCCCAAACCTTTAACATGAACCATAACCCCAAATTGCAGCATGAGCCACACCTGATTTCCCTTTTTCAATCAGTTCACCGTCAATCAACCATCAATTCTGCCTCCACTTTGGCTCTAATGAAATCCTGCAGCCACACCGGCCCTTTGCAGATACGACTGAAGACCCCTGGTTTAAATATTCAAACAAATAGTTGGATTTTGTTCATAAATGAACTTTTATTTACAAAGAGTTGCAAAATAGAACCTTTTGAGAACCTGTTCTAACCCAATGCGAAACCCGAACCTAAATCCTATCGCCAACCTCGGCTTTAAGCACCTGGGATCAAAGTCCATTAAAATATGCATAATAGAGTAGAATCTTGTATAGGCCAGAACATTAACATTTAAATATGCTGTACATGGGCCAGTATGTTTTCACTGAAGTTAATTCACATTGTGTTGTGTGTGTAGCATAGTGACAGGCAGTGGTGCTTAAGACAAGTCTCATTTAGCAAAGATTTCTTCAAATATCCTCCTCAAATCCTCTAAGGAAGGAATTGTTACGTGAGGAAGGGATACCCCAGCTCCGCCCTGACCACGTCAACTGAGTACTGTTATTATTCCCATTATAGTCCTGTTATACACCTGTTAGTTGTCAAATCGTAAGGCATGACGGCCAACTCTGTGGTGTTATGACAGTTCAGAAGTGCACTGTATGCACACAAGATATTATAGATTTAAATTTTATACGAAGATTACACACACAGATGAACACTGCATCTGCCTCGGTGCTAAATTACAGTACACACACTTGGATAGTAAGATCAGCTGAGAAAAATGTATTTTACTGTTGATAAGAGATGAAATAAACCGTAGTGCACTTGGACTTTTGGTCTCGTGTATATCTGAGATGCATTTAAGTATGTAATAAAATGAATGAGACGAACTCTCCTGACGAACACGAAACGTTTTCGGTTTGAATTTATAGCGACTGTAATGATCGGTTTTTCGGTGTGTTTTAAAAAATGTATTTAAAATGATTTTTACTCGTCGACACCACACTTACATGGCTTTTGACTTGGTGTTTTGAAGATATCAACAAAGCTTGAACTATTAACTAAAAGACAATACTCTTTACAGTATGGTCCATTAAAACGAGTGCTTAAAAAAAAAAAGCTTATATACAACATTTACATATGTAAAACCAAAGCAGAGCTTCTGTAGCGTAGCTGTGGATTGTTTCTGTGAATAAAAGGATTAATGAAATCTGACTAGGCCTCTTAAACCTGCGTCTCACACACACACACACACACACACACACACACACACACACACAACGAATCACAGACTTTCTAACAAAAATGTACTTTTCTTTAAAAAAAAAAGTGATAGCGCTCGACTTTAACGTTTTAAACCACTTTTAAAATACACAGTGTCTAATGTTAGATCGTTTCTTACTGTATTTTGCTTTTATCTGTCATGTTTTTGGAAGTAAATTCTACTTCGTCAGCAACGTCTGGATTTTAGCGTGGGGGAATTCACTAGAAGGGGAGGGGCTACCAGAGAGCACTGCGGTTATTGTGTTTGAAAATGGCTTACGTTACAGTGTAAAATTAGTTTCTTCCTGTGAAGGCTGTTCTGGTGTCTTGATGATATGAGATACCACACAACGATCTGCTCGTTCTTTCTAAATCTTAAGTGTTCGATATGAGATACTGTCAAAGGTACTAGTCGAGTACACGTTGTATAGTGTAAGAATATAGTGCATAGTGAGTGCATAAGTTGCGGTCGTAGACACCTCCCTGTCTCAAGCCTCCCTCCCATCTACATCGCTAGCTCCACCTCCACCAAAACTCCACCCTGACCACACCCTCTGATTACCGATACCACGTATTCCTCCTGAGCCTCGTTGTAGTCCCGTTAGGCTGCTTTCACACTTGGCAGTGCTGCCAGTGATGTTTTTTTTTTCTTTCAGAAAAGCGCAGGGTGACATCAAGTAATTTGTTACCTCCCGTTTAACCAGGTGGCACGAGGGTCGTCAAGCGAGAAAAAACAACATGGAGGACAGAGTGCCAGTGAAAAAACGAGTCTTGTTAGTGAGTGAATATGAGAAGATTTTTTTTGAATGAAAAATATTTTCCGATGTAACTACAAATGTGATAATAAGTCATTCTTTTCTGCCTCCAAAGCTACAGCAAAGACACACAACCTCCTCGTTAATAGAGTTTTTATTTCGCAAGCATTACTGATAATAATAAATGTAATCTAGAGAGCAAGCTACGACAGTTAGTTAGCCGATACTAGCTAGGGTTTGTAAGAGCGTTACTACGGTGAGCTGATTTTTTCATATCCGGCCAGCACTTTTACTGTTAAAAAAAACAACAACCCAAGAGTGAATGCAGCCTCGGCCTGTTTACACTTTTCTGTAAGTTGTCCACTTCCGTGTTTACTTCCTGTTTGTTGTGTTTCCGCTCTACTGCTCCAACTTGATCACATACTCTGATTAATATCAGCTCGTATATCTTAATATTCTTGATAGCACTCTTTCCCATTACTGTATACTTAAATTCTCATTTCATTGTTTATTTCTCTAGTCCTTCCAGTTCCTAACACTAATTACTTACTAATTCTTAGTTCCCTTAATTTTTTTAAGCCTGTTTGGATTGTGCATAATGACTGTCCAAGAGAATTGAATTTTACGGTATAATGTGGCCCAGAACTTTCTTTAAGGTTGCCCTCGGGATGCTGCTTATGAAAGCTATGAGTAAGTTAGTATAAACCAAAGACCTCAATGGGCTTCATGACATTTTATGAGCCATTCATTTTGATACTGGATTGTGTTTTATGCCACCAGTTGTGACTAATCATTAAACTCCAAAGACATTTCCTTAAATATAAATGAGATTTGCTAGTTAATATCAAGCCTCTTACCTTTTAACCTTACTTTACATTTTATTTTAGCAAGCTTACAGTAAAATTATGAGGAACTTTTGTGGAACAATAACTTTCTGGTCTCGATTCTTCCTTTTGTGCCCCTAATGGGAGCTTCAGCATAATCTGAACACCAGCATAGTGTGAAACATCAAAACATCAAACCGCATTTATTATCTATACAGAATATTTTATTGTGAATACTTCCTCAGTACGTTCAAAAGATGAAGATTCTTCATAAACGAGTGAATGTTTTCTTCAAGTGCCCAAATGATTTGATTATAAATGTGTCAAATATCTATGAATAAACTACTCAACAGTGCATTGATACAGAGTGGGTGAGTGTTGTACTGATGTGATGAATGAACACTCACAATTGCTATTTAACCCTCATCAAGTGGGAATCCAGGAACCTTTGGCCCATGGCTTACAGTGAGCGATAGTTTGATCTTCTGGTGACATGCATGCAATTTGGCCTCGTTAATTTCTTAATAAATGCTTTTGAAGAAGAGTAATAACTTTATGAAGCTTAAATAAGTGTACGTTGCACCTATGGAGAGCTTGTTGCTGTGAAGACTCAGATTTTAAAAATACTTTCTCATCCACATGACAAGCGCTTTTGAAAATATCTCCGTCCATACGAAAATGGAAAAACGACACAGATCACCCATAACATTAAAACCACTGACATGTGATGTGAATAACACTGGTTTATATCTCGATGGCAAAATGGCCAAGCATAAGGATCTGACTGACTTTGACAAGAGCAAAATTGTGATGGTTAGACGTCTGGGTCAGAGCAGCTCTAAAACAGCAGGTCTTGTGGGGTGTTCCCGGTATGCAGTGGTTAGTACCTACCAAAAGTGGTTGAAGGAAGGACAACCGGTGAACCGGTGACAGGGTTGTGGGCACCCAAGGCTCACTGATGCGTGTAGGAAGCGAAGGCTAGCCCGTCTGGTCCGATCCCACAGAACAGCTACTGCAGCACAAATTGCTGAAATGCTAATGCTGGCTCTGATAGAAAGGTGTCAGAACACACAGTGCATCATAGCTTGCTGCGTATAGGGCTGTGTAGCCGCAGATCAGTCAGAGTGTCCATGCTGACCCCTGTCCACTGCCAAACGCACCAACAATTGACACGTGAGCATCAGAACAGGAAGATGAAGCAATGGAAGAACGTGGCCTGGTCGGATGAATCATGTTTTCTTTTACATCATGTGGACGGCCGGATGTGTGTGTGTGTGCGTCGCTTACCTGGGCAAGAGATGGCACCAGGATGAGAAGAAGGTATGAGAAGAAGGCGAGCTGGCGTAGACAGTGTGATGCTCCGGTCTGGGAAACCTTGGGTTCTGGCATACATGTGGATGTTAGTTTGGCACGTACCACCTACCTAAACACTGTTGCAGACCGAGTACACCCCTTCATGGCAACGGTATTCCCTAATGTCAGTGGCCTCTTTCAGCAGGATAATGCGCCCTGAAACACTGCAAAAATGTTCAGGAACGGTTTGAAGAACATGACGAAGAGTTCCCGGTGTTGACTCGGCCTCCAAATTCCCCAGATCTCAGTCGGATCGAGCGTCTGTGGGATGTTCTGGACGAACAATTCCGATCCACGGAGGCCGCACCTCGCAACTTACAGGACTTAAAGGATCTGCTGCTAACGTCTTGGTGCCAGATACAACAACACATCTTCAGAGGTCTTGTGGAGTCCATGCCTTTATGGGTCAGAGCTGTTTTGGTGGCACAGGGTGGACCTAGACAATATTAGGCTGGTGGATTTACTGTTATGGCTGATTGGTGTATCTGAGTGCTTTGTTTTCAGTGATCCAAAATGCTGTTTTTGTGAGATCAGGAGGCCAAAACACTGAGAAAAGAATATACCTGTGGACAGGGCCTCAATGAAGAGCAAACATGGACATGAAACCCTAACCCTAGCACTTCAAGGCATTACATTTTCATATTACAATAACAACAATAACGGCTTACAGCTTAATGCCATAATAACATGTTTACGTTTCGCTATTCTCGCCAGGCAGCATTTTAGAGAGACACTTCTGTGCACTCAAACTTTCTGAGATTTGCTGTCACATATGATTCTGTGTTTTAACCTAACCAAAAAGAAGGAACCTTAGAAGAAACTTAAAAGAACCTTAGAAGCTGTCCATATGCTGCTTTCTTCTCAGGAGCATAAATACTGCCCAAAAATATTGCCCACCCAGACTGCTTCCTCCAGGGTAGTGATATTTTAAAATCATGCTAAAAAAATCACGGTGTGTCATATAAACAATTATCGGTACTACCAAATTTGTACCTGATCATGAATAAACCTCATGGTTCGATAGTTATAATGTTTCTGTCGAGTTCTCTGTAACTGTCTCCTCGATAGCATGTGAAACTCTACAGTCGAATTCATTTTTGTCAAAAAGTAAATATCTGATGTACTGTGTACTATTCAGTGACGCAAACGTCCTGTCATGTAACTTCCTGTAAGCTTCCTGTCATGGAGCTACAAGCCAAAAGCCTCAATGTTCTTGCAGGAGAATTATGAGGAACTTGAATATGGCCGATCAGCTGTAGAAGTGTGTGTTGATGTCAGGTGTAGGTCTGGACAGAAGACCAATCCTGAGAAAAATCCAAGAACTACGCACCACTAAAGGCACTTCTTAAACAACGATAACGACAACGACGACAACGACGACAGTGCTCCTCTTCTCGAAAGAATTCAAGTTCAGAGAAAGAAAAAGAATGGCTTGTTCAGACCATTTTGAAGAGTAGAATGCCTACCTTGTCTTTTTTTAAAATTTTTTTTTTTTACTCTTTTCTCTTTTTATGCGCTGTCTCAATACTAGCAGGAAGCTTTCGCCTGCAGATAGTTGCGTCAACTAAATCGCAGGATTCTTCAAAGAAATAATGAGCACAAAGCGTGAATACAGCTCGACTACTAAAAAAAAAAAAACAAATAAAAAAACAAGAAACTTATTTAAAAAAAAAAAACCAAAAAAAAAAAAACATAATTAAAGGAAAAAGCAGGTCCACTATATCGCTGTCTCTCTCTGTAGTACATGTCTCTCTGGAGCTGGCCAAGTGATTGGTAGGTGGGTATGTTTTTCAGAGAGAGAGAGAGAGAGAGGCCCATGATTGGTCGTCGCCGCAGGTCAGGTGACGTGGGAGGAGCCTTTGATGGACTGCATCTTTCCGTTTTAGTCATCTCCGCCCCCATACATGTCGGCGAGTTTTTTGAAACGCGGACCCCAGTCGTTGAGGTAGTCATAGTCTTGTTCTCCACTGCTGGAGGTGTTGAGTGAGCTGACCGACCCGGCCGTGGATCCACTGCCCTCGTAATCAAACACTAGCAGCGAATCGTACGGTGGGGCTGTTGGGTCATTATCCGCCGCTCTCAGACCCTGCAGTGAACGAGAGAAAAATTTCAAATATCAGCAGCATTTTCCTCCAAGTAGAATATTAGCATTTCTACTCAGCCATCATTAGGATACATTAAAGTGATTAGATTGATTGATTTTAAATAGTTAGACCTTTGGTTTGAGACACAGAAACAGTTGTTGGCCAATAAAATGGCTGCGAAATCAAATCCAGCTACATAAATGCATTTGGCCAAATCTTTCTCACAGGCATAGCGATAAAAAAGTGAGGTTCTGGAAGCAAAAATGTAATTTGTGGTGGCTGTAGTGAATGTGATTATTAGCAATGATGTATAAACCTTCCAAGACTGAAATTGGTAAATGATGGTATAAGCTCCTGTAGAAGCCATAAATCAGTCTGAAATCAGTTTTGTTTTTTTTTATACCCAAGTATCGGGGAGGTACTGTATCACCCACAATATTAAAGGAGAATGTCTCTATTACCATGGAAATCAAGCTCAGTTCTTGAAGTCTGAAAGGCAATGCAACTTGCTAAGCCCCTAAAGCTAAGTTTTAGAACTTAGTCATGAATTAGCCAGGCTAAGACATTGGAGCATAAAGAACAACAAAATATAATAATATAAAACTGTACAGCGCTGAGTTAGTAAAAGTATGCATGTACAAACCAGTGTCAAAGATGCATGTCTTTTGGTTGCTTTAATATTATTATTATTATTATTATTATTATTATTATTATTATTATTATTATTATTATTTAGCAGATGTAGAGTACCACTTGTCACTATAATTCACAGCAATTGTATATGCAAAATAATACCACCGAAGGGCAGGTACAAAGACAGGTGCCCCCAAGGGCCAGGTAACAACAAATTGACAGCATTTACTTTAGCCTTAGTATCATATTATCTGTTTATTACTATTAAAAATTGCCATATGTTTGGTTTAAAGATTTAAACTCATTATTTTTCTAGAAGGTTTATGGAGGTTAAAATGGGAAAGAAACTTCCAGAATCAATGCTGTTAAAAAGGTAAGTGGTCACGACTCGGCTCTATCATATATCTGATTTATAAGTCACTAACGTGACTTGGCAAAGAACCATGCTCGTTCTGGGTTGGTCAAACATTCTATTAAGAAAAAAGCTATGTGACTACAAACTAGAATTGTCCAAAACTGTTTTTCAAAGTCATAAAATAAACTAGAAGATTTTAGAAAAGGAATTTAGAATACAATACTGAACTGAAAAATGGCACCCACAATGACTAGCATAATGTCTAGCAACAAAACCATCTGGAATCTTTTACACGATGCTCTCTAGTTCCCCTGCTTGGTTTCTATATTAGCATGTTTTATCCTGCTGTGGGAATATCTGGATGATTATTAAACTAATCAGTTCCCGATTTCAGTCAGTGTACCTCATTGATGAAATCTCCAATGTCCCCAGGGTGGGGCACCATGGGCCGTAGCGGGTACTGAGACTCGGGTACCACAGGCCTCTCGTCCACCCGTCGGACACCTGGGGGTTTACCCATGATGTGCTCCAGGGAGTCGGGCTGCTGCAGCTGACTCAGGTCATAGTCCTGCAGATTAGCACACAGATATGCTAAAGACAAACCCATACAACACTAACAAGATTATGCCACAGTTATAATAAAGACATGCATCACAGCTAATATATTCACATTAGCCAACAACCGTAATTAAGACACAAAGTGCATGTAGCAACAACATCTGCAGCTAATATCCGGCTGCACTAGCTCCTTCCCTCAGGCCAGGTGGAGTGGTAGTAATGGCTTTATTTGGCTATATACCTTATGTTAAGCAAGTGAGGATTTTAGCACTTAATGAGCTCAAAATAAACTAGCAGTTTTCTAGCAATGTTGAGAATTAAACGCTTAGATACTCAGTCTGGTCCACGTAATGTTATAAATAAGAAAAGCCTGTGTATTTGGTCCACACAGCCATTTCAACCACGAATAAATCCCTATTGAATTAAGTGTATTTCTAGAATCAGAGCTCCAGTCACCTGGTCCTCCTCTCCTCCTCCTTCCTCATCATATTTGAGGATGTTGTCTCTGACATCATCCTCAGGGTCAATCAGCAGCTGTTTGGTTTGCCTCTCCTTCTCTTTCCTCTTCATCCATACAACAAAGAGCAAAACCATGCCTGCAGTACAGAAATCACAACATGGCCAGAGCAAAAAATTAACAGACGTCGTAGACATACCGCATACTATATAGACACTGCCGCAAAGCAGCTTTACAGAAATGGGAATGCAGATTTAGACCCCTGAAGAAAAATCCAGAGGCTACAGTTGCGACGAAGAACTCTCACGAGACGACACGAGGAAGAAACCTTGAGAGGAACCGGACTCAAAAGCAACCCATTGTCTTCTGGGTCACACCGGATTGTAGGATTCTAAATCATTACAGTATATGCGTGTAGACGATTAAGCAGTGCTGAGTGTATTGAAATGATATTCTGTAGGATCAGACTGTAAATAAGAGTCCAGGGATAAGCACAGGGAAGTCTTTATGATTGCAGAAGCAGTTCTGAGAAAGTTTTTCTAAGTTGGTATGGGAAGCTTTGAGAACATTCTCTACTCAAGTGAAGTGCATTTCCAAGCAGCTGATGTCTCAGATGGAACAAAAAAAAACAAAAAAGTACCGTCAATGTGCCCCAACAAAGTCAGAATAAAGGAAACCAATTGAGGCTAATCTGAATGAAACAAGTCAAAACAAGCGAATGAAACGATTGTGTAATCTAACAAACTGTCTAATCTATATCTGAATTCAATTTCTTTCACAAGCTAATGGTGTTCAGTGGTGCATGCTGGTGTTTGATGGTGTTAAACGATAAATGTTCGTGTTGAATGGCCTTTAAATGAATGCTGATGCATAATGATGAACGTTGGTGTTTGCAGGTGAGTGGTAGTGTGTATTGGAGAATATTGGCCATTGATGGAAACGGTGTTTGGTAGTGTTTTATAGAGGATATTGGTTTCTGAAGGATAATGGTGTTTGTTTAATGTTGAATGTTGGTGTCTTGTGGAAAATGTTGGTGTTTGAAGGTGAGTAATGGTGTGTATTGGAGAATACTGGCCACCATTATTGATGGAAATGGTGTTTGGTAGTGTTTTATAGAGGATATTGGTGTTCAAAGGATGATGGTGTTTTATGGAGGATATTAGTGTTTGATGGTGTTTAAAAGTTTGTATTTGATGGTGAAAGTGTGTCTTTTAGTGTCTGATGGTAACTGTTGGTGTTTGATAGTGTTTGCATATGTTTGCGAATAATGGAATTTGACTGAGAATGCGTAATGGTGAATATTGGTGGTTGATGTAGAATAATTTCGTTTTGACTGTGAATGCTGGTGAGTGATGGAAATAGTTGGTGTTTGTTAGCGAATATTGGTGTTTGACGGATAATAGTGGTTGATGGGGAAATGTTGGTGTTGGATAGTTAGTGTTGATGTTTACTGAAGATTGCTGGACATTGATGGAAAGTTTGATGGTGAACGCTGGCGTTTGTGGAATTCGATAAAGAATAACTTTGTGTGCTGGTGAATGCTTGGTGAAAGCCTGGAGTGTACTGGTGTTTAGATGGTGCTTAGAGCATCTGTGTCTCCAGGGCTTACGTTTGCTATTATCCCAATGCATATTATCACAGCTGAAAATATTCCAAAATATTCTATGCAACTCCCAGCTTCAGTGCTATATATAATTCACACAAAAATGTCCACTCCCATACAGAAATACCTTCTCCTTGGAGTTGAACGTGATGTTCCAGCCAGTGCTAGGTAAATGTTTTATAAACATGTCCAGATGAGCAGCTCTCCAATGTATGGGGAAGAGGAACTCTCGCCTCTTCACAATCTGCCAAAGTTTTCCTTATTGCATGCCTCAGGTCAAAGAAAGTCTGGCCTTGTGTTTGTTTGGAGTAGAAGAGTTTTAACCCCAGGGTAAAAAAAAAAAAACTCCAACAGCCTAGAGGCGCGAGTGAGGTTCAGCTACAGTTAGTTATACCATGAACTGGAGTGCAGAAGAAATATAAGTTCAGTGTTGGAGTAGATGTGCTATTAAAAACAATAACGGATAAAAAATAATGGTTTCTCCAGGTTGTATTTCATACCTAGGGTATACTGATCTTATATTTAGCCTCTGGCATTTTGGTTATAGGGAATATTTTCTGAAGAAAGAGGATGTGCACTGTACTTTTTTTGGTCAAAGATATCAAATTCAAATATCCTCTAAAAAAGAGGTTTTGCAACCTGTAACAGTGGGTCTGTGTCGCGAATATTGTATTAAATATTTGTATTTGTTATTGTGAAATAATATATTGTGGGTTGCTCTTGAGGAGCTTTTGATACAAATTCCAAACTATCCCAAACCCTTAAAGCAAAGCTTAGGGCAGATGTCATCTCTGAGATTTATTCTACTATAATTAGGCATTGATTTGTAGCAGAAAGCTTTGCACTTGGTTTGTTATTTATGATCAGAAGTTCAGAACTGCGTTGGATGGAGTCAGAATATCCAAGACCGAAGAATGATTGAAAATGTTCAATTTTGACTCATCCAGTCATTGACCTTCGTGAAACTCCAACACTGCTACAATAGGTTTGTCCCACAATGCAGGACATTCAAGATAGATGAGATGCTTGTACTGTGCGAGTCAGTTTCATGAATCATATAACAAAGATGAGCCATCAGTGGTGCTGTAGGTCTGGAGTTGAGCAGAGTTTGGTCATTTTTCTGCTCATTGGCTCACGGATAGATATGTGACCAGGGAACTCATTTGCGCTGGATTCTGTAGCTATACATAACCAGAAACTAACAACACTTAGAATTTATAAAGGCAACGGTAAAATCATCTATACGTGAAACACTGAACTGGTTGCAACAATCTCTGTGCAAATGACAGATATTTAAATATATGGAAATTTCCCACCATTTAGTAGAACTAATGAAGATCCCAGGATGCCTTGGTATACGAGTACTATACAGTCCAAAATGACCTAAATATGAAAATCTTACTCACTAAGAAGGATGATGATGCAGATAAGGATGGAGATGATGGCGCCAGTGCCCAGGCCCGCCGCTGCTACGGCACCGTGTGCAGTGCAGTCACCATGTTCGTCACACGGACACACCTTCACCTTAATGACTGAGCGATTGGAGAGTGGCGGGTTTCCTGAGTCTGACACAGAAATGGGAACCTCATACACACCCGATTCCAGGAACTGGATCCTTAGGCTCAGACGGGCATAGTTTCCTGTGGACAGGATGAAATTCGGTTTATGGTATGGCGAGTACAAATGAGGATCTTAGGAGTTAAGGGTTCATTTGTAGAGGTTGGGTTATGGGTTAAAGTTATGAGTAAGAAATGAGGGATTGGTTCATTTGAGTTCAGGTTGGCATTAAGGGTTGGAGATGTAATTTTGGGGTTGAGGATATAGGTTGCAGTTTAGGATAGTAGTTCGGGGATTAGAGTTGTGTTTAAGGATTGGGATTAGAGGTTGAGAATCAGGGTAGGTGGTTATAGATCCTGGAGTTCAGGTTAAATTGTGGAGCTTTGGTTATAGGTTAAGGTTACGAGTTTAGATTAGGGGATTAGGATTCATAGTTTGGATTAGTTATTAAGGGTTCTTGATTGTGTTCAAGGCTTGTGAGAGTGGTTAGTTGTTTAGGATCTTAGGAGTTCAAAGTTTGGTGCTAGGGTTTAGGGGTTGGGTTTGATTTGGATTGGGGGTTAGACTAATGCTTTGGGGTTTGGATTTAGTATTTGGATTTGGCATAAGGTTAAGGGTTTGATTTTAGAGATTGGGGTTTAAGGAGTAGCTGTTTTGAGATTAGGGTGACTTTTGTAGACTACTATACCAAATAAAAACAACCACAACAGATTACCATGAAAGACCTGAGTGATATGAGCTACTTTTTTGCCAGTACATTTTCCAGAATGTTTGCGCATCCCTCACCGTTGATTCGGGAGACGGTCCAGTTGCGGCGGATGATGGAGGGGTGAAGAGGCAGCTCGAAGACGAAGGGACCGACATTGGGATCGGTATCTGCATCCACAGCCGTGATGTTGACAGAGTTCATGTGAGATCTTTCACAGATCTGAGCATCGTGAGGAACGAGTGATGGAGCGTTATCGTTCACATCTATGAGAAATATCTGCAGCGTTCCTGTGCTACTGGCAGGAGGAGAGCCTGATAAATGAACAAAAAAATAGAAAGAGTAAGTAACAAAGAGCTCAGAATTATGAGAGTATGAAAATTATGGACGAGAGAGCTATAAATTACACGGGGTGGGAAAAAAAAAACCTCATTGCCAGTTAAATAAGCTCATGTTCCTTTCATTAGACTTACATGTAGAGATCAGGGTTAGACAGAATAGTTCACAAGACGACTGAAGTGACTGAGTACACTGAGTACACACACAGTAATTTAATTACTAGAGGTGAGAAACTGAAAAATAAGAATAAAGAAGCTGTAAACTCTCATTAGATTCTTGTTTTACTCAATGAACATGTTTGAAATAGATAAAACACTGCTAGGGCCTTTCTATTAGATACTAAAAACATCCGTTGTTTTCTATTATCTTTGGCTTCTGAGCTTTGGCCATTATTGCCATCCTTGATGCTGCTGTGAGAAGAAGGAGAAAATCTAGTGTCTAAGCATAGAGCATCTTTTTTATAGTCATTGAGAAACCTCCAAAAAACAAATGAGGCATTAAGAAATGTTGGACTTGCACATTTTGTTCATGCACCAACATTTGAAGACTCCCATACGCATATTGATGGCTTCACATTTCCACATTTTGTGCCTCTTTTGCTCTGTGTTGGAACCTATGATCGGTTCCCTCGATGGTCAATTTAAACTAGAGGTAGGATACGGAGTTTCGTCCATCATTTCCTGAAGTGTTTAAAAATTTAGGTATTTCGGCCAGGAATTTTCTCATGGGTGGAGAGCGAGTGAAAAACACTGACACTGACACTGCCAATCCGGGTGAAAGTAAAATCCCTGGATGGCTGGGGTAATCAAATCCTTTACCGGTGCTACTCGGCCATTTCCGTTCTATTTACATTGTCAGTGTAGGTGTTTCTCTCTCTCTCTCTCTCTCTCCAAGTTAGACATGTTAAATCTTTAATTCGCATTTAAATCAAAGCTTTAAAGATATATCAGTGATATATAAAGGAAAAGTAAGGTTTGGCACCTTTTATTTCCCGTGAGAAATTTCTCACCCAAAAAACACCTACTGTTCTTTTCTTTCTAGTCCTGAAGTAAAATCAGGAGCTCCATGGAACCATGGTTAACAGGCGAGTGAGACCTCTGGAGGTTGGGATACAAAATCCCCCCCCGTATACACCACCAC
>JANDJT010000050.1:24413036-24427039 GCA_024331685.1 Stegophilus panzeri
ATACTGTAGTGCACGTATATACTGTAGTGCACGTGTATACTCTAGTGCACGTATATACTGTAGTGCACGTGTATACTGTAGTGCGCGTATATACTGTAGTGCACGTATATACTGTAGTGCACGTGTCTACTCTAGTGCACGTATATACTGTAGTGCACGTGTATACTGTAGTGCGCGTATATACTGTAGTGCACGTATATACTGTAGTGCACGTGTATACTGTAGTGTGTGTATATACTGTAGTGCACGTATATACTGTAGTGCACGTGAATACTGTAGTGTGTGTATATACTGTAGTGCACGTATATACTGTAGTGCATGTGAATACTGTAGTGCGCGTATATAGTGTAGTGCACGTATTTACTGTAGTGCACGTATATACTGTAGTGTGTGTATATACTGTAGTGCACGTATATACTGTAGTGCACGTGTATACTGTAGTGCACGTGAATACTGTAGTGCGCGTATATACTGTAGTGCACATGTATACTGTAGTGCACGTGAATACTGTAGTGCGCGTATATAGTGTAGTGCACGTGTATACTCAAGTGCACGTGTACACTGTAGTGGCTGCATTTTCCAAGTGAGAAAATCGAGACGAGTCCAGAGATTACAAACGAGTGCCCGAGGAAGGGGGCGGAGCTTCCAGGCGGTGGGTTGATATCGGAGACTTAAAAACACGACCGTGAGCGTCAGTGGACATTAAAATGTGTTCTATATGAAATTTACATACAGACAAATTCAGTTTGTTTTATGGGTACACATCACAACACACTCCTTTAAGCTCTGTGTGTGTGTGTGTGTGTGTGTGTGTGCGCAACCCCTTTTCCTCCTCTCTCTCTCTCTCCCTCTCTCTCTCTCCCCTCATTATCTCCTCTCTGACTGGCCAAACCTTTCTTCTCTGCTCTGTCGAACACGCCGAGTCGAAAACAAAAGCCTCAAACCCACAAAGAGAGCAAAGCCACTAAAGAAAACATCAATACTTACTCTAGGGGAATGAGTGATTATGGCTGACCCTCACTCACTCACTCACTCACACACACTCACACACACACACACTCACACACACACTTTCTGTATGACGTGAATTGATTAAATCTTTACAGCCACTATGAAAAACTATGCGCTGTGTGAATAATACCTGATGTATTTGCGAATAATACAGTCTATGATCTACATATATTACAGCTTTATGTTCGCACTACTATCGGAAAATAATAAACAAAGTCACGGCATACTGTCCTGAAGTTGATTATTTTCCCACAACACCCTGCCTTGACACGATTTATTCCTATAACAGCAATTTATCAACACGAACGTATGACACTTTTTTTTTATTCATTTATACGGTAGAACAGGGGTGTCCGATCTTATCCGGAAAGGGCCGGTGTGGGTGCAGGTGCTCATTCCAACCAATCAGAAGCCACACCGGAGTCCACTGAAAGCCACGCTCAACTGATTAAACAGGTGGAATCAGGTGTGGCTCCTGATTGGTTGGAATGAAAACCTGCACCCATACCGGCCCTTTCCGGATAAGATCGGACACGCCTATTGGCCCACAAAGCGTGACAAGATCCTATCGAAACTTCTAAAGCTGACGCAGGGTGTGACCTTGTTCTCACCTTTAGATATTTTTTTTTTACTCTGAAGTATTGACATTAGTGTAAGGTTTGAGAAAGGGGCGGAGTTCGGACATTTTGGGTCATACGGAGCGCACAGAGCTGAAACAGAGGGCGGTGAGTACGTACGTGACGTGGTGCTTAACTTTAAAAACACCGATTTATGGAAACGCATGGTTTTGTGCTTGTGATGCTTCAGGCTGTGAACACAGAGGCTTTCTGGGAAACATTTGCCTGATGGGGCATTGTATTTTAATGAAGCATCATCAGAAGGACAGTGTGTGTGTGTGTGTGTGTGTGTGTGTGTGTGTGAAAGATTTCTCCTTATTGTCTCTACAAAAGGAACTTTAATTATTCTTCTCTACGCTGAAATGGAGCCCAGTATTCTGACAAACGTTGCCTTGAGTACTGACCGCCACACACACATACTCACACACACACACACACACACACACACACACTCCATCTCAGATGTCATAAACTCAAAAAGTGCTGAAGTCAAAACTGAAATCAGCGTCTCTCTGTGTGTGGAAAAGTGCTGGCCTGCAGGAAAGCCTTTATTTTACCGTAAATATGGCCTCAATGTGTCACTCACTGCACCGCTCTGTTATTATACTGTACGTGTGGTTTAAAAAATAAAATAAAATAAAATCAACAACAGAATTACTCGAACCTTTACACTAAACCCGTATCATGATTATTATACGCATACTGTCCACTGTATAGATTTATATCTATACAATAAACACAAGAAAAACAAAAAAATCGCTGCATAAACGTCCGTGTATATTGTTTAGGCACCGGACAAAATATATACTTTTTTTTTTTTTTTTTTTTTTTCCCACAATTGTGAATTATAACATACACAGATCAGCCAAAAGATTAAAACCACCTGCCTAATTTTCGTCCCCCCTGAGTCGCCCAAACAGCTCTGACCAGATAATCGACGTTATTCCCGTCACCTGTCAGTGGTTTTAATCTTATGGCTGATGAGTGTAAGTAAATGAAGTCAATTAAGACGTACTCTAGAGTAAAAATGAAATATATTAATGATACGTTTCATTTATATAGCGCCTTTCGGGAGCTCAAGGACGCGTCACGATACAGTGATACACAGACGATGAACAATCATGGACAAACACACACACAGTGTGAAAAACAATGAGCGATCAAACACAGAGAAGAAATACACAATAGAGTCAGTGAGCAAAATGCATTATAACAGATTAGGACGGATAACACGGAGAAAACAGATACGCTTTTAATTGGGATTTGAACTCGGAGATGGACGTGATGCTAATGATAATTCCAGATTTTAAGTGCTATAACACTGAAAGACCTGCCACCCATGGTTGGGAGACGAACTCTAGGGACAGAGAGAAGTCCGAGCCCAGAGGACCTGAGAGAGCCGGTCGGGTTGTAGCGGAGAAGCGGTGCACTAAGATGCCAAAGCGTGAAGTGATTTAAATGTGAGCAGAATTATTTCATATTTAATGCGAAATGAACCCGGGAGCCAATGCAGTTCAGACAGGATCGGAGTAACGTGAGCCGAGCGCTCGGGACGTGTGAGGAGTCTAGACGCAGAGTTTTGAATATATTGCAACTTAGCAATAGAATCAGCAGGCAGACCAACGAGGAGAGCGTCGCAGTAGTCAAGCCGTGAGGAAACAAATGCATGAACCGGTGTTTCAGCATCTCTGAGGCTAACGAAAGGATGGAGGCGAGCAACACGACGCAAGTGAAAGAAACCTATTTTAGAAACGGAGTTTATATGAGCTTTAAAAATGAGGGAGGGATCAAAGATGATGCCTACATTTATTTTTTACAGTACTAGATGGTTTAATGAACCAGTAGTGCTATCGATGGCACAGGTAAGGTCATAGAGGATATGTTTAGTAAGTCTTTAAGGTGTTCCGATAATAATGATCTCAGTTTTGTCCATGTTAAGTTTTAAAAAATTGGAGTTAAGCCATCCGTTTATTTCATTTACACATGCTGATAGTGGACCGGTCTGGAGAGCGGGAGCTGATCTACAAGCTGTATAGATTTGAATGTCATCGGCATAACTGAAACCGTGACGGTGAATAAGTTGACCCAAAGGCAGTATATATATAATAAATCGTAGCGGTCCAAGAACTGAGTCCTGAGGGACACCTAATTTTAAAGATACAGTAGGCGACTTATAATCCTGCATAGAAATGTAGAAGTGTCTATCCATGAGATAAGAAGTAAACCAGGAAAGAGCAGCACTGGTGACACCGATATCCGAGAGACGGGAGAGAAGCAAGTCATGACAGAAAGTATCAAAAGCAGAACTAAGATCGAGTAATAGAAGAATGGAAAGAGAACCGGAGTCACTAGAAAGCAATAGGTCATTGACAACCCTTACGAGGGCAGTTTCGGTACTATGGAGAGGACGGAAGCCAGATTGAAAGAGTTCAAAGAGATTATTTTGAGCAAGGAAAGATTGGAGCTGGGAGGCACCAGTACGTTCCAGTAGTTTAAGTAGTAGAGGGAGAGAAGCAGAAGCTAAAGATCTGTTTATGCCGTGAGAAATAGGTGCAGAGAGGACAGAATAACAGCATTTGAGGAGAAATGTTGGAGCAGGATCAAAGTGGCACATTGGATTTCAACAACTGGATTTCAGTATTGAGTCACTGACAGAAGAGGGGTTCGTAGGAGTACAACTAGACAATTGTTGACAAGAGTGGTCAGGCAGAAAACTAATATCTGAGGCCTTGCCTATAAAGCACTGACAGACAGCATTCAACTTATCCTGGTTGAAATTCAGGAAAAAGCAACAAAACTCTTCAGACGCGTGATCATCATGAGCTGGGGGTTTGGTGAGCTTATTGATTGTGTCAAACAAAACTTTAGGCCTATTGCTAGCTTTAATGATCATTGTGGAAACATAATTAGAGTTCAGAGCAGTTCAGATGCATTGAGGTGATCAATGAGAGCTAGATGGTAAACAGTAAGACCAGTTCAAGCCATCTGCCAATGACTTTTAAGGCCCGGAGCTCAGGTGGTATACCAGGGGGAAGTGTCGGAAGAGGGGACAGGCCTAGTCTTAATAGGAGCATGCTTATGCAAAATATCAGAAATAACAGAGTGGTATTTTGAGAGTATCATTTAAGGACAGGAGATATCTAAAACATCAGAAATTGTAGAGGAAGCAATGGAAGCAGAGAGTAATGTGGCATGAACAGATTTAAGGTCCCAATAGGATATCAGTGTGTTATTGCATTTCTTTTGAGCAGGTAGACTGAGACTAAATTCAATGAGCTTATGATCAGATAGGCCAGTGTCAAAAGAAGAGACTGAAGCAATATCAAACCCAGATGTACAGATTAAATCAAGAGTATGACCATGAATACGAGTAGAAAAAGTCACGTTTTGAGTCAGATTGAAACAGTCAAAAACAGACAATCATGAATCCACATGAATATTAAAGTCACCAAGCAGGAGGACACGTGATGAGGAAGCACAGGCAGGAGTTAGGAGTTCACTGAGTTCGAAAAGTCAGATTGAACCTGAGGAGGACGATAAAGTAGTATACTTGTGAGAGGACAGTGAAAGTCAGCCTTCAGGACCATATATTCGAATGTATTAGTGTTGTGAAAGTCAAGTTGGGCGAGACGAAGATCATTTCGAGAGATGACAGCAAGGCCACCCCCCTTGCCATGTAGCCGCGGTCTGGACAGGTGTCTGTAACCATCTGGTGTAAGTAGGTTCAGCTGCACGTAATCACCAGGTACTTGCCAGGTTTCAACGAATAGTAGCATATCAAAGTTTTTGTCCATGATTGTTTAGTTGAGGTATGAGGCTTTCAGAGATGGAGTGGCAGTTCAGATGAGCAAAATGACGATGTAAAGCATCAGGGTTGATCGGCGATTTATAGCGATCCTGCAGTCAGTAAGATGGTGACTTAGACTTAAGCCGCGCCCTGTTGTTAGACCAGATGCATGGGACAGTAGCAGGTATTGAGCAGTGAGTGTTCAGGGATACTCTGGATACTCGTGGACGACGAGTAATCCCAAGCGCCTGACAATACTCATATGTCGCAGAATCAAGACGCGGATGGCACTTTAAAGCCCTGAGTTGGGATGCTGAGTATCCCATCTCCATTTCAGTTTTATCACCAAAAATGATGCAGAATAGGAGTATTTGCCTGAGGCATATTTATGCTGACAGATATGATGTGGACCACCAGCGATACCTCGTTACCCAGACCCCGACTATCAAATCACCAATATACAGATCAACCAGAGGATGGCAACCCATCCAAACAGTAAGCAGTAAATAATTAGCACAGCTGATACAGAGAGCGTTAACTCACCCACCAGCTGAGCTGGAAGTGGTGGACAGAATGGGGTGAGAGCTCGTAGCAGGCCGACAGCCAAACAAGCATCAAACAGCGATAAAAAACACAAAAGTATCCAAAAGAGACCAAAACTGAAAATGTTGTCGGTCTAGGAACCAAAAAAGTGAAATAATCCACACAAGGTACATACAAGACAGATAAATCGAACAAAAGTCTGGGTGCAACGCGGCAGCCAAACTCACACAGCGAATTCGCACCAGAAGTGAAAAAGTTGATGTAAACATAATCAACTTAACATTTATGTTAGTTTAATTAACATAAATGTAAACATTTAGGGATGGTCTCTCCAGTGCCAATGCTTTGTAACAGTCACCGGTAAAGCTGAACAGTAGCTTTATGTTTTCCTTGACGGGACAGAGGTTATTCTTTAAGGTTTCTTGGTACCATGACAAGCTGCATTGCTTGTCTTATTAACTTCAAAATATGCCTTCTATTCTTCATGGCATGGATTCCACAAGATGTTGGAACCATTCCTTTGAGATTGTGGTCCATGTTGACTTGACTGCATCACGCAATTCCTGTAGATTTTTCAGGCACACGTTCATGCTGCGAATCTCCCGTTCTACCACATCCCAAAGGTGTTCCATTGGATTCAGATCCGGTGACTGGGAAGGTCACTGAAGGACTCATTGTCATGTTCATGAAACCAGTTTGAGATGATTTTGCTTTGCTTTGGGACATGTTGCATTATCATGCTGGTAATAGCCATTAGAAGATGGTAAATTGTGGATATGAAGGGATGCCCATGGTCAGGAACAATACTTAAACAGTCTGTAACATTCAAGTGATAATTGATTGGTATTAACAGGCCCAAAAAAACATTCCCCACACCATTTCACTACCTCCACCAGCCTGGACTGTTAACACGAGGCAGGTTGGGTCCATGGATTCATGCTGTTGGTGCCAAAATTCTGACCCTACCATCTGTGTGCCTCACAGAGATTCATCAAACCAGTCTACGTTTTTCCAGTCTTCAACTGTCCAATTTTGGTGACTCTGCCCACTGCAGCCTCAACGTTCTATTCTTGGCTAACAGAAGTGGAACCCGACGTGGTCTTCTGCTGTTGTAGTCCAGCTGCCTCAAGGTCTGACGTGTTGTGCATTCTGAGATGCTTTTCTGGCACACACCAAACGCCAAGCATCAATTTAAAGTTCCTGGGTTCAATTCCCATGTGGTGCAACTTCTTAAAAGTGTGTGTAATATTGTGTCATTCCTTTCCATGGGTCAGTACTTAATACATTTGGACTACTGATTGGAAGGTCGTGAATTCAAATCCCAGCACAGCCAAGCTACCACTGCCGAGCCCTTCAGCGAGGTCCTTAACCCTCAAATGCTCAGTTGTATAAATGAGATACGTGTAAGTCGTTCTGGATAAGGGCGTCTGCCAAATGCCATAAATGTAAATGTTAATGTTCTGTCAGCTCGAACCGTCTGGCCATTCTCCGTTCTCTATCCTCTATCATCAGCAAGGCATTTTTGTCCACAGAACTGCAGCTCACTGGATGTTTTTTTCTTTATTGCAACATTCTCAGTAAACTCTAGCGACTGTTGTGTGTGAAAATCCCAGAAGGTCAGCAGTTACAGAAATACTCAAACCAGCCTGTCTGGCACCAAAAATCATGCCACGATCAAAATCACCGAGATCACATTTTCCCCATTCTGATGACATGCATCTGCATGATTTTATGCATTGCACTGCTGCCATATGATTGGCTGATTAGATAATTGCATGATTGAGTAGGTGTGCTAATAAAGTGCTCAATGAGTGTATATGACTGAGTAGTGCTAATATAGTTGTAGTTCACACTTCCACCATTAGGGGGCACAATGTATTTCAGCAATGAAAATTTAGCTAAAAATACAACACAACGCACACACACACACACACACACACACACACACACACACACACTGCAAAACTTTCGTGGTTGTCGATATATTTGGGGGGGAAAATGTTGCATGCTTTGTGAAACCCAAAATAAGATCTGAAATCTCTTGACGAATAGAGCAGCGTCGCACAAATTGTTGTGTGAGCAAAACCTGTTGGGTTTGCACTCTGCTATCTCTCAGATCCAATTATCTCTGGGAGGGTAAAAATAAATCGTGTCATTATCCAGCTGACGTATTGGAAAAAAAGAGAGAGAGAGAAAAAAAAAACACAACAATATACGTCAGGATAGAGGTGGAGAACGAGAGACGAATCTGTCTATCCGTCCAATTCATCTCTTTCTTTTTCGGTAGCATTGCGTTATTTCATCATCTCTGATGCAAGAAATGGTGCTATGGTGGGCATCATTATCCCTAGAGAAACACTCTCTCTCTCACTTTCTCTCTCTCTCTCTCTCTCTCTCTCTCTCTCTCTCACACACACACACACACACACAAACACACACAGTGATACAGTCATTCACGATAGCTTCAGGTTGCATCTTGGCAAACAGACTCCTCTATTCTGCCACACACAGAAAAAGTGAATGATGAAGTAGTTGCAAAAAGTACGAGGAGTTGGACTGGGCAGCGTCTGTCCTCCCTACGTGAAAGCGTCTGTCCCGACACATAACAGCGTAATGACACCTCGTAATGGTCCTCATTTTGGACTACGGACACGATGAAAACTACTTGTGTTTTCAGCCTAGATTATTGCACGCCTCCTAATGGTGGAAATGTGAACTGCACCTACATTTGTACTATTCAGCCGTACAGTATAAATGCACGTATTTAGAGTTAATAAATGTAATCACAGGATAACTATCATATATCAAGTCAGATTTTAGTCTGTGAATCACGTGAAATTGCTTTCATGGTTACATTTAGCTAGATGATCTGTCAGACAGTGTGTGTAACCTGCTAGCTATACTATATTCTGGACACCTGACCATCACGCCCATATGTAGTTCTTCCCCAAACTGTTTGCCACAAAATTGGAAGCACACAATTGTATAGAATGTATTTGTGTGTGCTATAGCATTACAATTTCCCTTCAGTGGAACTAACAGGCCCAAACCCGTTCCAGCATGATGATGCTCCTGTGCACAAAGCGAGCTCCATGAAGACACAGTGTGTTAAGGTTGGAGTAGAAGAACTCGAGTGTCCTGCACAGAGCCCTGAACTCAACCCCACTGAACACCTTTGGGATGAACTGGAACACTGACTGCACCCCAGATCTCCTCAACATCCCAACATCAGAGCCTGACCTCACTAATGCTCACAACCACGCTCCACAATCTAGTGGAACGCCTTCCCAGAAGAGTGGAGATTATTATAACAGCAAAGGGGGAACAAATCTGGAATGCGATGTTCAGAAAGCAGATATGAATGGGATTGTCAGGTGTCCACAAACTTTAGTGTATATAAGCTAGCCTGATCTGGACATGGAGGACAGGAGCGGCTGTGGCTCAGGTGGTAGAGCGGGTTGTCCACTAATAGTAGGGTTAATTTTCTGTAGAAGTTAATAATCCATCCATCCATCCATCCATCCATTTCCTGTACTGCTTATCCTATACAGGGTCTTGTGGGAGCCTGGAGCCTGCCATGGGGAACTTGGGGCACAAGGCAGGGGACACCCTGGACGGGCACAATCGGACACACGTCCACACACTACGGACAATTTGGAAATGCCAATCAGCCTACAGTGCATGTCTTTAGACGGGCGGAGGAAACTGAAACACCCGGAGCCACCGCACCCCCTATACTGTAAGTGCACACTATAATGTCTGGAAAGTTGGAGTCTCCACTCCACCAATCTCTCTGAATTGATGCAGTTTTTTTTTTAAATGGTTCGTTTCGAGTTGAACGGGTCACATGACTAAAAATCCGCCATTGTTTTTAGCCATAGAGTGTACCGTATTAATCGTATTTTTTTTTTTTTTACATACTTGCATGGGCTATGTTCATTTTTTCCATCTTGTTCTTCTTCCGAATCGTAAAACGAAGAACAACTCGTTCATTTGAAGGCCTACCTGGTTTGGATCCCTCCATCACTGAACCGTTGTAGATCTGGTTCTTGAACTCGGGCCGGTTGTCATTCATGTCGATGACGAAGATGTAGAGGTCCACCGGCTGCTCCACCTGATTCCCGTTCATATCGACCGCATGAGCACGGAGCTGTTTAAAACAAAGATAACCATATGTTTGGACTCATTCTCTAAATCTGGCTCCGATTTACACAGGAAGTCAACATGATCATCATCCCATTTATTTACGTAATGAAATACCGAATGTTCAGCACTCTAGTGTGTAAAGTTTGATTAAGCCTTTCTTTGTCGTGTCTTTTTTTTTTTTTTTTTTGGCAGTTTGAGTGATTAGTTCCAATAAGTGTCCCGAGTACGTTACATACGTGTAGTAAAGTGGGGACGTGAGGAGGAAGTGGTCAAAATTGTTTTTCACCGAAGCAAATTAACGTTTTCTATCTGCCTGAGCACTCGATGACTCCATTTTCTGGGAATCGGAACATTTATTACATAAACACACATCCAACATAATAATGTTGCTTGTGCTGTTGATAGAGACTTCTGTCTGACAGGAGCACACGCACACACACACATACACACACACACATACACACACGCACACACACACACACAGCAATACAGTACATATATGCACAACTTTATGAATTTGCATTTTAATTGAAGAGAAAGTGATTAGACAGTGTGATTCAGTGTGTCTAATTGAGGTGTTAGTGCAGCAGTTTTAACTCAGCCAGGGGCATGGCAACTACACACACACACACACACACACACATATATATATATTTCCCACAAAGATTGAGTCTCAGAATATTTCTTCCTGTCCTTTGGTTGACATCTGCCCATGTTTCTCTGTCTGACAGACAGAGAATACATTCTAATATTATAATACATTGATATTATATCCATTTTCCCCTCCGTTACTGTTTCGTCTTTTTACATAATGTCGCTCTTTCTTTAAATCTATCTTCTCTCTCTCTCTCTCTCTCTCTCTCTCTCTCTCTCTCGCTCCCTCTCTCTGTCCCTCTAAGGTTAATTTGACTTTTGTTTTTTTTCTTGTACATCGTTTGATCCGTTGGGGCACCCAATATCCGTCATGTGCAGCAGTGTGCGTGTGTGTGTGTGTGTGTGTGTGTGTGTGTGTGTGTGTGTGTGTGTGTGTGTATCTCCCGGGCTCTAGCTGTGATGTGGTAATTCAATAAGAGGGCGAGTCAGAGATTAGGCACACGTTTAACGGAGAGGAAATGTAATTCTGTTCTGGAATTAAAGTTATTATCTTCAAACAGATGGGGGGGATAGAGGAGGAGAAATAACACTGTCTTCCCTCCACCATCTCACATCACAGCACTGAGGGATAGATATTAGGGGTGTGCATCTCTCCCCCAGTCTAGAGGTGATTTGATGTGCAGTGCAATACATGATCAATGATCCAACATGGGAAATATCCATTTAATCAGGAAACAATTCAGTAAGATTTAAAGTGAAAAAAAAAGTGCTTAGGTTTGAGGAGGGAGGAAGACACGCCTCCTTTAGTGAGACTGATAAGTACAGAGGCTACGCCTCCTTCAGTGAGACTGACAAGTACAGAGGCCACGCCTCCTTCAGTGAGACTGATAAGTACAGAGGCCACGCCTCCTTCAGTGAGACTGATAAGTACAGAGGCCACGTCTCCTTTAGTGAGACTGATAAGTACAGAGGCCACGCCTCCTTCAGTGAGACTGATAAGTACAGAGGCCACGCCTCCTTCAGTGAGACTGATAAGTACAGAGGCCACGTCTCCTTTAGTGAGACTGATAAGTACAGATGCCACGCCTCCTTTAGTGAGACTGATAAGTACAGAGGCCACGCCTCCTTTAGTGAGACTGATAAGTACAGAGGCTACGCCTCCTTTAGTGAGAATGATAAGTACAGAGACCACGCCTCCTTCAGTGAGAAGTACAGAGGCCACACCTCCTTCAGTGAGAAGTACAGAGGCCACGCCTCCTTCAGTGAGGCTGATAAGTACAGAGACCACGCCTCCTTCAGTGAGACTGGTAAGTACAGAGACCACGCCTCCTTCAGTGAGACTGATAAATACAGAGGCCACGCCTCCTTCAGTGAGAAGTACAGAGGCCACGCTTCCTTCAGTGAGGCTGATAAGTACAGAGGCCACACCTCATTCACTAAGATTGACAAGCACAGAGGCCATGCCTCCTTCACTGAGACTGATAGGTATAGAGGCCACACCTCCTTCACTAGAACTGACTATTCCCAGATCAGTTTATAACTGAAATTAGGTTAATAATCCTTTAATCCACATTTCTGAGAGCCGACACTTACCAAAACCCATGTTTCCAATTTTTAATTTTTTCATTCTTATTTTCTTTCTGCTTTCCTGTATCTGCTCATCTATCTGCGAGAACCTCAAGCCATTTTGATGGTCCTCATTATATCGATGTTGCTCCATCCTGAACGCAGCTTCGTATGTTAATTAGCCTGCGATGTGTTCACCTCCTTCTGCTCCAGGTTTGGAGCAGTTCAAGAGTGCAACGATGCTAATTACGCACTTAGCTCAGAGCCAGGATCACTTTCTGAGGACGGATAACGAACCGGTGGCATTTTCTCTACAGAAACGCACACGTCAAGCATCAAACGCCCTCGATGTGCAGCCAAGAACATGACAGAACCTTGTTTGTTACCTGCGCTTCGACAAATTTACACATACTCAAATCTACACTGATGCTACGTTAGCGCTCGGTTAATGAACAGCGAGAGATGATTTAACGAGTGTCAAAATAGCTAATGAGGAGTAAAACTAGACTTTCAACCCACGACTTCTGTCAGGGAAGAAAAAATAAACAATGTGCGCGACAGATGGTAAACACGTAACGTCAGACTGAGAGGTGAAAGATTCAGGCAGATTTTAGTCTCACACAAGGAGTTCTCACTGATGATAAGTTACACTATTAAAACACGACTAGTTTGATGTTGTTTTTCGTCAGATAGCTGAGGAAACAAAAAGCAGTTTTTGCTTGTGCACTTACGTGATAGGACGAGCGCTCCTCTCTGTCCAGGGGCTTGGTAACGTACATCTTGCCTTTCTCTGGATCGATGTTGAACACTTCGTTGGGTGGCTGATCCGCTCCCACACCGGTGATGCTGTATCTGATGTTAATGGAACGATCTTTATCTGAACGGATCTGCAGAAGAGATGGAACGATCCGTCACATGTTTTATAAGTTTACTTTAGTAGACTTTCAGATCAGTCCCAATATGAGGAGTTAATCCGCATCTGCCAGCCAATCAGGAGCGAGTATTAGAATGGCCATTCTATCATGCAGGGAATAAACCACGAGAGGGCATGATGTTATCACGTCACTGATAATAACTTGCTTTGAAGACGTTCTACAACGTGACTGTGAATGGATTTTAAAACAATGACATCATTTAATACATAACAAAGTCAGTCATTGTTGTTATAAACACACTGATCAGCCATTAAACATTAAAACCACCTGCAATGCACTGCGTGTCCTGACACCTTTCTGTCATAACCAGCATGAACTTTTTTCAGCAGTTTGTGCTACAGTAGCTCTACTGTGGTCTCAGACCAGACGGGCTAGTCTTCACTCCCCATGTGCATCAATGAGTCGTGGGCGCCCATGACCCTGTCGCCGCTCACCCGTTTTGGAGATGCTCTGACCTGGTTATCCAGCCATCAAAATTCGGCCCTTGTCAAAGTCACTCAGATCCTTACACTTGCCAATTTATCCTGCATCCAACACATCAACTTTAAGAACTGACTGTTCACTTGCTGACTAATATATGATAATGATTGGTCACATATACATTACAGCACAGTGTAATTTTTTTTTCTTCACATATCCCATCATGTTGGGGTCAGAGCGCAGGGTCAGCATCCAATCAGTAACCCAGAGCCTGGCAGTGCTGGGGCTTGAACCCCTGACCTTCCGCTCAGTAACCCAGAGCCTGGCAGTGCTGGGGCTTGAACCCCCAACCTTCCGATCAGTAACCCAGAGCCTGGCAGTGCT
>JANDJT010000050.1:24427139-24440891 GCA_024331685.1 Stegophilus panzeri
TCTCTCTCTCTCTCCCTCTCTCTCTCTCTCTCTCTCTCTCTCTCTCTCTCTCTCTCTCTCTCTCTCTCTCTCTCTCCGCTCGTCCCCCTGCTTTTTATCCTCGCCTTCACTCACTGCAACACAGAACAGTCATTAACAGAATTCCCCACAGGTGTGCATTCCTTACCACGCACATTCTCTGGCTCCGCCCTCCATTCACAAACCGCCGCTTGAGCACGCCCCCGCTTCCACAGTGATTATTTGAGGTACTGTCCTTCCTGGTAGTTCAGACCAGTCTGGCCATTTTTCCTCTGATCTCTCTTATCAACGAGGCGTCTCCACCCACAGAACTGCCGCTCGCGCGATGTTTTTCGCACCACTCTGTGTAAACTCTACAGACCGTTGTGTGTGACAATCCCAGGAGATCAGCAGTTTCTGAAAAACTCAAACCAATATTCCAGCAACCATGCCACGGTTAAAGTCACAGAGATCAGACTTTTTCTTCATTCTGATGTTTGATGTACAGGTGTTCCTTATAAAGTGTAAATATATTTATATATCCACAAACACACACACACATACATCAACACAGCCGAACACACCATCATCACCGACTGAGGAGAGAACGTGTTCATCGCTCCAGAACCGTTCCGGAGATGTGTAGAATCTCTGATCAGCTTGATCAGATTAACACGTCGGATTGAGCAACAGAAGCCAACACTTTACAGAGGTTTTTCCTTTAGTTTCTCACGCGTTCAAGTCTGTGGTTTAAATGAGAAGAGACAGGAACACGTGAAGAGTGAAAGACTGAATGTGTCTCAGGTGGTAGAGCGGGTTGTCCACTAATCGTAGGGTCGGGGGTTCGATTCCCGGCCCACGTGACTCCACATGCCGAAGTGTCCTTGGGCAAGACCCTGAACCCCAAGTCCCGATGGCAAGTTAGCGCCTTGCATGGCAGCTCTACTACCTTTGGTGTGTGTGAGTGTGTTTGTGTGTGTGTGTGTGTGTGTGAGTGGGTGAATGAGAACCAGTGTAAAGCGCTTAGGATAAAAGCGCTATATAAGTACATTTTACCATTTAAATGAGAGAAAAAGAGAAGTAAAAAAAAAATGGACAGAAGAAAAGAGAAAAAGAAATAAATATAACGAAAATCAATAAAAGGAGAGACCAGTTTAGGAGAAGAGAAGAAAAGAGATAATGGTAGAAAAGGAAGGAAGATAAAATGACAGGAGAAGCAAAATTAATAAGACTAAAAATGAACGACAAAAGAAAATCAGAAAGAAAAGAAAAGAAAAGAAAAGACTAACGCACAGCTCTCCGTGTGTTTTGCTCGCCATCATTCTGCTTTTGTTTGAAAGGAACTTTGCTCTGTTTTAGCTCCATCCATCTGGAGTCTCTCTGTCTGTCTGTCTGTCTGTCCCTCTCTCTTTCTGTCTCACTGCCTGTCTCTGTCTGTCTCTCCCTCTGTCTGTCTCTATATCCATCTCTTTAGCTTTTGATGTCTCTCTCTCTGTCTCTCACTGCCTGTTTCTCTATCTGTCTGTCTCTCTGTCTGTCTCTCTCACTCTTTTTCTGTCTATCCCCCCCCCCCCCCCCCCTCTCCTTTCTAACTTTTATATTCCATGTCCTTCTTAGGAGTCAAAATGTACGACAGGCAAATTAATTTGACAAGGCCACACAGACAGAAAGTGGAACACTGTGTGTGTGTGTGTGTGTGTGAGAGAGAGAGAGAGAGAGAGAGAGAGGGAAAGAGAGATATGATTTAGCATTTTGGTGACTAGCGAGCGTCCTGTAATTTACCCTAACACAATCCTACCCTGCACTGATGGATTGTGGGTGAATATATCTTATTAATAGATTTATTAATAAACCTTCTCGTCTTCCATTTTGAAAAAGTGTTTAATGTTCCATGAAGGAAAATGGAGGAAAATCAGAGCTAAAACTTATTTTTTACAGGAATGTTATAGGAATGTTACAGGAATGTTACAGGTGATTATAATGATAACGAGTCTTTATTGATCACGTGTACATTACAGCACAGTGAAATTCTTTTCTTCACATACCCCAGCCTGTCAGGAAGCTGGGGTCAGAGCTCAGGGTCAGCCATGATACAGCGCCCCCTGGAGCAGAGAGGGTTAAGGGCCTTGCTCAAGGGCCCAACTGTGGCAGCTTGGCAGTGCTGGGGCCTGAACCCCCGACCTCCCGATCAGTAACCCAGAGCCTGGCAGTGCTGGGGCCTGAACCCCCGACCTTCCGATCAGTAACCCAGAGCCTGGCAGTGCTGGGGCTTGAACCCCCAACCTTCTGTTCAGTAACTCAGAGCTTGGCAGTGCTGGGGCATGAACCCCTGACCTTCCGATCAGTAACCCGGATCCTTAACCGTCAAGCCACCACTTTTTTTCATTTAATTACAAATTTAAATCTTATCAGTGAATGAAAGTACATAAGCACCGACTACATATAATGAGATTTACACTACAGCCCCAGCGTCTGATGGCAGATTGGTAGTAAATGTAATAACTTCCATAACACAAAACACTCAGTTTGTCAACAAGAAACCGCAAAGTATAAAATCCCCTATCCTGAAGACTTTCCCATGTCGTAAACCTTAAAGATACAGGTACAAAGTGCTGACACTGGAGACTCCTTCCATTAATGTTAAATTTCTCCTTACAGAAAACATCACCATATCAGCAATGACACCTTTTTTTAAAACGTAACCCATAACAGAACAGCTTTTATGGAAATATGGAAAACAACACCTTCTGACCAATCAGATTTCAGAAATCAACAGCACTGTGATAATGTATTTAATGATATCTATGCACCATGAGAACACACAGAGTCAATATCAGGTGTAAGTCATTAAGAGACAATTAACACTACTACGAGGGTATGTGTGTGTGTGTGTGTGTGTGTGTGTGTGTAAGCTCTGTAACACTTAGACAAGTCAGATTGTAAGAATTCTTATGGAGTTGCGGGATTGTGAGATCATTTTATACGTCCGCACTCCTCCCGAGGCCCACAAGAGTCCATTAAGATCTGAGACAGAACACAATCAGTGCAGCAATCACATACACCTTCTGTCATCCATCATTCTGCTTCTCTCTCCCAGCTACAGATGTCATTAGCACTGCGCACACACACACACACACACACACACACACACACACACACACAGAGTGTTATGTTCTCCAGAATTGGGACTACATCACATGAGAAATTCAATATCTCCATCTGGAGGAAATAAGCAGCGTCATTTTTCTTCTGTTTGGAGTTCCTGACAGTCAGAGCTCCCTATAGCGAACGCTCAACTTGCAGAGTGTGCATGCGTGTGTGTGTGTGTGTGTTTCTTTGTAAAACACTCGTGCAGACGTTAAGAGCTCGGCATTATTGCTGTAATTAGACAAACGAAGATAGGCGGATTTAAACAGAGTTACTGAGGAAACAGACGGTGAGTTTCAGTTGAGGATAAAGTGGCACTAACACGCCTGAATGTGAATATATCGTTATAATATATTGTTACGCAACATCATGGTTATGGTGTAGCTGTACACACACACTAAAAAAAACCCAACAACAACAAAAATACAAAAAGGCAAACCATGGCACATGTAGCCGCTGGCTTTAACACTATTTAATAAGCAAATATTTTTGGGGGGCGCACAATGGCTTTTGCATGCTCTCCCCGTGCTGCGGGGGTTTCCTCCGGGTACTCCGGTTCCCAGTCCAAAGACATGCATGGTAGGCTGTTTGGTGTGTCCAAAGTGTCCGTAGTGTATGAATGGGTGTGTGAGTGTGTATGTGATTGTGTGCCCTGCAATGGATTGGCACCCTGTCCAGGGTGTACCCCGCCTTGTGCCCGATGCTCCCTGGGATAGGCTCCAGGTTCCCCGTGACCCTGAAAAGGATAAAGCGGTATAGAAGATGGATGGCTGGATGGATGGATATTTACTTGGGATGCAGCCAGAAGCTTTACTTAATGTGGAGCAAAGGTGGCACACTATTTACTAGGGTGATATATGGTTTGGGATGCAGCCATTGGCTTTATTGTAGCTTTTAATAATGTGTCAGCATCTCTCTTTTTTTTTTTTTTTTTTTGCAAATACAGAATTAAGACAAAACATATGGAAACTACTATTTTATTTAGTACCCCCCTAAAAAAAAACCCCAAAAACAGTAGGTGCCTTATCATTGTGCGTCAAAATCCAAAAATAGACGTGAGAGATACAAAGACATTAAATATTCAAAGTTGGTGACTTAAGTCAAAAAAGTTACATTAATATTTACACAGGGAAAGTTTGGATCCGGAGATGGGTTAAGCACGAGAGGTTATTTTAACAGTAGACATTGTCCCAAAGCAGCTTTACAGAAATATATACATTCAGAATATACATTTTAAGTTTATAAATGTATCCCTAATGAGCAAGCCAGAGGCAACTTTGGCAAGGAAAAACTCCCCGAGGCGATATGAGGAAGAAACCTTCAGAGGAACGAGGCTCAAAAGGGAATCCCATCATCATCTGGGTAACACCAGATAGCTCGATTATAAATAATTCCCTTTTACAGCTGTGTACTACATGGTCAAATAGTGCAGTAGTGCAACAAGGAACTTCATTACAGTTTTCACATGTTTTGTTGAACTTCTCCACTGTTCACTGATGGAGACTTGAGTGCAGAACTGTTTGTGGCAAATTGTAGTCCTAAGCCATCGTAGCAAAACATTCCATACTGTATCAATTTCAGTCCAAAGCCATCTTCATGGTTTTTAAGTGCTACCATCCTCAGTCGTCTCAATGATCTTTGGGCTGTCCATGTGGGGCCATCTTCATCAACAGCGAGTGATTTCCAAGTGATGATCAGGACGGATCGGGCAGGATACCGTACGCTTGTAGTTCACTTTACATTCAAGCCCAAAAAGATCAGGGATAGAAAATACGGACTAGCTTTTATTTTTTTTTTTTCTCTCCGTTTGTTGTCAAATATAATATGATGTAACATCAAATCAAGGTTTTCTTATTTGCACATTCAGAATTAGGACAAAACGGATGGAAATTTACACTCCCGTCATTTGACAGAAGGCTTTGTGGTCCTCCATTAATTAGGTGAAAAAAACAGCCATCAGAGGTGTTACGGCTGCTGGACTGACACATCCAGAGAGACAGAGAGAGAGAGAGAGAGAGAGAGAGAGAGAGAGAGGTGTGGGGGTGAGGTATAGGTCTGGGACGACTGTGTAATTGGGTCTCATTTCAGGGATTTTTCCATTTAGAGCCCGAACTAGCTCCACCTGAGGGCTGACACTCTCAAACTATTAGAGACCAGATGCTAATGGAGTTCTCCATTGGACCACTGTATGTAGACACTATCCCAGACTAGACCTGGACCTAAACACACATGCATAGGTTTCCGTTTAAACTGACTTTTCAAATTTCAGGTTTTACATTTAGTACTTTTATTCACATTTTAAACATTTTTATTGAAAGAGCTGGATGGAAAATCTCATGTAGCCTTAACGTGCAGCCGAAAATTAACATGGTTCGAAAGAAAAGCTCATAATGCAGTCATTCTATGGTGTTAATTATTATTATTATTAGAAGTAGCATTAGTAGTAGTAGTAGTAGTATTAGTAATAGTATTATTATTATTATTAGTAGTAGTAGTAGTAATAGTATTATTAGTATTAGTAGTAGTAGTAATAGTATTATTATTATTATTATTATTATTAGTAGTAGTAGTAGTAGTAGTAGTAATAGTATTAGTAGTAGTAGTAGTAGTATTAGTAGTAGTAGTAGTAGTATTATTAGTAGTAGTAATAGTATTATTATTATTAGTAGTAGTAGTAATAGTATTATTATTATTATTATTATTAGTAGTAGTAGTATTAGTAGTAGTAGTAGTAGTATTAGTAGTAGTAGTAGTAGTATTAGTAGTAGTAGTAGTAGTATTATTATTAGTAGTAATAGTATTATTATTATTAGTAGTAGTAGTATTAGTAGTAGTAGTATTTTAATCTTTGCACTTGAGTGAGAAAACCATTACATTAAGAAATCAATCTCAGAGTATCCTGATATCAGTAAAACTATCTACATGTACTGATTAATATTTCCTTAACAACATAATGGAAAAAAGGAGCATCACTTTTTATATGCGAAACCCACTGAATATATTATTAAATTAATAGCATTTTTTAAACTTAAGACAATAAATCAGTTATATACTATGTCAAGTTTTAAAACCGCGATCATTTAATACCAAACTCTATATTTAAAATGTTCATGCACAATGTTCGCACTATGGACAGTCAATATACGGCTGATTTTGGAAAAATATAAACCGTAAATAATCTCTACATTGTTTCATATCATCAGTGGAATCGATCATGAATCATTATTCTGATTTCTGTTTCTCTTTACGCTATTTGTTCTTGTCAACGCAGCACGTGTCTCTGTCATATCTTTACAAATTCTCGACACGAAATGAACAATGAAGTGAAAAAAAAAAATATTATTGATGTTTTTTTTTAAACCGAAGAAACAGTTCTAAACTGCAAAACTTTTATACATCATAAATATTGTTTAAAAATGACATCTTCTATCATTTTCTATATTTTGCTTGTCACTGAACGCTATCAATTAATTTTTGTAATCAATTATTGTAAGATTTATTTTTGTTTGTTTGTTTTTAATCTCAGGTATAATGTTTTATCTTTTTTTCCACAGTCACCTGACTTGAACCCCATAGAAAATCTCTGGTGGGATGTGAAGAAGGTGGTTGCAGCACGCAAAACCAAGAACATTACTGAACTGGAGGCCACTGCTCATGAGGAACGGGAGAAGATTCCTCAGGAACGCTGCCAGAAGCTCTGCATCTCGTTTGCAGGAGGTCATACCAGCAAAAGGAGCTCTACTAAGTACTAAAGATTCTCGCCATGAGGGGGTTGAATCATTTTGAGACTGGAGAAATCATTATACGTTGTATTTTCTGTTGAATTTAGGGAAACCACTTGAAGCATTCGTTGTGTCAAACTATTTCACTTGCTTTTGTTTGATTTGTTCATCGCAAACAGCTGAAAGTCTGTACATTTTGACAATAAACTTGATTTGCACTGAGGGGTTGAATCATTTTGATTGCAACTGCACATCGCTTTTGTTAGTTAATACGTTTAAGACTTAAATAAAATCTATAAATCCAAATAATTCTCGTTATCAGGACGTCATCTCTTTAAATCAACAGGAACGATAACAGACGAGTAGAAGCATTTTCATGTTCACTTGTGTTTTCAGAACGATTATTTTGTGAGGGGTTTTTTTCCGGCAAAGTGTTAGGATCTTCAGGCGCTAATTTAATAAACACGACCCAAACATCTCAGAGGCAGAATACAGAACGATTACACACTCAAGTGGAGAAAAAAAAAAATTAATTCCCCCTCCTTCATCTCTTGCTCTCTCTCTCTCTCTCTCTCTCTCTCTCTCTCTCACCCTCAGTTTTAATGGGAGTGGAAAAGAAGCATAAAATCTAAATTAATTTAATCTGACAGTGTGCAAAGCCCAGCATAAATCCCCCTTTTTTTAATATCATATATTTTATGACTCAAGACATGATACATGCTCTTTCTTCTAGAAATTTCCACCCACTTTTGTATGTGTGGTCTGGGGATTTTCACTATATTAGTGTGTTTGTTAGGGGATTAAAAAAAAAAAAAAAAAAAAAAAAACAGAAGAAGCTGCTCTAAAATAGGACTTCAGATTAAATTGTAAAAAAAAAAATGCTTTTGATATTTTTCTTTAATTGTATATAAATGATAGTAGAAGAAAATGTGGAAATCAAGCCATCACTTGAACAAGTTGGCGGTATTGATTTTCTCAGGGCTTCGCAAAGGTAGTAAGGATGTTGCTAAGTAGCTAACTCAAGCAAAAGGCTAGGAATAACAAGAACAACATTTAGCTCTGGCTAAACACTAGTCTATTAGGTACCTGTACAAGAATGTCAGCTACAATGCAAAAACACACTAAATTGGCTGTACAAGATGCTAGCTACATAACTGATGTGTTTAGCTACTGCTACTTCTATATACTGTAGGTAACTAGCTACATAAAGCTACACTGTAAAGACACACTAAAACGTGTCTGTGTTTTGGTGTTTAGCGTTGCTAAGCTTGAAATACAATATGTCCAGACCAAAAAAAATATATGTATATCAAAACAAAACACTGAGAAAACTGACCCAAAAATAGCTATGTTGAATCAACATATTGTTTCTACATATGCAGCTAGCTACAGAATTAGCTTCACTGAAAAATAAAACACTCAAATGTCTTTCAGTGTTTAGCATTATTTAGCTTGCTTGCATAAGTAGCTAGCTACATGTATCACTTGCTATGGTTCGGCTACATAAGTAGGTTGACAAAAAAAATAGTGCTTAGCTGTGTTGACTCTACATATTGGTTCTACACAAGTAACTAGCGGGATATTATTAGCTTCAGTGAGAAAAAAAAAAAAAAAAAAACCAGCAAAATGTCTGTCAGTGTTTCGTATTGTTTAGCTTTACATGTATAAGTATTGACCAGTGTTTAACTGTCTTTTGATTAAGTAGCTAGTCGATGTTTAGCCTGCTTGTTAGCTAGAGAATAAACACCACTTAGATGTGTTTAACAAGGTTGAACCAACTTTATAAAATCTCTATTTAAATAACTAGCTAAATAATTATCTACAACAAAGACTGTAAGATGTCCACTGGTATTTATTGCTGTTTAGCTTACTTGCTATAAGCATCCTGACTGAAAACTAACACTTTTTTTGTTTGTTTGTTTGTTTTGTTTTGTTTTTGTTTTGTTTTTTTTATCCTGAGTGGCATTTGCTTGGAAATAACTTACAACAAGCACATAAGCACTGGCCCACTTCACCAACCTCTTATAGTCAGGTCCATAAGTATTTGGACAGTGGCACCATTTTTGTCATTTTGCCTCTGTACACCATGACAGTGGATTTGAAATGACGCAATAAATGTGATTGAAGTGTACCCATTAACCGTTTGCTAACTGAATTACAGCCATTTTGTTTGTTTTTTTGCTCCATTTTCACAGGCTCAAAAGTAATTGGACAAACTAAATGCCAATGCTAATTGCTAATGCCGAATGCTAATTCAGTGCTGGGAATCAACTCCAGAGCTTTTATCTCCTTAATTTGTCTTGAAATTACAAGGAAACAGGCCACACCTGGCCATGAAACCGTTTATCAGCCAAATGTCCAATTACTTTGATCCTGTGAAAAAGGAGGGACTAAACGGTCAATGCAATATTTTTGTTAAACCCCTTGAATTACAGCTGAGAGTCTTCACTTCAAGCCCATCTTGACTGCTTCATTTCAAATCCACTGTGGTGGTGTACAGAAGCACAATGACGAAAATGGCGCTGCCGTCCAAATACTTATGGACCTGCCTGTATATTACATGACTTTAGCGGGAGGGGCTTTGGAGGGCAGCTACGTCCGGAGTTAGCAAGATCACCAACATCGCGTGCTGCATCCCGTGGCTTCGTATCCAAATTTGGAGTCGTAGATTGTTCCAGGAAACTATTTAAATAAACAGATAAATAAATCGATAAATGAAGAACATGTTGCACGGATGACGTAAGGGTCAGACATAAACTATTAGGAGTTAATAATTCATTTAAACGCATGAAAATCTCTTTCTTCTTTTTGTACCGGTTAAAACTTTAGCCTGAAATTACTATAAGGGACAACAATCTGCTGTTAAACTTCCACTTTATTCCACTATTGTGCTGTTTCAGTGTGTGATTGGCACCTTTAGCTGATCTCTCTCTCTCTCTCTCACACACACACACACACGCATAAATAAACAGGCGAGATGAGTGTGTGCTTTCCTCAGGGTAATAAATGATAATTGATTCAGTTTGAAGAACACTAGAAGGAAAAGGCTCTCACCTCATCTTCTTGCTCCTTATTAGAGAAAAGAAGAAGAGCAAGAGGATTTACAAGTGTGTGTGCGTGTGTATGTGTGTGTGTGAGACTAAAACTGTGTAAATGACTTATTTGTCACTGAATTGAGGCTAAATGTCCTTCGGTACTGATGTTGTGTAAGAGCCGCCGACTGATTGTATCACTCAGTGCTATTACCCACACACTGATCTCAGTCAGGCGCTGCCAGACACCGTATCAGCGTTAAACAGTGGAGCAACATCGTGTTCAGTTCAGGTCAAGATGTTCCAATTAAAAATGTTTTCATAAACTCAACAACAACAACAACAACAACAACAACAATAAAAACTTACAAAAGACCTGCTGTTTTTTCTTTACTTGTTTTTTTTCCTCTCTCAAATAAATCTTGCATAAAAGACATCACATGCAACATCTGGGTGGGAAATCATACTGAAATGACATTTTAGAAAGTGCTAATTGATCACGATAAAAGAAAAGAAAAGTTTGGATCCTTAAAAGTTAAAGGAAAAGTTCACCAAAAATTTTTGTCGAATACAATCTGAACTCATAAGAAGAAGAGTCTCGGCTCGGGTGTGTGTTGTGTTCAGAAGGTAAATCTAACGAGACCTTTTCACAGGCTCTTTAGATGCCTTCAGCTTCGGAGCTGTTAATGTGTGGCGAATATCTACTGTAAGATTTATGATCAAACCCTCATGATTCTGAAATACTGGCCAAATACTGGCAAGATTTCTTCGTATTCACCTTGCAAATTTAACACCTGCCCTTCAGTCATATTCATTGCTTAACATTGCTTAACACTGACGCTACGCTGTATTTGACACTTTTAGGTAGAAACACTTCAGACTGCAGTTTGATTAAATGGTATAAGGTGTGAATGTTTGGTTAGCGATTGATGCTAGGTGTCATTAGAGTGTAATTGTAGTTATACACAGTCATTTCCTAACACATCTGAGGTAACGCGTAATGTCTCGGTGCTAGCTAAAACATTTTCAGTATACATTTTGCCTAGTTTCCTGGCAACAGTAGTTTTTTAAAAATACTTTTCTCTTGTAATGTTCTTTCTTTCTTTCTTTCTTTCTTTCGTTCCACTGTATAAATAGCAAGAACATCGTTATTTTTTTCTCCCCTTCATCTTTCTATCCTGCTTTGTTTACTTGTTTGTTTTAGTTTTCTTTCCTTCTTTCTATCTTTTCACTGTTTAAATGGCAATAATGTTTTTCCTTTTTCTTTCTCATTTGTCTTTCTATCCTGCTATGTTTACTTTTTTGTTTTCACTTTCTTTCTTTCTTTCTGTCTTTATTTATTTATTTCCATTGCATGGACAGCAAGAATATGTCTTTTCTTTCTTTTTTTTATTTCTTGAATTTGTTTCTATCCTGCATTGTTTGTTTGTTTGTTTCTTTCTTTGTTTCTTTCTTTCTTTCCACTGTATAAATAGCAAGAATGTCTTTCTTGTTTCTCTCCTTCATCTTTCTATCCTGCTTTGTTTACTTGTTTGTTTTAGTTTTCATTCTTTCTTTCTTTCTTTTCACTGTATAAATAGCAATAATGTCTTTTTCCTTTTTCTTTCTCCTTTGCCTTTCTATCCTGCTATGTTTACTTGTTTGTTTTAATTTTCTTTCTTTCTTTCTTTCTTTCTTTTTTCTTTCTATCTTTCTTTCTTTCCACTGTATAGATAGCAAGAATGTCTTATTTCTTTTGCTTGTTCCTCACATTTGTCTGTCTATCCTGCTCTGTTTACTTCTTTCTTTCTTTCTTTCTTTCTTTCTTTCTTTCTTTCTTTTCATTACATAGATAGCAACAACATGTCATTTTTTCTTTCTTGAATTTGTTTTGATCCAGCTTTAATAGTTTGTTTTAGTTCTCATTATTTCTTTCTTTACATCAAAAGATATACGATATATTCAAAAAGAAGAAATAAGTAGGAAAATAAATCAGGAAACATAACTCTATGATCGAGCTTCACTAAACGTCAAGCCATGGATGGAATCAACCCAACAAGTAAATTTGACACGTCTGGTTAATTCCACTCACGAGCTCCATTTTGGTCCATTACGATTCAGCTTTCGACCCGTGTTCTCACTGTGTCTAAGGATCACGCGGACTAAAATACAAACGCTACTTGAATTAAATCTAAAATTTGTGAACACAGAGCAGAACCAAGTGTGCAGAAATTCAGCTTTCTCAGACTTTTTTTCCCCCAGTTTCTTTTTTGGCCAACCTGTAATCTCGATCTATAATTGTATGTAAATTCCGCTCCAGATGGTGAAATTTTGAGACTTATAACGCACGTGCCACCCGTCTGCACATAATAGCGAGGTCTTTTCGCAGTTCTTATTATCGGAGTTGTTAGAAATACTTTGGAAAACGACAGATGCTTTACTGCGTCCTGATGATCTAGTGTCGCGGCATTTGTTACCGTTTTCTCTGCGAAACTTCACTGGAAACTGTTAACACGGGTGATGAGCTTTCGGTGGATGTGACATCGCCCTTCCTGTTTCTCCAGATGGCGTGAGCCACAATTACAGCACCGATTTTATTCCTCCACCAAGAACTGCATCATCTTCCAATGATAAACATGCAGAACATTACACCCTTATTGGCTAAAATTATAACGCATAAGACATCGCGGTGTGTACTCATTAAGTGTTAGTCATTAAATTATCATCAGAAAAGACATGTTTCGTGGCTGTAGTTTGCCTCTTTAGTTTTGCACTGGAGGTAATAAGCTAATGTAGCTAACAACTAAGTTTAGCATGAATCATTACTCAAGTTCTATTAAATGCTTTAAAAAAAAAATAATAATAATAATAATAATTAGGTGCTCAGTGACTCAAACTGAATTTCTGGTGCTGTTTCTGTTGTTTTTTTTTCTGTCTATTTATACAGACATGTACAGCTAACTCCAATTATTCTATATAGTATAAGATAGCATGTTGCTGTGTGTGATCTGAAAGCAAAGAATCCACAATTACGGAGGATGAAAAGCAAACAATATCTCTCATTTCCAAGAAAGGTAGTCGAACAGGTAATTACTTCCCCAGTTACTCCATTAGCATTTCTACAGCTCAAACGCAGACTGTAAAGAGCTCCAATTAAACAAGTTACCCCACTAACTATAGCAATACAGCGCCTCTCTCTCTCTCTCTCTCTCACTCTCTCTCTCTCTCTCGCGCTCTCTCAGTCTCTGTGTTGCCTCTCTTTCTTTCTGTCCTCCATTTTTTTTTTATCCAATCATGTATCATAATCTTCAACCAACAGACAGTTTGACATTTCCCAGGTTGGGTTCTCGAGACGGCTGTGCATTTCTGTCTTCTTCTATCATATTCAGATGTACACACTTGTCCTACACGATGACAAGCTTTCAGGAATGAGGGAACAAGAGAGAGAAAGTGAGGAAGAAGAGTTCTAGTTCGTGGAAGTGTACAAAAAAAAAAAAACCCTCATGGACAATGTGTTCTTCCTGCTCCGAGGTTGACGTGCCCGTCATAATGCAGAGCACCTTTAGCTACACGGCGTAGCTGATTATGCTGCAACAGGAAGTGCTACAGGAAGTCATTCTGTCTGACTGCTCAACTATTCTCAACTTGTCCACTGTAGCTAGTGCTATGTTGAGATACACTCCTCATTTGTCCAGCATGATCAGGAGAAGATTTCACATCAATTAGTCACCTGAAAAATGAAATAATTGAAACGCTAATTTATTATTAATATAAAATGTTAATAAAAACAGAATGTAATGATTTGCAAATCTCATAAACCCACATGTTATTCACAATAGAACATAGAAAACATATCAAATGTTTAAACTGAGGAA
>JANDJT010000050.1:24450897-24479342 GCA_024331685.1 Stegophilus panzeri
GCCTGTTCGGTGAGGTAGGGTCTGATTTTCTTGATGTTGTACAGGATGAACCTACAGGACCGTGCAGTTGTTGAGATAGTGGTCTGTAAAGGTCAAGCTGTCATCAAGAATCACCCCAAGGTTCCTGGCCATCCTGGTTGGCTTTTAAACGCAGGAATGAATGCAGGACACGTGCAGCTGCGATATTTAAAAAGCAAGTATAAACCCGGCATTACATTGCTGTTTAATGACATCACTGCACTGACCTCAGTATAGACTTAAAGCATGGTCAACTGAAGGGACGTCTAATGGAACTGGGGAAAAAAACTGTGTTAAAACAAGGAGAATTCTTGTAATCGTGATATCATGTTGGTCCAGTGATAAAGTTTACTGTAAACACTCTTCCTTCTCGGTTCCCTTACTACATTGATATGCTTCCTGTTAAATGCAAATACTCCCTTCTGCCTAGCCAATCGATAGTTAACCCACTGTCTCTGTTGAGTGTCAAGCCTGATATATACAGTACTCTGCCTTTCTTTGAATAAATGAAGGATCCTGCCGTTTGAATTTTGTGTGTCTGTGTGTCATTTGGCAACTCTCCCAAGTGCTCGGTGTGGGAAGCGTGTAGCGGTGCGAGGGCGCCGTCTTTATGTGTACTTCTTAAGAATCGTAACCCGAAATTCTGCGAATCCTAACAGTCAGTCTGAACTGTTTTGCCTTTATTGTTCACCATGTTTTTCCTTTTTCTTAGCTGGCTGATGGATGTATCTGTGGCATTTTGAATGTCCCTGCGTCTATAATAACAATAATAACAACATAACCTCAAACTACTATCTAGTGAACTTTTAGAGTCACCTTTTAATATGCAGGTGAGAGTCGACAACGTACAGTCATCGGGCACACAGACTAGCGGCTTGTTCGGAGTGGTTTTAGATGTACCTTTATTTAAGAGTGTTCAAGGTAAGCTTATTAACCAAGTTTGACAGGTTTAAGCAAAAGTTTCAACCCAACTATATCTCAAAAACCAAACAAAAGACCTGAAACTAGCCCAGACAATTAGGCACTGGAAAAGCGAAACACATCTTTATCTCAGCCTTTGTGTGGGGAAATAAGCATTTTCATGCATTTCTGATGTATAGGCATTATATGCACCATAATCATCCATTCCCTCTCTCAATCTTTGCAATACGTATGTCTTATAATAGAAACAGTTCTGTACAACATACGCACACTGTCTGCACTCACGTTGGCTTTTTGTATTTTTACGCAAATTGATTCGATTTTATTTCGATTATCTGTCAACATTCCTATTAAATCCTCCTCCACTGAAAAAACGAGCATGGGGCAGAGTTCTACCTGTCCCAAAGGGCCTCTATTAGTACTTGATGCAGTTCCCATTTTTGACCACTAGGTGCAATAATAACTCTACGGAAGCTAAAAGGGTCAGTGAGTGTGCGACCTTACGATCGAATAACGTAGAATAAGTGAGCGAATCAACAGACTATAGGCCTACAGTATATCTCTCAAAGAGCGACAAAAATCGTCGATAGCGCAAAAGAGGTCGTTCGTATTTAAACAGAACGTATAATGTTTGGAATTATTAACGAGGACTTTATGGAGATTAACATTTGTTAAAGAGCTGATATAAATGGTGGCGCTCTGCATCATCTGCCCCTATGGACGAGGTGTGACTGGGAAAAGAGGTAGTTTAACGAACATGGTGGTAAAAACAGAGAATGTCACAATCCGATCAAGTTCCGGATAGCGAGATGCCATAGCAAAACTGACAAGTCTAATCGGTTCAGTTTGTAAACAGACGTCCACAATGCTTCCCTACCGCAATATGAGTGGAATTTGAACATGTGATTTTCTTTGTTGAGATGCATGCAAAATATTATTTTATTTTTTTCTGTAGTTTTCTGATATATTCTTTATATATATATATGGGCAGTGGTGGCTCAGTGGTTAAAGGCTCTGGGTTACTGATCAGAAGGTCATGAGTTCAAGCCCCAGCACTGCTAAGCTACCACTGTTAGGTCCTTGGGCAAGACCCTTAACCCTCAATTGCTCAGTTGTATAAATGAGATAATTGTAAGTCATTCTGGATAAGAGTGTTGTAAATATACAAGGTTTTCCCAGGCCACTACACATACAAAATGCTTAGAATTCAACCTCTTGAGCTCAAGCTTCCAGGAAGTACTTTTAAACAGTTTTCCTTCTTTTCTGCTTTTAGTCCCCAGAACGAGATCAATCCGCTCTCACCGAGTTTTTACAGAACTTAATAGCAGCTCTGTGTACTTTAGAGACTGCAGAAGGCTCATCAACAATGACTTAGCACCGCCATGTGACCGGCTTTGATTAAAACCCATTCACTTAAGTATTTTATTACTTAAGCCTTCATTACATGTCTCCCAGACATCCAAAATCCGTCTTTATACTAATAAATAGTCTTAAAGTCGTCTTTTCTCTTAAGTGTTGCTCGGTTCTGTTTAGCACCGTGCACTCGTAGCGATGTTTTGTCCCAGGTTTATCTGTTTACTGTACGTTTTACAGCTATACAAACTGTTGGGAAAATGTTCAGGATAACTAAGAAATCCTGAGGTAATGTGGCATGACCATGTTATCGCACATTTATAAACCAAACCAGACATTTTCTAATCAGCACTTATTTCAGCTTGTTAGCATCACTGTTTAGTTAGCAGTGATCAATTTATAGTAACTTTTAATGTTGAAGTCATTGTTAAAAATGGATTGGAAAAAAAAACAAAACTAAACAAATCCAAACAAGAACATTATTAAGATACTATTACATGGAGTTAAGATTAGCTCTGTAAGAAAATGCTCATCCGCAGTAGCTAAAATATTACTTAAAACCGTCAATTATTAATTTATTTAATTATGGATGCCGTTTATTTAATTATTAATTCATTTCTGTCTCGGTCGAGGTTTTAAGCTGTGAAAATCCCCGGGCCGAGAATTTTCTTCCACTTAGCCAAGAGGTTTTTTTTTTTTTTTTTTTCCATGGCTGCGTTTAAAAATACATCAGTGAGGGATTTTCATATTAATGAAGAAATGTCTAACGACGGGTGTGTGTGTCCCGAGACAAGAACACACAAACACATGTACACAAGTGTCTACACACAGTTAGTGGCTGCATTAATCCTCACCTTGTTAAATAAACATGCAGACTCTCTGTGCCAGGAAGCAGAAATCCAAACACACATCCATGCCAGTTTGGACTGAAAATTCTACCAAGATGTTCAGTACATGAGGGTGGATCTGATATCAAAAAATATATCCATTTTACATTCATGTTTTGAACAAGTAAGTTTCTTTTAAACTCATCATACGTCTCTTCTCTACTCCTCTCTTCGTGGTACGGTTAAACAATTGCCGAGGTTTATTTATTTTTTTTTTTACCTTGTAAATTCTTTAGGATACTGATAATAGAGAGACTTTCCACATTTTGAAAATCCCAGTATTACCGCACAAACAAAAAAGTGTAAATGTGTTAAAAACAAGGAAAAATTCTGGGTTGTTTGTTCCTGCGCCAAAATGCTGCCGGGTTTGAAACCAGGAAGTGGTGGAGGTTCGAAAATGAGCACTTCTCATGACACAGTGGCTCCATGCTTATATTCCTAGAAATGTGAGCCTTTGTGTAAAAAAAACCAGCAGCACAGGTGGTAAAGAGGGATTTAACAGTCATGGGATTTGAAACCTTTCAAAAACCTTTGCTCACCTGGTCTGGTCAGTGCTACTAAAATGTCTTTGGAATCTAAAATGTTTGAAAGCTAGGATTTTTTCAACACGAATCATTGAAACCTTGTCGTTTTTTGGGTTTTTTTTTTTTTTTTTTTTTTTTTGGTAAGCTGGAAAGTCCAGCACGGAAGAATTTATGCTTTGGGGTTCCTTGATGACATTTTACAAGCTTGAGATCACACGAGAGAAAAAAAAAAAAAGTCAGCTTCAACAACCAGTAATTGTTGAAATTGTTTAAAAATCAGTTGCTTGGCTTGTTGATGAATCACCCAACAGGTTGTTGATGGTCTGTTGTGTTGTTGTTTTTTTTATTGTTGTCTCTGTGCTACTGTTTTTAGAAGTGAACAGTACTTTTATTGTCTTACACTTCAAAATTAATACACTAAACACACCCTACCAGTAGAGCAAATAACCCCAAACCCACATAAAGCCTAAGTAAACTGACTCCGTGTAACCTACAGTAATTACCTGGAAATGCTGAAGTCGTTGAAGCCAACAAGAACAGCGAACTTATCGATTCTTGTTAATGGAGTGTTAAAATGAACAGTTTGTGGATTTCACTCAAGTGAGGACCAAAACTAACACTTTAAATTGAACTCACACAGTTCAACTGCAATGAGAAGTGATTTGAGTCTGTATCGACCCAGCTGTGGGTCGTGAATCAAACATGCCATATCTTTTGGGTTGCATTATTATTATTATTATTATTATTATTATTATTATTATATATATTTTTTTGTAGATGCAAGCTGCAAAACTGAGCCAAATGACAAAGCTTTAACGCTGTAGAAATTGCATGAATTCTGGATGTGATACTGAAAATCTTTTATATAATTAACTAGGAACTGATTTAGTTCTGACTTGATGTTTGGTAGATTTTTGTCATTTCTATGCACACTTGGTAAACGTTTGTTTACCTTTGTTCATCACTGTATTTCTGACCGATGAATGTAACGATTTTATGGTACGTTTTCAGCCCCACAAACCTCTCAGACAGGGTGATTTTTTTTTTTTTTATTTGTTCAAACAACAAACATACTAAAAGTAGCAGTCTTGCTCTGGTTCTCAGTCAGGAAATGGACCAATCGGTGTGAAGACACTGTAAGGGAACTTGTGAAAGGGTGCCTAAGGTGAGGGTAGGGGTCATGGGGTCACCAAAGGTCGTAGGCTCAAAAACTCCCACATGAAAACGAATGTATTATTAAATATATTATGATTTCGGGCGTAATTAAAATTTTTTATATTCTTGCCAACCTATATAATGGCAAAAGGCCATTTATACGATATGATTTACTATAACATAATATAATATACTTATATAATACCTATATAATAATATAACTCAATACACTTATATAATACTTATATAATAATACAGTATAATAAACTTATATAAATTTATATTTATATGAATGAATGAACGAACAAACAAACAAACAAACAAACAAACACAAACAAATAAATGCAATTTCCTCTTAGATAATAATATAACATAATATACAGATATAATACTTATATAATAATATAATATACGTATATAAATTTATATTTATATGAATGAAGGAATGAACGAACAAACAAACAAAAATAAACACATGCCATTTCCTCTTATATAATAATATAACATAATATACTGATATAAATTTATCTTTATATGAACGAATGAATAAATGAAGGAATGAACAAACAAACAAAAATAAATACATGCCATTTCCTCTTACCCATGTGGCCGTTGTTATCTTTAAACTAGGCTATAATTTCACGTATTCCATTAATTAAATATTTGTGCCTTTTCCATTATAGAGTGAAATGTTTAAATACTAATGAATTGTCCTGTTGAATTATTTACTGAAGGTTACATAATATCTGAAGATGTATGTTGTAAATTGAGGGAGCACTGAATTAAGATAGCGCTGAAACAAGGGACTTTGTTATGACTAGTGTAAAAATGAGCTTGTTAACTAGCAAGAAAGCTACGCTGCACATAAAATCAGCACTAAAGGTGTGAGCCTGTCAGAGTTCAGCTGAGTCATTATTTATCTGACTGCCTGTCTACAACATTACATTTATGTCACTTGGCAGATGCCCTTAGCAGAGCGACTTACATTTATCTCATTTATATGACTGAGCAATTGAGGGTTAAGGGTCTTGCCCAAGGGCCCAACAGTGGTAGCTTGGCAGTGCTGGGGCTTGAACTTCTGACCTTCTGATCAGTAACCCAGAGCCTTTAACTACTGAGCCACCACTGCCCCTCTGTGATTATCACAAAGTGTGCACTGGTGAAAAGTGTGTATGTGCACCTTAATTTCAGTCAAGCAATATAAATAAATAAATAAATAGCATGATTCATTTCTCACTATTACAAATAAAAAATAAAAAATAAAAAAAAACAATCAAGTAAATCACAGAGTGCTGTTAAAAGCAATGCTGAACGTTTTTTTTCCACACCATAGCACTCGCACAGCAATGAAATCGCTCCTCTGAGTGTTGGCTATGAAACCGAGATGATAGTGTGCAAAAATGTTTGTGTGTATTGCTCTAATTATACAGCTCGCTAATTTATATTAAATGAACTCTTCATTCAGATCTTATAACACAATAGAAAAGCTCCATCCACTAGTAATTTCAGTAAATAAGCAGTAAACCAGCTAACACTCAATCTAGCATTATAATAATCAGGCTGAAATTCAAGTAAACAGACGAACACTCAAATTAGCATTATATTAAACAAGGTAACGCCCAAACTAGTATAGAAAAAACAGGCTACAACTCAAACTAGTATTATCGTTAAAAGAATAACCGGCATTATATTAAAACAGTGTAATACTCAAAGTAGAATTATATTAAACAATGTACAGTAACACGTAAATGAGCATTGTAGCAAACAAGCTAACACGCAAACTAGCATTGTAGTCAAAGTCCTGACATTCAAACTAGCAATATAGTAAATGACTAACACTCGAAAAATTGCCATTATAATAAACAGGCTAACACTACAACTAGCATTATCATACTGTAAAAAGGCTGACATGAAAACTAGCTTTATATTAATCAGCCTAACACTGAAACTAACATTATAATAAACAGGCTAACACTCAAACTAGCATTATAGTAAACAAGCTTACACTCAAATTATCATTATAATAAACAGGCTAACACTCAAACTAGCATTATCATACTGTAAAAAGGCTGACACGAAAACTAGCTTTATATTAAACAAACTTAAACTCAAACTAGCATTATAGTAAACAAGCTTACACTCAAACTAGCACTATAATAAACGACTAACACTCAAATTACCATTATAATAAATAGACTAATACTCAAACTAGCATAGAATTCAGGCTAACACTCGTAATAGCACTACAGTAAAAAGGCTGAGACTAAAACTAGCATTATATCAAACAGACAATAATCTAACATTCAAACTAACATAGAAAACAACTAGGTTTTAGTAAACAGTGCCATGCTGCCAGTGCCAATGCCATGTTCGCTTAAGAGAAAACTAAAGTCCACATTTCAGTTAAATTTGCAAATCATACTGTAATTTTAATTTAGTTGTAAGTCAGTTAAATTACTTAGAAGTGCGATTTAAAAATGTATGTTAAAAAATGTATGTTAGTTGCTACTTAATGTATTTTATTGGGTGACCTTAAAAACTTAAAAGACCAAACATGACCTTAAAAGCTTAAAAGTTCTATTACTACATTATATAGAGCTGAGCATGCATAAGGCTAATCCACAAATGAATATGGTAAACTAATAAGAGGTATATTTACTTATAAAATAATAATAATAATAATAATAATAATAATAATAATAATAATAATAAAAGAAGGAATTAGAATTTTGGTTCATCTGATTATAAGAGAAAAAGAAGGGGAAAAAAACAACATGCTTGGAATTCAACACTACAGATGTTGCCTTTGGCTATCTACTTGATAGACTGCCAAAAGAGATTGATACATCCATTTTCCTTCCTTTTCTTATCTGTTCCAAAAGAGAGATAAAAAAACAAGAAGTTGGTGTATGTTGGACATGGTTCAGCTAATATCGGGATGCTGTTTAGAGATCTGATTTACTGGAACTGGACTCTCTTCCTCTCTCTGGATCTCAGATTCTTCCAGCAAATTGACTGCCAAATACGGGCCTCGAGGATTCCTGACTCATGTCTCCATGTTCAAGCGTATGAATTATGTACTGTTGAGCCGCTGGTAACCATCTACAGACTTCTCCCGAGCCAAGCATGTTTCGGAGGGAAATGTGTTTGTCCTTATTTAGCACCATGAAGCGTACCATATGGAGAGAGTGTTGGGTTTCTCGGCGACTGAAGGAATGGCAGGGGACAACATAAATAATGGCTTGCTGTAGCTGCGTTTCAGAGACGTGATGGAGGGAGTTTTGACTTTATTGTTTGGAAATGAGACCGACAACATAAATAAATAAGGACAAATGGAAGGAAAGCAGACGGGCGAAACAATACGAGTGCAACAAGGCAGAAGAAAAACACACATGCTCGGTAAATTTCTTTTGTTTGCCCTTTCGGTTCAGAGGAACATCATTCATTCCTCCCGTATCGCTCTTTCTTTCTCTCTCTCTCTCTCTCTCTCTCTCTCTCTCTCTGTGTCCTCGTATAATTTCTTGTTTGAACACATGTCGCACCAGGAGCACTGGAGAGGGATGAAGTAGAAGATTTCTGAGCCCCGTTATTTTGGCACAGGCGTAGGAGACAGACGCCAAAGAGCTTCATTAGGCCCGACGGGAGGGTAGATGGATCCAGAGGCTCATGGAAGTCTAGCAGCAGTAAACACAGTGGCAGGCTGGGTAATAATCCATCATAAAAGAGCCACTCGCGTCTCCACATCACGCCACCGACGCCTTCGCTGCAGTGTTTCAGCTCCATCAGCTTAGCTTAATGCATCCCTGCGCTCTGTCTCAGTCGATCTTTCACTTTTCTGTCTTGCTTGCTTGTTCCCTTATGCCTTTTGATTTGCTTGTTTCTTCTAAGTGCAACACAGAGGAGCATGTGGTCACTATTGAGGTCAGTTGTAAGATTAAACTCTAGGTGCACTTTCGCTACTGTGAAAATGTTCAATTTATGGAATAAAAGGATGGCGTTCCAAGAAACACCCATTTTTTCCCCCCCACATTAGAGTACCACAGAACTTGTTGAGAAAGGAAAAAAACAGTCTGTGTGGTGCTGCTGTAGGACAAATAATCACAGAAATAATTGAATTACAAAATAAATGAACAGCAGAATTTTTACCCCTTTATATTTAAATTTATGTTTACGAGGCATTCGAGAGAAAAGTTGATCGAATACGTTAAAAAAGCTATAGTTGTTCCATCACTTTTTCCTAATACAAAAAAAAAATGCAGCTTGTTACTGAGAAACAGCAAAGACCCTGACCTGAAGACCTCTGAAAAACTAGCAAACTGTTACAGTGTTGACACTGGAGACTCCTTCCATAAATTAAAAAAAAAAAAAAAAAGTTAAATAAGATTACTCGATGTGGTGGTTACACAAAAAATGTAATTAGGCAGTTTCTCCTGGTAAACCAGTGGTCTGGATTTGCATATTAGAACCTGATTGGCTCCTTTATTTTATGACATAATAACCCTCACCTGTTTAATATGAATACGATGATCCAGTGAGATCATTAGTTTCCTGTGGAATGATGACCAATGACCATGTTGACATGTGGACCGTCTTCTTATTCAAATGAATTGCCCTGTAAGGCTTTAATTGTGAAGACATTTTACAAAGTTTAGGTAGGTGATTTTACTAGAACTGCAAGTCCTTCTGAGACAGGGGCAGAGTGTAACCATTGCTGCAAAATTTATCCCTTCCGCATATTGATTCTGGCACAAGTTTTATGCCAGATGCTCTTCTTGACACAACCGTCCCCATTTTCCAGGCTTGGGACCAGCACTGAGGGCACACCCTCCGGTAGTTGGGGCTGGTTGCCTGACCAGGAATCGAACCGCAGCTATGAGAGCGCAGCATGCTAGCCACTAGTCAACGATTATAGGATAGAACTTTTATTGGTTGTTGTATTGCTAGATTTTTTTTTCCTTCTTATATCCCGACACCTCTTTTCTCAAACATGAGTGCTTGGTTAGAGATGGAGCAGATACGACTTTATGGACTTTCTCAAGGGTAAAACCAGTGTAGGACAGGGTGGTGGTTTATATTCCCCCTGCCTGCTGTCAACCCTTGCCAGGTCTGGGACTTGAAGTCATAATGCTTAACAACTGAGCTACCTCAGCTCGCATTATGTTCTTATGCTACTTTCACACCTGGCCTTTTCTCCTCAACCACCAGCACACCTTTTACATGTAATCCTGTGTGAAGCTGGTACCACAAGGTACTACAAATTTTTAGGGCCATTTTTAAAAAAGCACTGCTGCAAGCGTTATTTATTCACACCAGAGCTTCTGAAGTTTTATACCTATTTAGTACTTTTATACCTTTCTTACTCACAGGCCTCAAAGTTTTAATGTAGCTCCGGAAGAGCTCCTCTTGAACATTCTCCATTTAGATTAACTCTAGATCTTCCTCGAGTAGAGAAAAAGATCTCAAAAGCCTAGCTACTTTGACTTGATGATATTTTTGTGTACAACGCAGGTTACGCCAGATGTTCTCCACAGGACCACAGGACTCTGCTTTGGGAGTACAAACTCGGAACCCGGTTTTACTGATAACCATATTTAACACAAATATCATGGTACATCAGTTACCTGATTGCCGATCGACCCAGTACACTTGGTGAATAAAGATTTTTACAAAGCTACAGGGCTGGAAATAGGAGCCGAGGAGTGTGACGAGGAAACATTACAGGTTTGTCGCTGTGGGGATTTGACAAGGCCTCCTCCAAAATCGAATCTCTGTGCGGTTTTGCCTTCTGCATCCCTGAAACACCGGCTCAGTTCAAAGCCTCCCACAAAAGCCGATTTCTGTAATCTTTGCAGGCCAAGCGGCACATCGACAAATGGGTGTGAAGGAGTGTTTTAACCAAGCAGAACAGACTACAGCAGGGGATTTCTTTTTTTTCTTTTTTTTTTTATTTACTGGCCAGCCACCACTTATAACAAAGTGATAAGTGCCTTCAAACTGGGCTCTCAATCATCCAGATTGCTGGTAAGTAATGAAATAAGCAACATACTTAACAAAAAAATGTTTTTTAAACAGTCGAGTGAGACAGACGTCCATTAGGCTTGCAGCTCCAGTGCAAAACTAATGAAGCAACATTCAAATAAAAATCTGAATACTGTGTCTTGGCTGATTGCTTCTTTTGGTCACAGGGGGTATTGGATACAAGTTGTTTTCCGCCAAACAATCTTTGGCAAGTTAGCATGTAATGCTTTGATTCCTTTCCCCCGAGTCAATTTCTTTTACAACCCCCAATTACACAACATTGCATTAAACGCCATATGATGTCTTCATCACACCAGTTCTTGGTCTAGATCCAGTGTTTTTGAGGTTCAGATAACTGGTGTATTGTGATTAGACAACGCACCAAGCACCAATTTCTGAGTGCCAGGTTACTTTGTAAAGGCAAATAAATACTTCAGTGAATGTGTTTTAATCAAAGCCAGTCAAATGGCTCTGCTAAGCCATTGCTGACGAGCCTCCATTTATCTCTAAAGTACCCAGAGCTGCAATTAAGCTTCTGTAAAAACAAAACAACAACAACAACAACAACAAAAATAGATCCAGTCAGGGATCTCGAGGACACATTGTAAAATAGCAATGAATGTGTCAGTCTGCTTTGCTAATTAATTCGTGTTGATCATTGCTATAATAATCTGTACATTCATAAGCACAGAGCATAAATACGCAGCAGTCTGGTAAAACATGTCTGAATTCTTGACACCAGCTAAAAAAAAAAAAGAAGAAAAATTGAGCTTTGACCAAAATATAGGTTGATATCTTGAGTTTAAGAAAATGTATTTGACCAAAATGACATAAAGTGTGGCATCTTTAATTGGAATTATAATGAAATCGTTACCACAGAGATACACATAAAAGCGAAAAATATTTCAGCTCAGGAATGTCTGTCGTTTTCAGAACTACTGAATATACAGCATAAAGTAGAAACTACCAAACGTTGACCTTGTAAAGGGCATTCCCAGGCCACCATACATATATCAAATTAAACATAACAATATATACTCACCTTCAACAGAAGTATTTGCAAGACAACAACATGGTTTAGAAGGTAATGGAGTTAATTGATGGAGAAAATGAAGACAGGCTTTTTATGAAGCCTATTTTTAATTTCCTTGCTTCTTGTTTGGCACGTCATAAAATACAACCAGCAAGCCAAACAACATAAAACTGACAAGGAAATAAAACACCCATTCATCAAAAAGATGATGTTGTACCGGTGGACGTTTCACTTATTTATATTTATAGTAGTATATTTCTTTTTTTTTTATCATAGCCTGATGGGAAGTTTCTCAATATTATAATATTATGAATTATCTTTCCGAAATGAGTCACAAAGACACCGTTTTCTCTTACATCAACACCAAACATCTGAAGACATTTTTGAAACGCTGACTCAAGCTTTTCACGTACTCATGCATTGAATATTATTCCATAAATATTATGTAGGTTTGTTTTATGGAGTGCTAATGACTAGAGAAGGTTAGCAGGTTCTGTAGATCATCAATTCATCTCACTTCTAACAGTATTCGGGTAATGAATACAGGATGATCCCTGACTAGGTCAATTTATGGCTGTCTAAGTGGAAGGAATCAATTTCTTTTTATATACCTGAAAAAAAATGAAGCAGTTTTCACAGCAATGTTTGTAGAGGCCAAGTGGTAGAATGGACACTTTACACATGTATACACAATGGTTCCTCACGGGTTCTGTTTTACTAGGTAGATTTTACTTTACACTCACAAAATGGTTCCTCGAGGGTTCTATCTTACTAGATAGACTTTACTTTACACTCACATAATGGTTCCTCGAGGGTTCTATCTTACTAGATAGACTTTACACTCACAAAATGGTTCCTCGAGGGTTCTATCTTACTAGATAGACTTTACTTTATACTCACAAAATGGTTCCTCAAAGGTTCTATCTTACTAGATAGACTTTACACTCACAAAATGGTTCCTCGAGGGTTCTATTTTACTAGATAGACTTTACTTTACACTCACAAAATGGTTCCTCGAGGGTTCTATCTTATGAGATAGACTTTACTTTACACTTACCAAATGGTTCCTCGAGGGTTCTATCTTACTAGATAGACTTTACTTTACACTCACAAAATGGTTCCTCAAGGGTTCTATCTTATGAGATAGACTTTACTTTACAATCACAAAATGGTTCCTCGAGGGTTCTATCTTATGAGATAGATTTTACTTTACACTTACAAAATGGTTCCTCAAGGGTTCTATCTTACTAGATAAACTTTACTTTACACTCACAAAATGGTTCCTCAAGGTTTCTATCTTACTAGACAGATTTTACTTTACACTCACAAAATGGTTCCTTGAGGGTTCTATCTTACTAGATAGACTTTACTTTACACTTACAAAATGGTTCCTCGAGGGTTCTATCTTATGAGATAGATTTTACTTTACACTCACAAAATGGTTCCTCGAGGGTTCTATCTTACTAGATAGACTTTACACTTAACAAATGGTTCCCTGAGGGTTCTATCTTATGAGATAGATTTTACTTTACACTTACCAAATGGTTCCTCGAGGGTTCTATCTTATGAGATACATTTTACTTTACACTTACAAAATGGTTCCTTGAGGGTTCTATCTTACTAGACAGATTTTACTTTACACTCACAAAATGGTTCCTCGAGGGTTCTATCTTACTAGACAGATTTTACTTTACACTCACAAAATGGTTCCTCAGGGGTTCTATCTTACTAGATAGACTTTACTTTACACTCACATAATGGTTCCTCGAGGGTTCTATCTTATGAGATAGATTTTACTTTACACTTACAAAATGGTTCCTCGAGGGTTCTATCTTATGAGATAGACTTTACTGGGAACATTTTGTGAAAGGAAAACTTTCTGTTCTAGCGTTAGATGAACCCAAAAGAGACAAAAAAAAGTTGTTTTTTTTTTTTACTAAATGGAACCGTACTACAGTAATTTGACAACAGGTGGGCAAAAACATAACTAGCTGAAAACATTGCCATATGTTAACTGTCTCCCTGTACCACAGTGTTGCTGTAGCCAGAAGGTGTTGATTAATTTTCTATAGCAGCAGCTGACAGTCATTCTGGCTGCAAGGCAAATCACAGGTTTACATGAATGCGCTTGTTCTAATTCGTTATTGTTTCTATAGCAACAGCTCATTTGCAGGGACTTGTTTGGCAGACGCTCCAAATAAACCAGATTAAAAAAGTGTAAATATTTATATGATGAAGTTTTCTGTAAGGAGACTGTATCGTGTCAGTGCTTTGTACTGTAACAGTCAGGAAGACGGGTAAGTCTTAAGGACAGATGAGTTTGTGGTTTCTCAGTAACACGCTTATAGTTACAATAACGTAAGGGTTAACTGGAACGAACTTGTTTCACGGACGTTACGCAACATTAAATATAACCATAAACCGATAAAAAAAATTGTAATCGTCGGAAAATTGCTTTACATAGTACATAGTTTGTGATTAGTTCATGCCTTAACTAATCGTTAGGTCATATTTAAGTAAGGATTAATTCAGATATTAGTACATGATTATTCATGACCCGTTATTGTAAAGTGTTACCGCCTTTTTTTTTTTTTTTTCCACTGCAGTTTTGGGAAAATAATGCATTTTCTAATCTGCTACAAAAGAATTGATTTAAAAATTGTTGTAAAAATCTGAGCGTGCATTGAATCCACTGATTCTGACTACTCAGTACATTCAGATAATTGCAACTGCAAAATATTTATCCTAGTTGCTACTGAATTCTCAGATGGCACTGAGATCTTACTCAATATGGGAGTTCATAAGATCTGGCTGAAAAACATTTCCTAAATGAGACGAAACTGTTCTACTTTGCAGCAAATGCCACTGTTTTATGAGATCCATATGGATGCCATAAAAAGATGGTTATATACACGAGCCAGACTACCGAAGCAATAGAGTAAATGCCCTTGAAATGTATTGGAGCAGTCTGGGTTATGTGGAAGCCCATTGTTCTCATTCTGCAAGTGAATCATAAAATTTCCACATGACGATATTTAACCCTCCATTACATGCTTTGAAATCCGCTACTTTCACACTCGCAGGGCTGCGTTTAGTTTCGTTTGAGCTGCTATCTATCGGCGCATGTCTATGTTAATCCAAGTTTGTTTTTGTGGGGGTTTTTTTAAAACATTTGAAGTGCCACAAAATACCCGAAGAATTCCGCAGCAATGCCTCCTGGATGAGCTCTGGGGAAAGATAAAAAGCGCCTGAGAGTAAATGTTCGTATCAAAACGTTCCCGTTTGCAAAAAGTCGATGGTGGGGTTTGAAAATTGGCCATGAAGCGTCGGAAATGGCGCATCCGTTTAGCCCGGGGCGCGCCGCTTCTGTGTCTGTCAGTGTAATGTTTGGTGAAGAACATTAGAGAACAGAGCTACATCTTTTTAAGAAGAGACAGGGACGGTGCTCAGGTTTAGGGCGGCGTTCAGTCAGCCGTCTCGCTTGATTTTCCAATGTAATTATAGATACATAAACGACTTAGCGCTGCTCGCGCTTTTAAGTGCCTTTCCTAATTTGCTTCTATCGAAGATTGTACTCAGGTAGTTGGGTTGCTGGGTAACATGGGTAAGGGACATATTTAAGCACAATGGTTGGAGAGGTAATAGGATGGCAAATAAGACAAATAAAATGCTTCGCCGAGATGATTTCTGTACGAGGGACGCACGAGAAAAATCTCATTTGCAGCACGCAGTAGTGAATAGGCGGCTTGTGGATGTGAGTCAATTCGGCGTGCATGCGTTATCATTGAGCAACGATGAAAAAAAAAAAACCAAACAAACGGCCTTCGTATTCAGTCATGGCAGAAGAAGAGAAAAAACCGCCAGGCCTCTCTCTCATGCTGAGAACAAGCTGTTCATTGGGAAAGGGTGTGAGCTTTTCTGTTGACGTTGCTCGAGTTTGGCTTGAGGTTAAGGCTTTATTTACCAAAGAGTGAAAGACAAAGAGAGAGCGAGAGGGAGAGAAATCAATGGCTCTCCACTGCTGGAGGACTGCGAAGATCAATGGACACTCAAAAAAAAAAAAAAAAGCTTCTTAAGAAAAAGAAAAAAAACAACAACATTGATTGTTTGACTGAAGAAGAAAGAAAACCAGAAAACACACCTGTGTAGATGGAAAATTTACTCAACCCTTCAAGTGCTGTGTTTTTCGAGTGTTGCCATTATGGCTTTGCTCTTTTCCTCCTCGCAAAGTCCCTTCAGGATGTTTACCGAACTCGTTTAAGGACTTGAAAGGAACTGGTTCAACTAAAATAAACCCAGAAATGCAGTCAATCAACCAGGACATTTGGTGTTTGGTTTCCACTGGTCCTATGAGATGAATGCAGCTAACACGTAAGGCAGGGGTGTCCAATCTTATCCGGAAAGGACTGGTGTGGGTGCAGGTTTTCATTCCAGCCAAGCAGAAGACACACCTGAGTCTATTGAAAGCCAAGATCAGCTGATTAAACAGGTGGAATCAGGTGTGGCTCCTGATTGGTTGGATCACACACACCGGCCATTTGTGGATAAGATTGGACACCCCTGAAGTAAGGCCTGTCACCATCAAAGATGCACCTCAGAACCTAAATGACCAGGCTAACAGATAGCTAATGTAGGGTAATAATGTATGGTTAGCTAGTTAGCTAGTTAATTGCACTAATACAGACTGAAGGAAACAAGTATATGATGATGTAGTACATCATTTTTGCGACTTTGTCAAGCATGTCATTGGCGAACGCTTCTGCTATGAGTTATGGTGCTCTGTCCTCATATCATAAAAGATATTATTTGAGTCTGGTTATTGTCATTATTTTCTCTGCATGCTAGCTGACGACATGTAGTAAGCAGGAGAATTTGGAACCTCTGAGCCATGAAAGTCGACTCAAGCAGCTGTGTAACCCATCTCTGAATACGCAGAACTTTCCCTGTGTAAATACTGCCATAACTTTTGAACTGACTTTGAATATGTATGTATACTATAAAGTTGTCTTTTTTTAAAGCTAGTGTGCTTGTTGGAAAGTTTTGAAAATCCATTTCTGTATTTAAGACAAACCCCCCCCCCCCCCAAAAAAAAAAAAAACAGCGGAACCTGAGCTACAAAACTCCATCAGTCTCGTAACACTGATTCGGTATGGGAGGCAGACGGAGTGATGTCACTCATTGCTCAGACAGATGACAAAACACCCCATTATGTTACGGATTGCCTTCATAGGTCATTAGGCAAGGTGGATATCAGACGGGACCAGTCAACCCTGCTATGAGAAATGGAGTCATGGATGCTTGCTTTCTTTCTGTCTCCTTGTCTGTACATCTTCTCAGTTTGCCAGAGTATCAGCCCACCTTTACCACTGTTCTCTTTGTTTACTCTGCCTTCGACTGGTATGTTTTTTTTTTCCTACCTATATTTGTCTGAGAATTTGAAAGGGCTTTGTTTATTTCATTTAACAAGGGATGAACTGGGATCATTTTGATGTTTAGGATTAAATCAAGAAGTTTGATTAAAGGGAAAAGGATTTTGAGTGAAGGAGTGGTGTCTCTGTGTCAGTCCCAGTGAAGAAGGAGTGGCCTCTGTACCTGTCAGTCCCAGTGAAGAAGGCATGGCCTCTGTAACTATCAGTCCCAGTGAAGAAGGCATGGCCTCTGTATCTGTCAGTCCCAGTGAAGAAGGCATGGCCTCTGTATCTGTCAGTCCCAGTGAAGAAGGCAATGCCCTCTGTCTATGTCAGTTCCAGTGACGAAGGTGTGGCCTCTCTAACTATCAGTCCCAGTGAAGAAGGTGTGGCCTCTGTATCTGTCAGTCCCAGTGAAGAAGGCATGGCCTCTGTATCTGTCAGTCCCAGTGAAGAAGGCGTGGCCTCTGTATCTGTCAGTCCCAGGGAAGAAGGAGTGGCCTCTGTATCTATCAGTCCCAGTGTAGGAGCAGTGGCCTCTGTATCTATCAGTCCCAGTTAAGGAGGCAATGCCCTCTGTCTATGTCAGTTCCAGTGACGAAGGTGTGGCCTCTTCATCAGTTACAGTGAAGGAGGCGTGGCCTCTGCCTTTGCCAGTCCCAATGAAGGAGGTGTGGCCTTGATCTATGTCAGTTTCATTGAAGGAAGTGAAATTTTCTCTGATTATTTATTTTAATTTGTCTTCCCTAGGTCTCTTTTTCTCTCTTAAATCCCACCCTAGCTATTGTGTGGAGCTGAAGAGAAAATTCTGGAGTTATTCTGATTAGAAAAAGAAGGACGTTTAGCTGTGACAAAGAGCAGCAGAATGTAAATCTGAAGATTCTCCCCGCCATGAGTCCTCAGCATCTGCACCAAGAGACAAACAATAGCGAGCTAGTTTAGTGGAGGAGTTTAGCCTCAACGTGAATCCCTGTGCGGTGGTGGGTGGCAGGACGAGACGTGGCGCCATACAGACGCTATTAAATGAGGAAGAAGCGGTCTTAAAGTCCAACACAAACCATCAGCACGGCTCACTGACTTCCTGTTTATGGCCATGTTTACACCACTGGTGTGGATCTGAGCCGGCTGCTCGTTAGGCTCCCTAAGACTCTTTTTATTCTTCTCTAACTCAGACTATATCTCTTACTTTATTTCTTGTCGGGGGCTTTGGACTAACCCTAGACCCCCTGAGAGCCATTTCTCTTAGGATTCTTCTTTGGGTTCTAACAAGGACTCCTGGCTGGGTGTCACATCTTAAAAAAAAACACTCCTATTTTTTGATCGCTGTATATGTGTCTCCCTGTTGGCCCTTTGTTATACAATAAAGGCAGAAAGCATTTCCGACTGGTGGACCCCTGGGACGAGATAAGACCCGGAGAGAGGTACAAGCTACAACAACACATTGAGCTCCTTTCACGCACTTAAAAAAAACATTTGGCAAAAAAAATGTAATGTCGGCAAATTTTTGAGAATTGTAATCAGGCTATGACGCTAATGTAGCTAACAAGCCAACACACAGCTTGTACTTTGAAAGACACTGTTAAGCTAAGTAATGGTAGCCGTTTTCCTAAAGTAGCAGCGATAGACCATATTTGCGTTAAAAATACATTAAAAATGATGATTATGTCACAAAACCACAGTCTAGCCCAAATGACTTTATGTGAGACAGACTTACATTACCTCCTAGCTACATTAGCATGATGGCAGCAGTGCAAAAAAAAAAAACTGGACACCAGCATGTTTTGGCTCACTTACATTTGACATAGGTTGACAAATTAACATTGCAGAGGTGCCAACACTGCTAACAAGAAAATGCTATCAGCCAGAAAGGGAAAAAATGACCACAGAAACGCCTAGCATATGCCAGTGGATGAGATAGCTATTTTTTTTTTTACATGTATGGCCAAGCAACAGTAAGAAAAGAGGCAAGGTAAATGTCTGGTGTGACCGCTACTTAATAATGAGCAACCATTCCTTTTTTATTGACAAAAGAGACCACAGTCCTACGTTCTACTTTTCTGTCACCTCACAAGCCAAAGGTCAAAGTTCACCGAGATAAAGTCAAAAGTAAAAACGAAAGTAACCGGTACTTTGAGCAAAAGCACAACCTTTACATACCGTGTCCTTTCCCCTTCAGTGAATTGCCCTTACTGTCCTATAATGTCCTGAGAGTTACTATCAAAACTGTGAAGGTTGAATGGTTGATTGACTGCATTTGACGTAAAAGTAGCATTGCCAACATTGCTAAGAAGAGAGAGAGAGAGAGAGAGAGACAGAGAGAGAGAGAGAGAATTTTACCACAAACCTGTTCCAAGAAACAGTAACAAAATAGCAAGGCAGAAGTCCAATTTGAACACTATTTTATTTATTTTTCTGTTCTATTTTTTATTTGTTTTCGCAACAAAAAAAAGGAACCTATGATAAGAAGAAAACAAAGTGTTGTGAAGATGCGTGAGCAAATAAAGAGCAAAACAAATCTAATCCAAAACACAGAGCCTGTAAGAGTCTTTCAGATGTGATGCAGTGTTTTCAGAATGAACAGATTCCTGGAGCGCAGAACTCGACAAACCGGAGCGCTTATTTATTTACGTTATTTATCCATGCAGCTTCTAGAAACCTCAAGCCTCCAGCTTAATGCTTCAGCAAATCCTGCCTCATCTTTATGCTTCACAAAACTAGCGGTTTCCATGCCGCAATGTAATTTTCTGCAATCTTAGACACTCCTGTTGATCGCCACCCTGACAGAGCCGGAATGTGAAGTGTGTGAGTGCTAGCACTGAATAATGATACGGCACGGGAGACACGTGGAAACGAGACGAGTCAACACACTGATGAAACACTCAGAGGGTGTAAACCGCCTCCATCTTTTCCGGCCTCGCTGAGCTTTCTGCTCATACGGTGGAGACTGGGAACATGTGGTACGTGTGATGTCTAAACAGTGTTTTCCTCTTCTTATTCTTATTCAAAAGAAGGCTTTCATTGTAACGGCTGTTATGTTCAGTGACGCTGTCGATACCAACGATCCACTACCATACCAAATATTTCATATTTTCCTAAAAATGACAAGCTAAGCTAGTTGGTTGAATCATATTTTGTCCTCTGCATTTCAAAGTGCAGTGCAAAGGAATTTTCCTGTAGCTGAGATACTCAGCTAAAAATTAATGATAGTGTATTTTTCCTTCCTCGTGTTGAAATGCACTGAGGTGAAGTCAGCCTGTAGCTAAGATAGTTAGCTAAGTCATTAGCTCCATTCGCTTACTAGCTTACCTACAGGCTAACACTGCAGTCAAATGTAGAAAGGAAAATACATTAGAATCACAGATTAGCTTACTACCGCTCACAGATTAGCTTAACTTTAACACATAAAGAAGGCACAGACATGAGCATGTACTAACTAGCGTTAACAGATTGCTTTTCAACATGTGGATGGGATAAAAATATTAGTGTAATGATTAGCTACAGGTTAAACTTGCACTTACGTGTAAAAAGGAAAACCATAGCATAACAAATTAGTCTTTTCACGATAACTTTGAAAGTCTGCACTCGGCGGACTTGTTGAGGAAACAGAAACGTTAGCACGTATTATCTTAGCAAGAGGCTAACATTAATAGGTTGCTTTTCAAAATATAGATGGGAAATAAACATTAGCATAATGATTAGCTGCAGGTTAAATTGACCACACTGGTCTTTAAAAGTCAATGAAGCTACTTTCTTAACTACAGGCTAGGTTCTACAAAATATAGTGGAAAAATGATACAGTAATGTAATAAATTAGCAGACTAGCAATTAGCTAGATGAACACGCTGCACTCCAACATGTAGAGAAAAAATACATTAGCATTAAACAGAGCTGCATTAAGCATAGATTGAAAACACAGAGCCTTGGCTAATTGCAAATATATTTCTGTCTACAGGTTTGAGTGCAACGTGTTATAGCTTATTGCTAAGATACTTGACTCATTTGCTAAACTAATGGATAAACAAAGGGTTAAATACACCAGACTGAACTCTGATAATGCGCTAAAGCAGCACCGAGAACAACGTGTATGCGTGTGTGTAATAAGCAGGTGTACAGTACTATATTTATGTGCATGTGTGTGGGATGCTTAAGAACCCATGCATCCAGCACTAGGCCATCACAGCACAGCCATAATCACATCACAAAGACACACACTAATCACCTCCAAAGCCTCCTTATGACAAGAGCAAGAGAAATGGGCTGCTAATGTATGCTAAGCTGCTTAGTGTGGGTCTTGTACCCATCCCCCGAAGCCTCTGCTACAGTCGTAAATGCATTTAAAGAGGGAGAACTGGGTTCTCTGGACGGCCCTCTGTTTGAATCTTTTTAGCAGATTGATGCTCAAGATGGATCATATTTGATAATAATAATAATAAAAAAAAAGATTGCAAATTCAATTAACAGGATTTAGCTTGATCTATGAGGAGACAAGGGTGTGTCCTGAAGGCCAGTGTTTAAATATATGGGTTCTTACTAAAAGTAAAAGTTATAAGTAAGATTAGTCACACACAGTAACTGTATGCTGTTTGGGACAGTATGCATAGACACTGCATCAGAAAGAAGAGTTATTATGATTTGACTAAGGTAGCCTACAGTATTCTACTAGCTAGCTGCTAGCTTTTCAATGATCTACAGTATGTTCCCAGACTCTGTTTTACTCTATGTTGCCCTATGACCCATTTGTTTCCTCAGCTTGATGTTGTCAGGACCCTAATTATAGGACTAAACCTGTCTTCCAACTGATTTTACCATCGAGGGGATATAGGATTAAGTCAACATGGGATTGAAACATAGGACCTAGAAATGTAGGTGAAATTTGAGTATGAGAACCCTAAAATGTGAAAATCTTGGATTCGAAAGCATAGGACCTTGGAATTATAGGCTTTTAGGGGAAAACACAATGGCCGAGGGAACCTGAGGACCAAGGTAACAATAGGTTTTGGACCTTAGACCCTTAAAAGAGAGTGTTTCCATATCAGAAAGGGTTCCAAGTAGAAACATTTTTTTAACCTAAGATACTTAATGATCCAGTGAACCCTTGGAGAACCCTTGAAAAACTATTTTTTTTCTAAAAGTGTGGAAACAAAGAACCCTGGAATTATAGGACTCCATGGAACTGAGAGGCCTATGTTTTGGGCCTAAATATTTCCAAGGCCCTATGTTCTCAGGATCTTTGAGGATGAACACAATGTTTGACTGAAACATAGGACATAAAATGTGGGGATTAATTTCCCCATAAAATTTGAATGTGAGAACCCCCCAAAACAATGGGAATACAGGGCTTCAGAAACACAGGACCATGAAAATATAGGTTTCGGGAAACAAAGGTTAATGTGAAAATTGTATCCTGGAAACATAAAGGCCAAGGAACCTGAGAGCCAGGGTTCTTAGGTTGTCCTTCTTGGGAAAGTACAACAGAGTGTTCGCCTATCAGAAATGATTCTAATAAGAAATCTTTTTGTAACCTAAGATCCTTAATTATACAATTATAGAACCTTTGAAAAATCTTTTTTCTAAGACCATTTAAGCAAAGGTCCTTGGAACCCTTCGACATAGGATTAAGGCAATGCAGAATACAAACATAAAAACTTTAGGGACTTTTTCCTAGAAAATTTTTATGTGGGAACCCCCCAAAAAAACTTTTGCTCTGGGAATATAATACATCAGGTGCATAGGAACCTAGGAATATAGGATGCTGGAAACATAAATGCTAATGGAACCAAGAGCCATCATAACAATGGCCCACCAAAAGTTGGACCTCTGGGGGAACCCTTAAAGGTGCTTTGTTGTGTGTTTTCTTATCAAAAAGGGTTAAACATTAGACCAACATGGGACTGAAACGTAGAACCTAGGGGATTTTTTTAATACTAGAGGACTTGAAAGTGAGAACCCTAAAAACATAAGGATTCAGAAGCATAGGGCCCTGGATATATAGGGTCCTGGTGAAGAAAAAAAAACAGTAATATGAATATCGGACATGGGAACATAAGAGCCAAAGGTATTGAGGGCTATGGGAGGAGGCTAAAGGACAACTAACCATTGGACTATTAAAGGTTCTTTGGTTGTCCCTCTGGTGAGAGATTCTATATAGAACGGTATAACAGAGTGTTTTCATATCAAAAAAGCTTTTTGGAAGCTAATATCCCTTAATTATCCAATGAACCCTTAGAGAATAACCCTTTTTAAGTGTGTGGAAACAAAGGACACTGGAATGCTTGAGGGGACATCACAGGACCAAAACCTAGACCCATATTTGTTTTGTTTGCATTCATGCAGCATGACATTACAAACGAAACAAATATGGGTCAACGAAACAAAAGGTAGTGGACTTACGCTAACGAGCATCTGTGGAAAGGGACCTCGGGAGTTCTCTGGTACGTTGATTGGTGGAATGACCCAGTCTCGCTTCTGCCGCCGCAGCTCGCTGGAGCTCGAGTTCTGTCTTGGAGGAAACCGGATGACAACTTCCTGCGTCCCGGTGTCCTCTTGTCCTCGTGCCATGTAATTACCTGTCATTTCCTGTAAAATAAAAAGGCAAGAGATGCACGGATGAATAACGCGAGGAGGTCAGTGGGGGGAAGTGTGTGATAAACTTCTCTCAGTACCAAGCAGATGGACGCAGTTTCTCTTCTTGATCTTGTCGTTTAAATGCTGTGAGCATCACTATAGCTGGATTTGAAATTTACACTCCTGCCCTCGCTGGCCAGGGACGCCACCAACGCAGGAAGAAATCTTGTAGTAGTGTTTGCAAACTTGTCAGAACCTTTTAGTGAATTTTGGGAACTGCTTTACATATTTTAAACCCTTCCTTTCATTAAAAAAAAAAAAAAAAAAGTTAAGATGAGACAAATAGTGCCTATGTCGCACACTAAAAGGAAATCAGTATTCTTCTGGACTAATGCCATTAGATTTTGTTCAGCCAGCCAGCTCAAATCCAATTTTGTCCAATAATGACTAAATGGGTTATAACTTGTCATCGAAATGTCCCATTTTCATAAAGTCTGGGGGATATTTTCATCCTGTCCAACACTTTTAACTGGGAATGAACTGTCCAGCTGTAAATTCACTGTATAATCACCTTTACAGGCAATTTGGCATTATGATTCTATTAAGTCATTTAAAAAATGCTTTGGTGCTTGGACCCCGACAATCACTGCGAATAGTGAATACATTATACATTCAGAATGAACTGATAACGCATTCGATAATAATTTTTTTTTTTTTATTCCCAGTATATTGTTCATTTCATATTTATTCCATAATCTCTTTTGTAGCCTGAAGGCTTCAGCAGCCACTTAAAATGCAAAACAGGAAAAGTAGGTCAACTGTGTCATTATTTATCCCCCCAAAAATGTTTTTCATTACAATTGATCATGTTGATAACTGACATGAAATAAGGTATCTCTCTTTATCTGGCTATCTCTATTTCCTTTCTCTGTCTGTCTATCTCTCTGTCTCTCTCTTCCTCTCCTCCTCTCTCTCTCTCTCTCTCTCTCTCTCTCTCTCTCTCTCTCTCTCTCTCTCTCTGCTGTTTTCTCTGATACCGGTAGAGGTTTTACACATCGTCTCTGTAATAGGTATTCATCAGCGCCTTGGGAGACCCAACAAGGCAGTGTGCACCACTGTACGTGTGTGCGTGACCGTGTGTGTGTGTGTGTGTGTGTGTGTGTGTGTGTGTGTGTTTAGTCCCTGCTGAGTGCAGGTTAAGTACCACTACAGGTACAGATAATAGCAGTCTTACACTTTCTCCCTGAGGTGCACCGACATTCATTTGTTTTCATGGGGTCTGTTGTTGAAAACCCCAGAGTGAATAGGAATGAAAAGAGAGAGAGAGAGAGAGAGAGAGAGAGAGAGAGAGAGAGTTGTGTATATATAAGAATAGGAAGACAAGGATATTTAAAGTGTCTCATTTCAGCTGGTGGATGTCATAACAGGGATCATCAATTTTCTATTTACACAAATCCTGTCCTGTCGATATTTGACTACACTGATATTAAATATGTACATTAAATATTGAGTACAGGGGTTTGCATTTTTTATACTCCATCTGCTTCGCTTAGAAAGTCACCTCAGAACAGCCACTAAAATATACAGTTTGCATAATGGAAATGAGCTGCGAATGTGCTAGAGATAGGATATAGATAAGATAGAGAAGAAGAAGAAGAAGAAGAATGAGGAGGAAGAGGAGAACAGGCAAAACCAGAATCACAACAATATGAGTGACAAATTGTAGTAGGACTTATAGAAGGGGAAAAGATCAAGGAGACAAAAAAAAAAAAAAGAAATACTGCAAGAAAGAAAGAAAGAAAGAAGAACAAAAAAAAGACAGAAATCAAAATAAGGAGTAAGAACAAAGGAAGAAGAAAAAGAGCAAGAAGAAGACAAACTACAATAATTCCATAAACAAGATGAACAGGTTGAACAAAACCACTTGATAATCACTAAGCCACTGTGTCCCCGTAATAAGACATAAAGAAGAGAAAGACAGTTTTTTTTTTTTTTTTTTCTAAAGAACACACTATGTGGGGGTAACTATGGACAATCGACTGCACTTTTTCTCTCACGCTGCTAATCTGACACGCTCATGTTGATTTCTTCTTTACAACATCAGAAAAATTCGTCCATTTCTATCCATACAGGCCACTCAGGTGCCGGTTCAGTCTCTTGTCATTTCAAAGCTGGATTACTGCAAGTCACTCCTGGCAGGTTTGCCTCTGAGCACCATTCGACCTCTGCAACTGATCCAGAATGCAGCTGCACGACTGGTTTTCAAACTTTCCTACCTTCTCCAACACCACCACATTGCTTCACGCCCTCCACTGGCTTCCTATAGCTGCCAGCATCACATTTAAAATACTGATGCTTGCCTACAAAGCCAAAAATGAACCAGCACCCACTTATCTCAAAGCATTTATCACACCCCACACTGTACCACACTCCTTCCAGTCCTCTAGCACCGCTCGACTGGTCCAAACATCTCTCAGGGTACAAGGAAGGCATGCTTCAAGACTTTTCTCTGTTATGGCCCCTAGGTGGTGCCAGAATTGTCCGTAGTGTGTGTGCATGGGTGTGAGATTGTGCCGTGCGATGGGTTGGAACCGCGTCCAGAGTGTCTCTTGCTTTGTCCCCCGAGTCCCCTGGGATAGGCTCCAGACTCCACCGCAACCCTGGCGGATCTGGAGTCCCGGGAATGCTAGGAATGCTGGGCATGAAGTGGGAATTCACCCTGATTGGCTGTGATAGCAAGCGACACGTGACTTGCGGCTTGCTAGTTTGAACGCACAGATATTCCTAAATTAATTGAAAATCGAAGAACAACATTGGACGTTCTTTGCATCTAATTTACATATTAACGTGTGCTACAGCACTCCGAGACTCGGAGACACATTTGATAAGACGTGTTTACGCATGTGTTTAAAATCTTATCATGATACAATCCAGATATCATATTCTGACCCATGAAATGTCCCGGTGTGAAGAGAGTCCTCCTCGATCAACACAAGTGAGGCACAGCTGGCACAGCTGGCCCCAATCGTACAGATGTGCACCTGGTCGGATTAATCAGGTGAATCTTTATTCAACATTCACTTCAGACAGGAGAAGGAGTCAGGCTCGGAGCCAGAACACACACATCCACCCTGCTCGGAGAGATGTGTGAGAAAGAGGGATTACAGAGAAGAGCAAGAGAGGAGCAGGAAGAGAAGTGGAGGAACAGCACGTGGGACGAGTGTCCAACAGTAGTGATTGAGAGGGAGGGAGCTTGGCAGGTGTGTGTGTGTGTGTGTGTGTGTGTGTGTGTGTGTGTGTGTGTGTGCTGTCAAAGGTCAACATGAACATGACTGCGAGAAGGAATGAATGGTCACTCTCATTCTCTATCTCTCTCACACACGCAAACTCTCTCTCTCACACACACACACACACACACACACACACACACACACAGTGTTAAACTGTGCCAGTCTGGGCTTTGAAATCCCACCTGCCTCTCCACATCTGGAAGTTATTATTCAACACAATAACAGTGAGACCCCAGAAAATGCTAAACACTACACTATACTACACTACACACACACACACACACACACACACACACACACACACACACACACACACAGCAGGTCCTGATGTTGCCAAGTGACAATTTAAATTCACAACGTGGATGGAAACATAACGATTGCTTCTGGCTTTTCCTTTCTGTTCTTGACATCCTGAAAATTGGCCACGCCCTCTGAGTGGGAGGGGCATACTCTCTCTCCTCTCTCCTGTCAATCACAGCAACACTAGCCAATCATGGCCATCTCTGAGCTCATGTATGCGGAAGAAGTGGCTTCAGGTGTCTCGCAGAAAGTATGTTTCTTTCTTTTTTTCTTTCTTTCTCCATCTGACCTTCTCCACATCTTTCTTTCTTTCTTTCTTTCTCTCTCTCTGTTGTGTACTGCTGATCTGCTCAGAATAACAACACACTCCAGCTGAGTTAAACTCAGCTGACTCCATACTGCACTACATGAAGCTGCAGTCCAGATGGGGTTGGGTTAAATTGGCTCTGGGTGTGTGTGTGTGTGTGTGTGTGTGCGCGTGCGTGTGTGTGTGTGTGCATGTGTGTGTGTGTGTGTGTGCGTGTGTGTGTGTGTTTGTGCGTGTGTGACTGTGTGAGTGAGTGCGATCGATTTTGTGTATTTTTAGACGTGCTACCTGTGTGTCCTGACATGCTCGCTAAATAAATTATGGGAGTTCTCACCTCTCACACACAGGGTCCAAGTTTCATCAAGAAGGCCATGTGTGTGTGTGTGTGTGTGTGTATGTGTGTGAGTGTGTGTGTGTGTGTGTGTGTGTGTGTGTGTATGTGTGTGAGTGTGTGTGAGTGTCACTCAACCTGACGCTTTTTATGAATCACTGTGTGCACTCACACACACACACACACACACACACACACACACACACACACACACACACACTCATATGGGCCATAACCATGTCATTTTCTTTCTTTCTTGCTTTCTCCATCTGACCCTCTCCACATCTTTCTTTCTTTCTTTCTTTCTTTCTTTCTTTCTTTCTTTCTTTCTTTCTT
>JANDJT010000050.1:24491442-24530636 GCA_024331685.1 Stegophilus panzeri
CGGTATGTCTGGAGGAAGAAGAATGAAGAAAGAACACTCTGTCCACAGTCAAGCATGGTGGTGGCTCAGTGATGCTCATTAACCATTGATATGTTATATATCTATGTTGGAAATACAGTTTTAAGAACTTAAATCAGTGATAGAGCAGCTGTGAAATACAGGCTAAACTCAAATATATAAACAATTTTTTATGTTTCACTGATGTCCTTGTATAGTGATTTTGTTCATAAATTAGAATGGGCCAAAATTAAATATCCCTAAATATCATGTTAAGTAACAAACTTGTCTGGGTAAATTTATCAGACCGTTTGCTTTAGAAATAGCACATTAACTTTCGCCACTCTTTTTTTTTTTTAATGTTGACAGAAAAATGAACACTCGAGTAAAGTAGAACTATTCCCCAAACACATTTCTACATTTTTTATTCTACATTCATTATTACGATAAACCACTGCATAAATGTGATTATAATCTGGATTGAAATTTTCTAAACATTTTTGTGACTGATTTGTGACCCTATTGTAATGAAATTCTGAACCATATTTGTTCATTTATTTCAACAGAACAAATCCAAATTAGAGACCTGGCAAAAAAAAGAAATAAATCTCTCGTGGGTTTGTGTAGATGTTGTGTAAATTATACGGATTGTTCTGTATTTTGTATTTAATATATTTTGTTGCCATTTTGTCATTCCCGAGGAAAAATGTCTTGGGGCTCATTGTGTATGTGTCACATTGCCAAACAGCTCCATTCCAACGCAGAGTATGCAGATTATTGTTTGTTTGGGAATTAAGAGGAGCTTTTAAATTGGATAAAATGTGATGTTTTCATGGACTTTATCATTCTGCGTTGTGTTGATAAAGAGAGGCTCCTCATCAATCATTGCTTCTCTGAAGTAAATGGATGAAACTAAATCATAGTTTAAAGCAAAATATAAAACCTACACTTTGGCAAGCATCCAAATATGGTAATTCCTATATATGATTTTAGACTCAACTTCAATTTAAATGGGATTTTAATTGAAAATGAGATTATTGCACGGAGCCTCTCTAGAGAAGAGCGGTATGGGAAAAGTAGTTATTTCCTCTGTAAAGAAAAGTCACAGTTCTGAGTACAAAATCAGAAAAACAACATTTGCAAAATGGATTGAGCATACATGTTTTCTTCCAAGCTTGCAATTCTGCTTGGACCTAAAAGCTAGCGAAAAGTGCACGGTTCTCCACATTCCCTTTCCAAATCAAGGCGCGGTCTATTAACAGTGGTGTATTTTCATTATGGAAATGGTGTTAACACATGCCCACAGATTGCCACCAGCCATGCTGTAATTTCCTCCCAGTGATCATAATGTGTCCGAATGAGTCGTTTTGATTATGACATGCTAATTACATATTCGCCGTTTCCTCTCTTGCGCTTTATTCTGCTTTTCTGACTCACTCCATCCAGGGATCTTTAATGGTAATCTTTTATGAGTTGGAAGGAAAGGCGGAGAGGAAAGGGGGGTGAAAAAGAAAATATCACGGCTCCCTGTGTTCCTGACGGCAGTGTGAGGCCCACGCTTCAGCAGTTCCCTTTAAATTTCCCAAATTGCATTTCACAATGAAGAAATACCCAAGCCCTTAACTGCCTGTATTAGATTAGACACCATTAGATGTAATAGAACATTTCTACCCCTGTGATATTTTCATAAGAGTTTGATGCGTTTGATTAATCTGGGCACATTTTATTGCATTAATGTTTTTTTTTTCCCTCATCGCACCACTGTAAAGACATCGTATGTAGGCTAATGCTGTTTTCTTCCCCCTCTTCTCCACGTCTCTCCCCACTTCTCTCTCTCTCTCTCTCTCTCTCTCTCTCTCTCTCTCTCTCTCCCTCTCGCTCTTGCTCTCTCTCCTTGTAGCCTGTTCAAGTCTGTGCAGTTATTGCAATGCATTGTTGATGAGGTGAGTCGCCGTCTTATGTGCTGTAGCTCCTAAAGTCATTGGTAATGGAGTGGAAAGCTTATATTTTGTTTCCTAATGAAGCACGGTGGAGGCGCAGGCTGCTGCCGTTCAGGCTTGCTCTGTAATACCAGACTCCCATGGTCCTCGCTCACAGCCTGGTCCAAGAACACCAGACAGGACAGCACGAGGGTGGGTCTGGATGGGTAAAGTTGGCCCTGCTAGCTCAGGCCTTTTAGGCAGCATATTGTCTACAGATTGACAGATTAACCCTAAGTAGTTAAGGTCTGTTTATATTGACGATGCAGTTCATATTAGACATGCCGGTTTTACAAGCTGATATTTGGTTTAGGTCATTGTGATACAGATACAGCAAAGGATGTACAATATGAATGCCTGTATCTTAAGTCAGGCAGTGAAATGTGGAAGGAGAGGGAGGCCTGGTATCTGAACATTATTATCAAATGTCCTGGGTGTCTGAGAGAAGAGTTATTCTGAGCCTAGCTTCCAGAGCAAGGTCATTTTTAAAACAACGCTTCTGACACTAAGTAGGTCACCTCTCTCTCTCTCTCTCTCTCTCTCTCTCTCTCTCTCTCTCTCTCTCTCTCTCTTTCTCTCTGCTTTTTACTTTCACCCAAACTATCTGCCTACCACAGCTGATAATTAAACACACTCAATTATCGCAAATTTAATGGGATCTCAGAGCCAGTGTTGTATTTAAAAGGTAATGAATAATATTTTAATTGCTTACAGTCAGTAAGTGTGTGAGCCAAGTGTGGTTCTGTGTCTCCACGTGTAATTACTAAACCAAGCTAATAAGATCTGATAAAGTGTACATGCTCACTGCTACTGTAGCCCTTAAAAAAACTCCATCTTTTAGTTTTCCTCATTGCATATCTTTTTTTAAATTATTATTATTATCAAAATGTTACATTGTTTGTGTATGTGTGTGTTTGGGGGTTAAGTGCAGGGTTAACATGCACTCCCAAGACTAAAAGTGTCTTTTCCCTGTGTGTAATTAATAATTAAGCAGCTGCAGTTGTAATGGCCTAACCTCTGTGAACTTTTCATTACTCACACGACAGAGGCATCACTCAAACTCCACCTCCTTCCTGCCTCCCCATCTCTGCTCTCTCCCCCCGCTGGCTAGAGAACACCTATTTCAGCATCTATATTCAGCTGACCAGGGCTCTAATAGGGGCCTGGACTGAATTAAAACTCTCAGTTCCATGGAGAGCAGAAAGCCACTAAATCCCACTGAATACTTTTCTTCAGTAATCCTGTTCAGACGTTACTCCCTGGCCCTGGAATGAAGTGACTGAGTGTAAGAGAGAAATGTAGAGAAGAAAGAAGTTGCCATGGGTTGGGCTGTGTCTATTATGGAAGGAAGAGGAAATGAAAAATATGCATACTTTGTTGATGTTTTTTTGTTTGATTTTTTTTTGCACTCCTCTGTGGATTTGTAACACTCTCTGACCAAGTGTTAATATGCATAAACACACATCCCTAACACATAAGAAGCGTATTTAATTTTCTCCCCTGTAATTACTGATCAGTCTCTTCTCTGTTCTACCTCTAATTGGGCCATGATCATTACTTGTATATTTACCAGTCACTGTGTGTGACCATGGTGTGATGTTCTGTCTCCAGTATTTGGGAAAGATGAGCCTCAGTGTCCTCCAACAGAGCTTATTCTTGCTCTCTTCCACTTTCCTTCTCTCTCTCTCTCTCCCTTGCTCTCTCGCTCTCTCTCTCTCTCTCTCTCTCTTCCTCTCAAACACACACACACATACATATACACACTTTCCTACATCGAAGGCTGCTGCCATTATGAATACATGCATGTCTGCTGGCCAGATTGCCTGGCTCAGTAGATGGAGGCTCACGCTAGGCTGACTAGCCTGCGGTGCTGCACTTACGAAGGAGGGGGGCATTCAGATTCTGGGTAATGATACATTGCTCATCTGAATGGCCACTGACTTCCCCTCGTCAAAAAAAAAGAAGAGTCTGATTACAACAAGTCACTCCTGAGTTAATTTAAATGGCCCAGTGCATTATGGCAGGTAGCAGCAATGAAGGCAAAGCAGCCAAAGGCTGTTTCTCTAAGTCTCAATTAGATTGTATGTGAGGCTTGATTGCGTGCACTTTTTGCCCTTTTTGTTTTTTTCTTTTCTTTTTTTCTTTACAGAATTGCTTGCACATTGTGGTGGTTGTTGTTGTGAGAGCAGCTCCCAGGCTGCTTTTGTATGCAACACCAATGTGATTGCTGTCACGGGCGACTTCTTTCCTTATTTTGCTACAACATATTGAACTGTGTTTTAGCGCTCCTTCCGTCATACAACTCAGTCACCTGGATTAAAGGAATTGGTAGAACTTATCAGCATATGGCGCTACCCCTGTGCTATTAGCATGCAGCACTCATTATGTCCAAATCTCCTAGAAATCATCCACAAGACAAATATCGGTGCATGTATTGGCTTGGAATTGGAATTGGTTACAGAAATCATTATATTGTTTCAGTTGAAAGGATGAGAAGAGTAGAGTCGCATCGCAACATAAACACAGACTCAGCCGCCATTTTAATAGGAACACCAGTACACCTTCATTCAACACACATTCGTGCAGTTATATAATCACCAAATCATGTGGCAGCAGAGCAGTGTATAAAATCCTGCAGATACAGGTCAAGAGCTTCAGTTAATGTTGACATCAAACAACAGAATGGGGGAAAATGTGATCTTAAGGACTTTTACCATGGCAGAGTTGTTGGTTCGAGGATTTAAAAAACTGCTGATCTCTTTGGGACTTTCATGCAGAATGGTGCGAAAAGCAAAAAACATACAGTGAGTGGCAGTTCTATGGGCAGAAACACTTTGTTGATGAGAAAAGCACTTTTTACAACCATGGAGAGCAGAAAATGAGGAGAATAGCATCTCAGCGCAACATGCAAAACCTTGATGTAGATGGGCTACAGTAGCAGAAATGACATTATCTAAGGATATTTTGTTTCCTAACCAGCTTTTCATCAAGTCCTATGATGTACCATGAAGTATTTTGTTCTTCCACATAATGACAGTTTTAAATGGAAACTATATTGAATAGTTATTCTGTTGCTTGGCATATCAAACAGGATTTTAGAAGAGCGCTGACTTAAGCGTACTTGATAACGTGACAACTAGTGTACCTACTATTAGGATAAGCATTCCAAGTAGATAACACAATCTAGCTAAGCCCAAAGCAGCAGAATCCTGTACAACCAACATGCTTCTAGCAGTTTAACTTAACCCTCCTGTTATTTTGGGAAAAAAAAGTTACCTCCATTATGTTATGGGTTAAAATGACTTCCACAACTTAAATACACACAAAAACAAAGCAAAGAACAGCTTAAAACAGTAAAGTTGTATTATGGCTTGTCCGAGACAAACCATAAGAAGAAATATTTGCATATTTCTATGACCCTAAATGAGGAAAGTAAAAAAATTTCAATGAGAAAAAAAGAGATTAAGCAGTATTTCAGACATCTCATATGTGGAAATGGGTCAAATTGACCTTTAACATAATAGGAGGGTTAAAATACCTTTCTTCAAATAGAAACTGGTTATCCTCTGGGCCCCTCTCTCTTCTTTTTTCTGCCATTTTATTTTTAAATGCTGATTTATCATTTCCTTGTCAAGTGGCAACTCATCAAGGCTCATTCTACTCAATCGCACAAACCACTGACAGTGACTAAATCATTTTTGGAGGAGGGTTATTGGTTGAGAATAGTAAGCTTATTTCATCAATATTACATGATTTTCTAGCTTTGCTTAAATTCTGTTTCAGTTAGTATGACTATTCAGTCATAGCAAGGACTACTGGAATTTTGTGGGCCCCCCACCAAGGGCTGTGGCCCCTATAACTGTCACCACCTTTCAGCCTATTAGTGTTCCTGCTATGTGGTATAAAAGTGAACCAGTATACAGTAAAAATCTGTAAATAATGGCGCATGTTTCATAGTTTACCCTTAGTGCATCTGCTCTTCTATTCCCCACTGATCTCAATGTAAATATGCCCTACAGGGAGAGTCAGTAAGTGAATATCTGTAAGTCAGTAAGTTGCAGTAGGACAACGAAAGGTTCAAGCTGCCAAAACTATGTATCATCTACAATATAAATACAATTTAAAGCACCACAAGAATGAGTCCTTTATGAAATTCAAGTACAGATATCTTTTTAATGTACAGGTTAATTTCCTGGCCTATTTGAAGCACATCTGAGGACATAACTTGAAAAAAAGTGTTAAAATCCTTTGTGACTGTTAAAGATTATTTTTTACATGTTGATGTATTTATTAAGCTTTTACAATATGCAAGCCTCTCATTTTAGAATAACCCCTACACTTATATGTTGCAGGAGTAAAGTGCTGGTGACTTTAGTCTTTTCTATTCTTCCGTAGACTTAAGAATACTAATGAGACTTGTATAGCATGATGATATTAATGTCTTCCTGCACTAATGTGCTGCTGAGGGAATGCTAATATAAACAAAATCACTCTTACAGGAGCCCTCACTTCAGGGCGATAGGACAACACCAGAGGAATGAATGTTTGCAGTGTCATTAGTCTGAATCCCATCATGTTAATGGAGTCTTTGTGCTCACATCACCTGGTGTATATGTGTGTGTGTGTGCTGTAGATGCTGTTTACAGCCTGCTGGCCATATTTACACAAACTGGTAGCCTTAAGCAAGCCTTTGGCCTGCTCACTGGAGAACCAGCGCCCTTCTCCTCCACAGCTATTATTAGTGTAACCCTCACATGCATAATTCATCAAAATGCAAACAGGTTTAATCTTTAGCACTAAATTCTCCTACCCTCTCCTATCTCCAATATTGGCTGTCATGCTCATACAAAATATGGGTCATACACAAATGTATGCATACAGTAAACAATATTGGATCAATATTTAGTGACACCTATTTCAGTCTTCATTATGTATCGAATTGAACTTGTACTGAACATCTGAATTTTTCCCCGTAATCATACAATCTATATGCACAGAATATGAGTGAGAAGTTGAAAAAAGTTTGACTTTGCTGTGAGATGGAGTTGCTAACAGGAATGTAGCACACTTTCTCACTTCTGTTTGTGGCTTGATGGAAATGTCTGGTTTGTGTTCCCACACACACACACACACACATGGCTGCAGCTATTTGCACTTGGGACCTCTGAGAATCATCTCAGTACCCTGGACAGCAGCCCTATTAAACCTAAGAATGACAAATATGTGTGGCAGCCTGGGAAAACCATTCACATGGTCAAATTTCTACTGTATATAGTTCTGAAATTTACAGACTTTCCAGAACTGAAATATGTTTTTCTTTTGCACGTATCTCAGTCAGAAGTTCTAGCAAGTTAAAGTCTGCTTACAAAGTGAAAAGGAAGAAAACTGCATTTAAACATTACATTCAAATTTCACTAAAAGACACCAACACACTAACTGTCTAAAAAGCAACCACTATTTATTCATTTCATTGGCTTTTAATTTAATATGCAAAAAATAAGATATACAAATTATAATACTGTATTTTATATGTTAAACCGTTTTATTATAGAATTCTACTTTACCAAGAATTATAAGTTTATGATGGGAAATGTGTAATCACTGTGATCATCAGCATGATCCTTCAGTCTCTCTGGTCTTATCACCTGAGGTAATAAGGTGTTTGACAACAGAAGTGCACTTTGACAGCTGGTCTAATGTCCTCCAGCACAACTATCCAACAACTTACTGTGTGAGGTGCAACTGTTTTAACACCATGTTTGTTCAACTGGTATCTTACCTAACGTGTTCTTTGCAAAAATTATATCCTAGGCAAGTCGTAAAAGCAAATAAAAAGTTTCAATGTCATTTTGCTGTGATATATTGGTCAAATTTTGGCCCAATATTTCATTAGTTTCCCAGAATTCTGCTTCATCCAACAGGTTTTCCCAGACAGCCATGTGTGTCCAAACAGTTGTGACAGTTGAGTGTTAGTGTGTGTTGTGTCGGTGTTCATTTTGGGCTTGAAAAAAGGTTACAAAATAGATTGTGTGCAGAATATTCCTTCACACACACACACACACACACACACACCTGCAACTCAAACACACACACACACACACACACACACACACCTGCAACTCAAACACACACACACACCTGCAATTCAAACACACACACACACACACACACACACACACACACACACACACACACACACACACACCTGTCACTCAAACACAACCATTTGTTCCATTCATAGGCACACCTTATCTAAACAGCAAATAAATAACTTTTTTTTTTTAATTGTTCCAGTTCCATAAATAGGTTGTTTTGTACCCAAATTGGTAAAAAGAAAGAAAGAAAGGAGGAAAGAATATATGTAAATTTGCCCTGCTTATACATTCAATAATAAATTTGCATACATTTGCATAAAAACCAAATGAATATAAACACAACACTCTACTATGTCTTCTTGGATTGCAATGTGATAAATTCCAGTAGAGAGTATGTGTGTGCGCCCGTGTGTGTGTATGTGTGTGTGTGCCCGTGTGTGTGTGTGTGTGTGCGCCCGTGTGTGTGTGTGTGTGTGCGTGCTCGTGCGTGTGTTTGGGTAGTTGGGCGTATCATGTCGCTCCTGCAGTCGTATCCAGTTTCCTCTCAACAGTTTTCCTCAGGGAGAGATCACTGGCAGAGAGTGGACACACACACACACACACACACACACACACACACACACACCAATGCATACAAATGACACCACTCAGCGGCTTCCTACCACAAAGTGTGTGTGAGATGCCAGCTGTAGATCTCGTCCACAGTGGAGCAGTTTAATGGAGTCCAACCTGCTCCGATTATTCTCATGTACACACACACACTCTCTCTCTCTCTCTCACACACACACACACACAAAGAGAGAGAGAGAGAGAGAGAGAGAGAGAGAGAGAGAGAGAGAGAGAGCGATAAATACAGAAAGAGAGAGAGAGAGAGGTCAATCCATACATTTGTTGTACCTCTTCCTATCGTTCAATCTTCCTCCCTCTCTTTTCCAATTTCTTTATCGCTCTCATCCCAAATCGCTCTTTCTTTCTGTATTCATCTCTCCCTCTGTGATCCCTCGCTTTTTACCCCTCCTAATGTAACTCTTCCTTTTTCTCTTCCGCTCCCTCCCTCGCTGGTTCTTGCCCTCGTTCCGTGACCTTGAGGTCAGTCCAATTAACATGTATAGCAGCCATATTTAGATCCTGTCTGTTTGTGTCATCTGTGCCCGAAACTCTCACACGCAGTCCTGACAGCCAATCACATCTCATTCTGCTCTGCTAGGCTCAGGCCCCGCCTCCTGGCCTCCGATTGGCTGTTTGATGTTGTCCATCAGAGCGTACTCACACTGTGGCCCTGCAGTAACACTGAATCTGCCCAATTTATTGTGTAGTGTCGAATTTGTCAAACAGACATCTGGTGAAATGAGGTCACCTCCTAGTGTCAGTCTCTCTCCCTCTCTCTCTCTCTCTCTCTCTCTCTCTCTCCCTGGCAGGATGTTTAAGGAAGTGTGAGACGGCGGCCATGTGTAATTAACTTTGACCCTTTTTTCCACGTTAAGGACATGAGGGAGACAGAGTCTCCACGGTAACTGATCTAGCCCCACTCCTCGTCCTTTTTTTTTTTTCATTCTTTCGTTCTTTCTTTCTTTCTTCCAACCCTACTATTCCGCCTACTTCCTTTTTCCCATTTCCTATATTATATCCTTCCTTCCTTTCTCTTTCCCTTCTTCCAAGCTAGTTCCCTCTTTTAATTTGATGTCCCTTCTACCAACCCCGACTCTATCTTTTCGTTCTTTCTCTCATTTAAACTTGCTCACTCTTTCTGTTTTACATTCTTTTCATTTACCTTGTTTCTTTTTTTCCCGTCTTCCCCGCTACTTCCCTTCCTCTGTTCTCGTCGCCTTTTCTGTCCACCCTTCCATCCCATCCCTTTCTTTCATCTTTTCTTTTTTTCTTATGCTTCCTTCCTTCCTTCCTTCTTTCCTTCCTTCAACCTATCCTGTCGATTTGTTTCCTCGTATCATTCTTTTACTTCTTCTGCCCGCTCCTCCTCTACCTTTTCTCCATTCCCATTTCTCCTTCTCCTTTTTTTCCCTTCTTCCTCATTTCCCCTCTTCGCCTTCACACTTATGCTTTCTCTATCCATTTTTCCTCGATTTTGTTTATTTTATTCTTTCCTTATTTTCTATACTTATTATGACTTTTAATCTTTACCTTCTTGCCTCTGTCCTCACTTTTTTCTCTCTTTCTCCATTCCACCAACCCCTCCTCTATCCTTTCTCCTTTCTTCTTTCTCCTTTTTCCCATTTCCCTTCCTTCGCTTCTCTCATTGTCCCTCTTTGCCTCACACACACTTTCTTTTTGTATCTCTTTCTATCTCTTTTTTTCCACCACTTTGTTTCTTTTTTTATCTGTCCTTTATTATTTTATTATTTCCTCTCTTTTCTCTGTCCCTCCAGCTTTATATTGTCACCTTTCCTGTTCTCCCACCAGCAATCCTTCCCTTCTTTCTTCTTCTAACATTACTTCTAAATACTTCATTTTCCTCTCCTTCCTTTCTATGATGATAAAATATATAATAATAATAATAATAATAATAATAATAATAATAATAATAATAATAATAATAATAATAATAAAAGCCATGAGCACTATCCTTTTGTACTCACATACACACACACACACACACACACACACACACACACACACACGGTTGTTCCACCACACCCCTGTGTCTTGCTCAATCCCAGTTAATTTACAATCGTAATATAATTTCAGATTATTGCTTTTTAACGGATCGTAGCCGTGTTTCCCGATCCCGACCCAGAACTCCCCAAACACTGCATATTACAGTGTTTGTGCTCTAACACACCTGACTCAGCTCATAAAGAGTGTAATAATAACTTTATGAGCTGAGTCAGGTGTGTAAAAAAAAAAGGGCTACACTAAAATACACTGAGGGAGTCCCTGAGACTGGATCGAGTGAACACTAAACCAATACTATGATCTACACGAGCTCAGGATTACTGTTAGAAAGCTTCATGATCCATGTAGGGTTTGGTTAAGGTGATCATGATCACCTGATTGGTTAAGGTGAACATGAGGGGCGGGGCTAGCACTTATAGCTTTAATTACAACTTAATTCATTAAGAATGCAGTTAAATCACCCTCATTGCGACAGATCCTGTGATGTTAAATTTTGTAGATCGTTATAAAAAAAAAGTGTTTTCCTATTAGATATGGTTCCAAGTAGAACCCCGTTTATTGGGTTCTCCGATGAACCCTCGAAGTACCATTGAAGAATGTTTTTTTTTTCTAAGCATGTATGTATTTACAGGGTAAATGAGTGAGACTCCAAACGCTGAATGATTGCTAATTCATTTCTTCCACTTTTCTTATGTTTTTACTTCCTCCCTTCATTCCTTCTTTCCTTTAGTTTCTTCCTGTCTCTTACCTTTCCTCCTTCATTTCTTCTGTCCTGTCTTTCGCCTTCATTCTTTCCTTCCTTTCTCTTCTTTCCTGTCTCTTACCTTTCCTCCTTCATTTCTTCTGTCCTGTCTTTCGCCTTCATTCTTTCCTTCCTTTCTCTTCTTTCCTGTCTCTTACATTTCCTCCTTCATTTCGTTTGCCTTCCTTCCTTGCTATCATTTTGTCTTCCGTCCGTCGTTCATTTCTTCATATTTTCCAGCCTTCCTATCATTCTTTCCTTCCGTTCTGTCTTTCTTCACCTTTCCTTCCTTGCTGTTTTTGCCTTCCGTCCTCCCTTCCTTCCTTTTTCCGATATTTTCCTTCCTTCCTTCTATTTTCCAACCCTCTTATAATCCTTTCTTCGACCTTCCACCCTTTTCTTTCTTTTCTGTCTTTCTCCTTCCTTCCATCCTTCCTTCCTCGCTGTCTTTTGCATTCTTTCCTTCCTTCCTTCCTTCTATTTTCCAACCCTCTTATAATCATTTCTTCAACCTTCCACCCCTTCCTTTATTTTGTCTTTCTCCTTCCTTCCTTCCTTCCTTCCCTGTATGTATTAACTGGATAAGCGTGTGCTACAAACTTATTGGTAGTTATTTTATACTTAATAGCAACAACTGGTAGAGGTCTTTAATATTTAGATAAACTGTCTTGGTACTTGGGTCAGTCTTTAAAAAAAAAAAAAAGGTTCACCGGTTCTTCAAGGGAACGTTGGACAAATAAGGGCTTTTATCCTCCTTAAAGGCTCATGTTCTGAACCCTTTCTGTCACATTACACTAAATCTGTGTGTAACTTACTCTCTGAAGGTTGTTTTAAATTTTAGATCGGAAGTCTGTTTTTGTTTTTGTTTTTTTATATATTACTGATTATGTAAATCCGTAAACATAAGAGAAGCCATTAAAAATAACCTCCGACATATACGGAATTAAAAAAAAAAATAAAAAAATAAAAAACACGCTGTAATGCGCTCAGTCTGCTTTGAGATAAAAGCTGGTCAGCTTTGAGTGATTCTGATCAAACCATCTATCTCCAGCTCACAGCTTATTTTCTCCAGCTGAAAGCCACATGGACAAGAAAATCCCTCAGTGTGCTTTATCACTCACTGCACCTGCACCGGCATTTAGGACAGAGTCACAGTGCATACACATGCTGGACTAAACTCTGAAGACACATCACCACACATGTATGACATCACAAACACACACACACACACACACACACACACACACAGAGCCCCCAGAGATTGTTTTTAATGATCGAAGAAGTGCTAATGAGAAATCGGCTTTCTGCTAACCACGCTTCAGAGCTTCTGATTGAGTTTTATCAATTCCTCCACATTAGCTGTATCCTCTAGAGACGAGTGGGAACCAAGCATGAACAAAATACCCTACGCAACATCAATTCTTCCTCACTCACACACACACACACACACACACACTAATTACCACTCCAACTCCTGCAGATTTTCGCTGCAAAGCTGACTTATTATGTTACACCCAAATGACAATGAAGATTTGCGCATCAGTTTCAATCGCGCAGCCGTTTGATTGTTAATTTGTGCTCTGTGTTTTTTTGTGTAAGAATAAAAAGCGAGGCGAGGCAAGGCAAAAGGCACAATAAAACCGAGATTCAAAGACAGGAGACTCGTCTGGCGGTTCGAATTAGCTTTAGCGCCGATTAAGGCCGGGACGCAGGGAGAAAAATAGATCAGACTTCTGAAGCTTTGTGAAAGAGAAGAAGAAGAAATAAAAAAAAAAAAAAAAAAGCCAGTACAGAAAAAGAGCCAAGAAGAAGAAAGCTCAAAAATGAAAGAATGAGAAAGATAGTTTCGCCAAGCGTCTGGCTTTGTAGTGTTGTTTGGTGTCTAAAGTTTGCGTGTTTAATTTTCCACTTCAGCTCCGAGGCTAACGTGGCTTAGAAGTAATAAAAGTCTCTCGTACCAAAAGTTTTTCAGTACAATTGTGCAAACTTGATGATGTGTGATTTACTGTCATCTTTAAATATGAACAAAACTTCACTGTGTATTTGCTCAAGCAAAAGGTTCACTGCTTTCCATAGTGTAGCTTTGTATCCCTCCACCCCCTAGGCCCCGCCTCCCAATCTGTATAGCTGTATTGTCAGCCAATGATAATATGGTTTCACTTGGAACTTATAAAAGCAAACAGAGACTCTCCTTACCCTGATGAAAAATCCAGCTTGATCTGACCAGCTAGTAAAACACAGGCAAATATGGTTGAACTGGTAGGCCAACTTTGCCAGCTGGTAAGTGCTGGTAGAAAGAAAACAGATTCTGATAATGATCATAATCATAATCAAGTGATAAGGTAACTGGTAAAGATGGTCTACCAGTTTGACCATGCTATTTTATTAAAAAAAACAAAAAAAAACCAAAAAAAAACAGGACACTACCACTCCCTGCCAGCAGAGGTCATGATCTCCAGAATTCAAACACAACCTCTGCGATTGCACTTCCAGTCCACTTCCTTACTCTCTGGTGTATAAACATGAACAATGTCTTACCAAGTATTATGTTAGTGAAAGTCTGATTGTTTATGCTGTCTGATCTTTTGCCAGTTTTCTCAGATTGTTTTTTTTTTTTGTATTAAAGCCTCTGTGTATAGATCCCACCTCTCTCTCAGAGTCCGATACGTTACATTTATATTAGTAGTTAGCCTTGTGGCTTCAGTCCAAAGCATCCTGGCTTATTGTATACATTGTTGAAGGGTCTACCAGTGGCTTCTCTGGCAATTCTATAAACTCTAGAGCCTTCTTTTACATCGGCGGCTGTGGCTCAGGTGGTTGAGCGGGTTGTCCACTCATCCACTAAGCGTAGGGTTGGCGGTTCGATTCCTGGTCCACGTGACTTCACATGCTGAAGTGACCTTGGGTAGGACACTGAACCCCAAGTTGCTCCCGATGGCAAGTTAACGCCTTGCATGGCAGCTCTGCTACTGTGAGTGTGTGAATGAGACACAGTGTAAAGCGCTTTGGATAAAAACGCTATATAAGTGCGCCATTTACCATGTACATTGGTAGCATTTATTTCAAAGTTAGATGACACAAGGTCGTGTTAGATGCTAGTCGGCCTATTTCCTATCCTTTGGCCTATTTCCAGTTTCTATAGTTCGACTGCAACGCATACTGTACCAAGCTACAGAGATTTGTTAAAGCACTTTTTTTTAAAGCACAGATCAGATTTTTCCTGCTAAAAATAAGATGCTGGGCCCATTTTGACCACAAATCAAATACTATGGTGTCAGAATTAGCCAAAAACAACATCTGTTCTTTTGCAATCTCTGCTGTCTGTCTGACAGACTTGATATGTTTGATGTATGCAACTAAAATGACAAAAACAACTGTTCTGTTCTACATTTAAGAGTAAAAAAGAACCTTCCGTCACTCTTGTTGGTAGTCACCGCATCGCTTCACGTCTAATTTGCATAACTCTGCTCATTGTAGATCAAAATGACTGTAGACTGAATGATTTCTGGTTGTTTTGTCATGTAGAATCACTTCCAGTATTCAAAATTGGCAACAAAAAACCTTCATTTTTAATAGTCATTTTTGGAAATGAGGCATTTCTCAGCACTTCCTGTAGCATTTGTTTCTACTATTCAAGACCCGACTCTACCCTAACTCCTCTCTGCCTCCAGCTATGGCTCGGATTTGTTTTGTCCAGGGCACGGAAGGTCAGCAACAGGGGATGAACTTGACCAGACAGAGAAACAGACATAGATTGATTCAGGGAAGTCGAGAGTGAGGGAAAACGACGAGCATGGGGACATGTCCTTAGCTTTAGTATCTATCTATCTATCTTTCTCTTTCATAGATTCTGTCTCTGAGCATCAGCTCATCTCTCGAAGATAAAGTTCGTTCTGCTCACGTCTGCCATCCATTCATGAGCTGAACTGTGAACTGTGTCAGAAGTGTTCGAGCAGGACCAGAAAAGGCTCTCTGATATCTGCAGTCAGTTTGAATTGAACCCTGGTGTGTTCTCCTTCTCAGTGAGGCTCTTACGCAGGTGAGAACATAACTGGTCTGGTTGTTTTGGAAACTGTCTGAGCAAGGTGGTCTCTAAATGAACTCTAGCAATGAGAAGGTGATTTGAGTCTGAATCAACTCGGCTGCTGGACGTTTACCAAACAACGGTCGCATACTTGGGTTGCATCCTAAAATATGCAGAAGATGGGATCTGGGTGGGCATGGCGGCTTAGTGGTTAGCACATTTGACTCGCAACTCTGGTTTTGGGGATTTGAATCCCGCCTATGCCCTGTGTGTGCATGGAGCATGTTCTCCCTGTGCTTCGGGGGTTCCTTCCGGGTAGTCCGGTTTCCTCCCCCAGTCCAGGCTAATTGGCATTTCCAAATTGTCCTTAGTGTGTGCGATTGTGCCTTGCGGTGTGCACTTCATCCAGGGTGTCCCCTGCCCTGTGCCCTGAGCTCCCTGGGACAGGCTCCAGGCTCCACGTGACCCTGTTTAGGATAAGCGGCATGGAAAAGAGATGGATAGATGGAATCTGAGGCTGGCAAGACTGATTTACTTAGATTTCCTTGAGATTTTTCGAATCAGCTTATGTTCAAGTTGGTAGTTGGTTAAAAACAAACACATGCATGTCAAACTGATAGTTTTCTCCACTTGAAAAGAAAGTATTTATCTAAAGTGCCTCTTTTTTCCCCCTCTAAATGCGTCTCATGTAGGACTTGTCCCGAGTCGATCAGTGTCAAATTATAATATCACCACTTACAGCCTCATACCAACACGGATTCAAAGCGAAATGTCTGAAACCATAGAAATGTTTCTCTTTTTGCACAGATCAAACATTGCGCCGAGGGTTTTCAGAGCGCTAATTTGCAAGCTCATTTTCTCTCAACGTTACTCCTGATGAGATGCACAGCAGTATGAATACTATTCTCAAACACCCTCCCACACACACACACACACACACACACACACACACGCACAGCTATGTGAAAGAAAATGTTTGAAATGCATTGCAAATCAGGCTGGTTCATCAAAAGGTCAAATTTAAATTCAACTTAATAAAATGTCAGTAAATAGGTCCAGGATGTGTACAGCATGTATGTTTTAGCTGTTGCAGTGCACTGACAATCCTGGCATCGTCAAGAAAAGCGTGAAAAGCATGCCTGACATCAATATGCATCGGCTGTGTCTCATTCTAGCAGAGTGGAGGCTAGATGACAGGAATCTGGTTCTATTGATCAAAGTAGCAACAAAAGACAGTATCATGACCGTCACTGCAAAGACAGCTAGTATTCCATTGACGAAACGGTACAAGCAAAGCTACCCTGCAATTACCGCTACAAAACTGTGCCAACAATCCAAACGTTTCAAAGAAGGACAATGATCAGGTCTCCTGGTGTCATTTTAATCACATAAATAAGCATGACAAATCAATGTGATCTCACAACCGCAAGTTCAGAATACCGTATTTATGGCCTGACTGCATTGATGTAAAGACCATGGCTCAGTTTACCATGATCACTGTAGAACGTAAGATCAAGAAAGTGTTCAAGATCATCCATACTCTACCTTTTAACAATGATCTTTGTTTTTGGAAATCTCAGCCTTGATTGGTTAAGGTTAGAATGAGGGATCAAGGAATGCAGAATAGGCCAACGTATTGCAGGCATCATATAGATTGGACCTGAAACTACCCCCAAGCTCTAAAGTTACTAGTCCAAGTTTTGTCCAATCCATTTTGCTGTTCTCAGCCTTCAAAATCTGTTCAGTTCCAGCACCAAAATACTGCTGATCCGGAACCAGAACCCTGTAATGGCAGAGCTTAGAGGTGATTTTTCAAAAGGCTCAACACTGGCTTTCTGGTACCCCTTTGACAAGGTACAAGTGATGGAATCATTCATCTTTTCCACGAGTCTGCCATGCCACACTGTACTGTACTGTAAGCAAGTGACAGGAAGCAAACCCAGGACAGCAGTAGTTGTGAATGCTCCCCCAAAGAGTGATTACTGGAACTTTGTTTAGACAGGCTGTTGATGCTTGTACCTACATCTTCACTGCACAAGTGCTTGAGTCTTCCTTTGGTGAGGCAGTCTGTATAGTAGACATTGTTAACTTTAGCAGTTTCACAAACTTTTGCAGCTTGTTTGCCTCAGGTATTCTGGCAATCTTCTTTTTTTTTATCCTCCAGGCTCTATTTGATCCTTCTTTAGCTGTGCTGCCAAATCTATTCAGTTAAGTACTATGGTAGAGAACTGGTAGAGAAAGTGGTCAAGATTCCAGATCACGCTTCCATTTAACAATGATCTTTGCTTTTGGCAAACTCAACTTTCATTAGTTAAGGTTAGCGTGGGGTCTCAAAGGATCCACTGACATGCAGGATAGGCCAGAATAATTTGGTCAACAATGTAGATTTTCTTGTAGGTCCAAAGATCATAGATCCCAGACCTGACACCACCCCAGGGTTCCAACATTACCAGTACTCATTTCCAGTTTTTTAAGCACAAACTGCAAACAAGTCCAATCACCTGGTTTAATCCAATCAATTTTTCTATTCTCAACCAGCAAAATTTATTCTGTTCCAGCACGAAAATACTGCTGGGCTGGAACCAGTGCTGGAGGTGGTGGTGGTGGTGGTGGTGGTTCAAAAAAGCAGTAAACTGTTCCACGAACATGTCATGCCACTCCACACCAGCAGGCTGCACCCTAGGCCAGGAAGTGAAGGAGAACCCAGGAAGTTAGCAGTATGTGAGGCTAATCCTAGCTATTAGAACTTGTTCCCAACTTTTTTGGTTGGTGACACTACTATGCGACTGCCAAGCCTGCTCTGTGCTTCACCTAAAACACTTTTTGAAGTTGATCTACATTGTTTGCCCTGCAATGAGTTTTGTTCAACAAAACATCTCACTTTGACTATAGTTCCTTTTCATAAGCATTATATAGAGCAGAATTTACACTGATTCTTGGTTCCACACCAAGACTATCTTGGTACTGGACCACAATAGCTACAGTAAGAGCTGCCTGAAAGTAGTACGACTGAAGATCCCACCCAAAACTGGGCATTATGTAGAGCAGACCATGTCCCAAGTCTTGCCTTCACAGATTCTTCCAGACCAGGAGCATTTTGGTGCTAGGACCAAATGGGTTTTGTGAGCAAAGAAAGATCTATTTTTCTCATTTGAAAAACACAGAACAGTTACCACCAGTACTATGTGAGTAAAAAAAAGAGCATTATATGCATTTTGGGATTTGCACTGCACGAGTGTTCACATGAAATTCTGCTAAATTGCTTTTCTGTTAAAATTCCTACGCATTTGCTGTTAGATCAGACATTTGTCCTTCCATCACCTCCAGAATATTTGGGTGGCATTCAAGATCCGTTTTCCATCTCGGATGTCAGATACGCAGGATGAGAGAGAGCCATTTGTCACTGATGAGTGATATCAAAACCTCCCAGAGGACCCAGGTATGGAGGTAGGAGGTTAGAGACCTCAGCTTTAGGGGTGTGTGGTAAAAAGAAAGGCCAAGACAGATGAGTTTCTAAACTGTCAGCTAATTTATCATACAGCCTCCGCGGATCTGAAGGAGCGGAGTGGTATCGACAAGTTGTAAAAGTCCAGAGTGAAAGCCACTACCTTTAAAGCCCTTAGCAAGCAATGCTAAAACAGATGGATGCCTTTGAAAGCCAGCTAACACACACATACTCGAGGAAACTAAGAGGGGGTCCTGAGGGACCTGAGAGCCTGCTGAGTGAAGACAAACCTGCCAGATGCATCACGCCGAGTTCCCTGAGGAAAAAACGCACACACACACACACACTCCAAACCTAAGCCGGTTGACAATGTGTTGGGTATCGCAATATGGATAATTACTGCAGTGTTAAAAAAAGGACAAGGCCATACGGAAAGGGTGGATAGGGAGAGTTCGGGGACAAAGAGGGGTGGAGGGGAGACAAAGTGATGAAGTGGGATGAGAGGAAAAAAAAAGAGAGCAGTGGACAGAAGGAGAGTGGGGAGGAGGAGGGTAGGGGAAATAAATTAGCAGCGACCGCACCATCCTGTGACAGGTACTGTTAATGAGAATGTGGTCAGGAATGTTCTTGGAAGGCAAAAAAAAGAGGAGAGACAAACAGGCCCTGATCATCTGGTCAGTCCAGGAGAAAGAGAGAAAGAGGAACCAGGGAGTCCGTAGCAAGGAGCTCTTTAAAATTGAGCAGGTAGGGGGTAAATAGAGGGCATGTGAATGAAGTAGAGTGGTCAAAATCACACTTAGGGAGGATGGAAGAACATATAAACAGAGAAAAACTGTTATTTGAAGAAGAAAAAAAAGGGAAGAAGCAGAAATTGGTGATGGGCATAACAGCCTTGAAACTGAGCACAGTCTGTCCATTATGAGCAGCGGATGTCCAAAATTGTAAAAAAAAAAATAATAATAATAGCTAAAAAACAGACACTGCAAAATAACTGTAGGGACTGGGATATAGTTGCTGTAACAACATTGGCCAGCATTTAAACCAAAACCTTTTTGAGTTAAAAGACAAAACAAAAACAAAGTGAAACTAATACTTAATACATAAACTAATACTTTCATCCATCAATACATCAGCGTACCAATGATTTCAGCTGGTGATGCGACGTTCCTCAAATTCGGGGAGCTGAACACCCGTGGCAAACTGTGTAGAATTATAATGAGACTTTTCTTTGAATAACTTTTTCATTATTATTTGTTTAAAATGGGGAAAAAAATGAAAAACTTTGAACAACAGTGAACCCTCACCCAACCCCCCACACCCCAACCCCCAAAAAAAGAAAAAAATCTACCTGACTTCATGTTTAGCAAAAGAGCTGCTAGAGCTCATCAATCCACTAAATGACCTAACTTTCATGTGCTGACAAAATGAAATTTCTTAAATGTTAAATCTATCATACCTCGCTAAGCTACGTTTCGATGCCTCTTGCAGATGCTAGCAGAATTTTATAAAGGGAGCCAAAATGGAGTGCAGTAGTGCGATAATAAGTTGCAGTAATTCAAAGTCTGAGCCTTCAGGCTTTAATAAAGCTGGAAATATCAAACTCGCATACCGTATCACGTCACGCGTCACTGTGCCTGAAGGTAGTACAGCCGAAGACCCGACCCCAAACCGGGCATTATGTAGAGCAGGCCTGATGCTGCCCCCGAGTTCTGCCTTCAAAGATTTCCTCCAGACTAGGTGCTCTTGGTAGTAGAACCAACCGGACATTGGTGGTGTAGTATGGCCAAAGACTCAACCCTAAATTTACAGGTTATATAGAGTCACAGGCATCGTTATATAGACTACAGTAACTAAAACAAGAGTTTATTAGGACAGAATTCTCCCAAAAAGCCACAATTCTTGTAGAACCTTTAAAATCTTATTAGGAAATAACTGGACATGTCATTGATTAATCATGGTTTAACTGATAAGACTTTTGGAATATCAACAAATAGAAAACACAAAATACCATTAAGAACCATTACAAACCCAACAGGAACCACCGGTAATATCCTACGATTTTAGCCAGAGGCTAATGAAGCAATAGTTGATGGTTTCCCCAGAGGCAAAATCGACTTCTACTGCAGTCCAGTCAGAAAGTGCTCAAGACCAAGTTTCTCCTACTGGGATTTGGAGAAAAGACTAAAGCTGGCTAGACTTCAAACTGCAACAGCTCCATGAGCAAGTGGCATAGCAAGGATAAGCGCTGAACCTTGCAGGTGTCTTTGATTGATACCACTTAGCAGAACAACGCTAGCTAGTTTTAATTACTTTCAGCCTAGTAATCACACAAAACCATCATCATAATTGAGAACTCAGATCATAAAAAGCCACCTATTAAGTCACATCAGGGTTGAAAGTTCTTTTCTTGTCTCTGGATGAACAGCATGATTATTTATATAGCGCTAGCTGGCTAGCACATGCATGCAGGTGTGCAAAAAAGCTAGCCAACTTGGCACGGCATGATTCATCTCCACCAGGATTAGCGCTTCACTGCCAGCTGGCTTCACCGGCTTTAGTAAATTAAAAACCTGTGTTGAGAAGCTTTAAAAGCGGCTAGAAGAGCATCGCTCCGCGGCATTACGATCGTTTTCCAACACAAAACTCCCAAAAGCTCTTGATAATCTGTTTAGCTAATCCCACTGCGGCTTAACAGCCGCGAAAGGTGCAGTGCGAGAAATTTCCAGAATCTGAAGACGTGAGTTTTGGGTTTGGATGAACTCCTGTCTGTCACGTTTCAGAAGAAAGGAGGCATCAAAACATTTACCCATCATCAGACGCTAATGCTCCGGAGCACACCTGTCGAGGAGAAAGTGCGACAAGAAACAAGTTTGACGAGTGCACTTTCTCATTTTTGAGAAGTGATACTTTCTGGGATTGGCACGAGGAATGCCTAATGCTGCATTTCGTTGGAAATCTTTGAAGCTGGCGGAGTCGGTGGGTTTAGTGGACACTTTGTGTGGAAAAGTGATAAGCCGAAACTCAAACACGAGGACGGGAACAGGTGTCAGTGTGATCAAGGGACCTAGATATGATTTTACAGAGTAATAACATCGATGAGCTGACAACTCCGTGCATTTATGATGCATGGGAAATGTGATGAATGACAGAGTGAGTGACAGAAAAAAGGAGGGGAGAGAAAGAGAGCGAGACAGTATTCGAAACAGAGACAGACAGAGAGAGAAAGAAAGGGGTTTAAGTTGGACTTGGGAGGGTTTAGCGTTGAGAAATCCCAATCCAAACCACAAACCTGAAGAAACAATCTCGCATAGTATTCCCTTCACGTGTTTAATCACATGGTAAAATGGGCACATTTTTCCCTTTTTCATATTTAGTGAGAAAAATTTTTTCACTTTTTTTTTTGTTTTTTTACACACTCTATTTATTTTCATTAGATTTTTTAGGCAATTTGCAATTTCACAATTTACACATCATTCACGTATGAAATTTACAGCTGTGGATTTTACGCGCTTAACATTTTTCACATGTAGTGCATGTGCTATTATATAGAAACGCGCCATATACGTCTAAGGAATTATTCATTATTATTATCCACTGAATCAAGTAATGAATGTTAATGATCACAAACTTAATGAACTGCACTGCTAATACTGCGTTTTGCTTCATCATGGGCATATCCGAATCGAGAGCAGAGGGTCCAATACAGCCCCCAACTAAAACTCTTTCCAAGAGCCATCCAGGGGGATAGAAGATGCAGTTTTGAAGCAGAATGGTATAACAGTAATAAACGGCTAGAATACTCTCAGAGTAAAGACTATGAGAGTTAATGCTATGCCTGCAGACACTTCAGCCTTCCGAACTCTGGCAATTCAGTTTCGAAGGCTATAACTTTATATACTCTCAGTGTTAATGATGACGCCAAAAACCGGTGTGTACCTAGAGTCTTCGTAGTGTGTCACCCTAAGATTTTTACTGGCCCCATCTGGCCACCCCATAAAAAAAAATCCTGGAGGCGCCACTGCACGTAAATCACTTACTTTATGTGATCTTTACACGTGATTCGTTTATTTTCACGTTTATTTGTCATATATAGAGAATAATGCAGTTTCAGGACATAACATGGTGAAATGCACCTTCACGTGTTTTTACTCACATAATCGCATAATGGGAAATGCAAACGAAAAAGACATGCATTTGTTCACTGAAATATTTGTTTCCTCTTTAGTCAATCGTAAAGCCCTAAAAATGGAACAGGTCAGTTTTTAATGAAAAAAATAAAAAAAACAAAACCCCACTAACACCAAGGACATCTCATAATGAATTCACTAATGAACCTCGCATTTATCTAAAACGGCGAGCCCACAGCAGTGAGCTGAATCCGGCTTAACGCCGGCACAGCTAAACCCTTCATCTACCTCGCAATTAGCATTTAAGAGTAAATGAATCAGAGGAGAATCAGCTGGACACATTGGAGTGAGTCCTTCTCTCACTGACTGCTCGGGTTAACACATGACACAAAGACACAGCAAGGAACTGCCGCCGGCTAAAATGGTTAATGCGACCGCACCGAAGACAAAAAAAAAACCTGCAAGAGCCACTTTGTGCATGTCAACGGGAATGATTTTGGAAACTTCGGAAGCTTTTAAAAGCAAATCCGAATGACTGAATTATGGGTGTTCGACATGCCATAATGGAGTATAGTAAATTCCAGATTGTGAGGAAACAAAGCAGTGTTCAAATTCACCTTCTATTAATACAGTATGCTGCTGAGTGGATCATGGGCCTGGGCATCCCATCTGCCCCACTGTAGCACTAGTTAATCATATTTTTAATGATCAACTCCCAGGCATCTAACATCCCTTTATATTAATATGACTCGTTATTGTGAAAAATTATTACTGAATTGGAAAAATAGAAACAGTTTTTTTTTTTTTTACATATATATAAAACACTGGTTTAAGCTCCCCACCCTGGGAAGACCCTCATGGGCAAGCTAAAAAAAAATATCATCATTTGAGGACTCCTGGTCATAACTTTTGCAATATCTTGAGAGATAATTTCTGTTTCCAGACAATTCTCTTAAAAAATATATACAGATCATTTGTTATCCTCACCACAGTCAGAGCATGCATTATTACATTTCCCCCAATGCTTAAGGGTCAAATAGGTGCAAAAGAGCTTATTGTTTTTGGCCTGTTTAATATTTTCCAACACTTTTACTTGCATACTCCAAAACTCACAAATCTTGGCACAAAAAACAGAACTGGTGGTTAACAGGTTCTGGAAAAAGCTTGGATCTGGGTGTGGCGCAGAGGCTCGATATCGTCCTCTTTTTGACATTTTTCTAGGCATCCAGTTCCACCAACGTGCACCAAATTTGGTAGGATTATGGGTCTTTTTAAGGCAAACAAATTTCAGAATTACTGTCCACCCAAGAGGAAGTTAGTCATTTTGGGTTTTAATAGGTAGCAAATGTTTTAGTACACCTCCTACGTGAATCATCATATTCAGATTAGATTTGGTCAAAGGTGTTGTTGATATCTTAAACCATGGCAAGGTGATCAATTAACATGTCACACAGTGCTAACAGGAAGTGTGGCATAACTCCACTGTATACTCACATGTATGTTCAGTGATGTGGCATAATAACATCGACATACCAGCAATGGCTCATGAAACAGACAATGCTGCACCCTTGGTGCTTGGGCCCTCAAATCGCTGCTTGCAGCTACTGTAGATTTTGTCATTGTTTGTCATTTATTACTTCTATGTAATTTTTTCCCCACAATTTACATTATACTAGCATTATTATGAATCTGAAAAGGGAAGTGGTGGTGTGGTCAAATGATATTGGTCCAGGTTTAAAATAAAATGCAGTTGAATTAAAATATGCTGATTTTAGAGCACGGACTGTCCAACGTACGCGCCACTGGCAGGTGCATAACAGTTGTTACGTGATGAACTTCCATTTTGCCTCTCTTTCTGCTTAATACATACACAAACACACACACACACACACACAGAGATGGAGCAATCCTCTTGAGGCTTCCGTGTGTATTGGCGTGTAGGTGGTTGCTAATGGCAGCATATTTTCAGACTGAGGGTCATGTGGTGCATTAATGTGGTGGAAAGACAGAAATTTGGTCAACATGGTTCCACAATTTCTGTTGGATTACTAAATTGCTATGCAAAATTCTGATTGGTCAATTATAGAATAATGGGCGGGGTTACATGTTATTCCCTTTAATAACGATTTCATAGTGAAGATTATACATTTTGCAGATAGTTTTGGAAGAGAGATCAAAAGAGTCCGGTGTGGCGTAGATGTCTTGAGTTGAACATAGTCTCACGCTTTCAAATAACAATTTACAGATCTCAGTTTGTATAAAGGAGTTAAGAGCAAGGTTAAGGTTAGGGGCGGGGTTACTATCCATCCATCCATCCATCCATCCATCCATCCATTTTCTGTACCGCTTATCCTACACAGAGTCGTGGGGAGCCTGGGGCCTATCCCAGGGAACTCGGGGCCCAAGGCGGGGGACACCCTGGACTCATTCACTCACTACAGACAATTTAGAGATGCCAATCAGCCTACAACGTATGTCTTTGGACTGGAGGAGGAAACCAGAGTACCTGGAGGAAACCCCCCGAAGCACAGGGAGAACATGCAAACTCCACACACACAGGGTTGAAAGCAGGAATCGAACCCCCAAGGTACAATGCATGCTAGGTTCCTAAAGATTTGCCCCATTGTTATAAGATTGCAAAAGTGTCTTTCTGATGTTCACCAATCAGATAGAGTATATCCTGTCCTCACTTTAAGAACCATGGGTGTAGATAATAGAGTACGACCTGACCATGACTAAAATAGGAAGTTAAAAAAAAATGGAAAAGAGATTAAATTCAGCCCACCCTCAACAGCGTGGGCATGTCACAGTGGGATGTCACTAATTGTTCAGGGTAGAGGAGGTATCTGGCCAGAAAAGGTGCTAAGTGAAAGGCAGTGAGTGGCGTTAACCAGAAACAATTATGAACCATCTCCATTGCCTACTGTGTTTCCTCCCTGAGGCGTCTCACGCCCACATATTACACTCACATTCGTCTGCTGAATAAAAATAATTGCACCTGTTTTTCATCCTCTACAAGTGCACACACAAGCTGGAGCCATTGTTCTTGACTCGAGTTTGTCCTCTACATAGCGAAGTAGTCGTTCCGCATAAAAAAAAGCTGCAACAATAGAAATATTTTCAGAGTTAAAACCTGAGAATAGAGCATCGTTAACATCAGCAGATTCATGAGATTCTTCTTAGGCTGGCATTTTCAGCGAGGTTTGTAAAACCGTAGAACAAAAGAGAAACAATAGAAAGGAAGCGGTGGTGTTGAAGCGATGGAAAGCCCTGCTGGGAGCTGAAGCTTCATGATTTCACTGAACCAGACAGATGTTGGCATACGATAAAACCAGCATGCAACAGCAATTAATTAAAGCCCTGATGAAAACAGGAGCACGAGACAAAGCAGAACAAATTGGACTGAAAGGAAAAGCGTCATGCCAGGACTCGTTCAAACAAAAGTCAGATTGGAGGCAAAGGGGATGGGGGAGGGGGGGGGTTCTTCTGTTTTTGACTGCAATGCTTCACGTCTTTTCTAAGCGAGATAACGGTGTTTTATGTTTTGATTTGTATTCAGCCTGCAATTTTAAGATCTGCTGCCAGTCCATTTGATGACTTTGGAACAATCTTCAGTCTCAGGCCCTGTTCACATCGATACTGGTACTTCTGTAACTTTTGAAATTCTGTCTACACAAAGAGCATTTATAATAACACATTCGTTCTAATACATTATTGTTTCTATAGTAACAACTGATATGGGGACTTGTATAGCAGGACTAATATTGTGTAGGTCCACCTTGTCCTGCCAAAACAGCTCTGACCCATGAAGGCATGGACTCGACAAGACCTCTGAAGGTGTGCTGTGGTATCTGTTACCAAGACGTTAGCAGCAGCTCCTTTAAGTCCTGTACGTTCCAAGGTGGGCCCTTCATGAATCTGACTTGTCTGTCCAGAACATCCTACAGATGCTTGATTGGATTGAGCTCTGCTGACTGTGGAGGCCAAGTCAAGATCTTCAACTCTTTCTCATGTTCCTCAAACCGTTCCTGAACAATTTCTGCAGTGCGGTAGGTCCATTATCCTGCTGAAAGGGGAAATAGTGTTGCCATGAAGGGGTGTACTTGGTCTACAACAATGTTTAGGTAGGTGGTACGTATCAAAGTAACATCCATGTGAATGCCAGGACCCAAGGCTTCCCAGCAGAACATTGCCCAGAGCATCACACTGCCTTTTTCACACTCAATTTATACTACAGTAGTTCTTCTGTGGGATCGGACCTGACGGGCTAGCCTTCACTCCCCACGCGCATAAGTGAGCCTTGGGCGCCCATGACCCTGTCGCCGGTTCACCGGTTGTCCTTCATTGGACCACTTTTGGTAGGAACTAACCACTGCATTCCAGGAACACCAGATTCTTTGACCCGGTCGTCTAACCATCACAATTTGGCAACTCTCAAAGTCACAAGCTGCGTTTTCTTTTTTTTGTCTTATTCATTTAAAAACGAGAGAAAAGAGAAGAAAGAATTGTTTTATAGCTGCTATGTTGTACGTTAGGACAGGAAATAATTCGTTTTGTTTTCTTTCCACAACTATAAACGGATCACTATGGTGTCTTATTAATTAATACATGTTTAAAAAATGACAAATTGCTGTGGTATAAGAGGAATTAAAGATTTCAGGATCTTCGACTGGAAATGAACAGCCTTCCCGTTTGCATTAGATTGCATCACATCGCCCAGGTACTGATTAATTTTTTTTAATAATAACACGCCCTCTTGTGTTTTATTCCTTATGTAAATTTCAGGTCGATTCACATGCTGATTACAATAAAGTATTTTAATCTGAGAGGAAATGTTAGCCGGACCATATAGGGCTGGTGTTACCAGCACTGCTGAAAAAAAACCCACTAGAAACCAACACAGAAATTCTAATGGTTTCACCTACAAATACCAGTACAAACCAGCAGCTGTTAACCAGTAAAACCATTATCAAATGGTTTCCATTACATAGTAGGACATATTAATGACGTAGGTCCTTGATGGTATCCACTAGACATAACATGCCACCAATAGAAGGAAACAAATTACCCGTAGAGATCCACACGGACCATTACACTTTCCATTAAAACCAATACAATTCCCATTATAACCATTAAATCCATTACAAAGTTTTTTTTTTCAGCAGGGAGGTAAATATACTCGTCAGGAATGCCAAGTAGTGACTTATCATGTAGCGAAATTAAGAGCTTCCGTACGGCTGCCATGTGAACGCGATGTTACACAACAGTCTGTAAAGATTATGAAGAAACGTTCCCACTTTGCAAATGTGAGAACATTTTGACCATATGCTCTATCATAACCACGCTCTCTCGCTGTTGTTCCATTGCTCTGACGCACCGGGAGACCTCGCTCAGGGCGGGAAGCTGACAAAACGCCGTCATTAGCATCCTCCCACGCACACACACCCTTCATTCATCTCACAGGCTCCTCTGAGGTCTCAAGCATCTCTTGGAGAGTGTGAATAAGTAAGACGAGGGTGGATCTAAACAGCCGGCATTTCTTTCTTCTGCTTTCTTCTGCTTTTTACAATAAGCTCGCTATTGTACAAACATCACCGAACATATCATGAATTGAATGAATCTGTTGACGCTAATGACTGTATTAGCCTTGCTATTCCTGTGCTATTGGAAATATAGCTTGTTATTGCATTTATTTATTTCTTTTTTGGGACGCGTACTAAACTCAAATGTTGTCAAGAACAATCTAGCCGTTTTCTCTGTGTAGTGTGTGGATACGCTCGCTAACAAGGAGCAATTATTGTGATTCAGGATGCCTAGCGTGTAGGTGTGACGTCTCGGGGGGGGAAACGAAGTAGGTAACATGGATGATTTGTTGTTGTTGTTGTTGTTTTCTTATTAATGCCACTCACTACTTTTCACTTAACACCTTTTCTGGCTAAAGACCTGATTTACCCTGAACAATTAGTGACATCCCACTGTTATTACCCCCCCCACACGCACACACACTGTTGTAGTTTAGCTAATGCTAATCTCCTGTGGAAAACAAAACAAAACAAAACACCACTCTCACAGGAATTCGATGATTTGATACGGTTTCATTTGTAAGCTACTCCTAGCAAGTACATCTCCGCTGCTAACCTTAATTACACCGCTGCGCTGTCGAGTTCTGGATTCTGATTGGTCAGAAGGTGTCGATTAATTGAGTAAACACTTAAATCTGTAACATTTTCAGACACATTTTCAGACAAAAGAACACTTTCGGGACAGAAGAGTTTATGCTTCGTGGTTTCTTCTTCTTTTTTTAGCGTATGAAGTTTCAGAGAGGAAAAGTTTAAGAGAGGCTTTTGACAGGCTTACGAGTGTTTATAGCTGCTGTGACGTAAGAGCGAACTAATAAATAGATAAAACGTACGACGTGACGTTTGTTTGCTTAACAATAAATTGTTAGCTGTGGTACAAGAGGAGTAAAACACTCTTTATCTAAAAAAAAAAAAAAAAAAAAAAAAAAAGTGGAAAATGAAGACGTTTTTAAAGAAAAAACAAAGACGTAGGGATGTGTTTATTTATTTATTTATTTATTTAAATATGAACTGACAATAGTGGGTTAACTGTGATAGAAGATTAAAAATGGAGCTGGCTGCATTGATTAAATGATTAATTGAGTGATTAGTTAGTTAGCTAGTTTGTTTTGATGGAGTTGGGATGGATTCCTGAACCAAAATATACTCAAAACCCTGATATTGGATTGTATGGGTATTACAGCGTGACATATTTCATTCGTTCTGAGCGCTGTACTTTTGTCATAACTTTTTATACATGTGCTGGTGTGAATTCTCGTGTATTTCTGAAGATGACACCGCGTTGTCTCGGCGCATGCTGTGAGATGGGCAAAGGACATGTGGCTGGGACGACAAACCTCACAGCCAGCCGACTGGCACTGCGGGCATCTGGGCTGGCAGCCCGATCTCAGCGTGCGGGGACTGAAATTTGTTTTATACAGGGCAGTGTGGTGCTGCTGCATTGCAGTGTACAGGAGCCAAGCCAGACACACACACACACACACACACACACACACACACACACGTAGATGAAGTTTTTTAACAATTTGAGGAAACATTAAGATAAAATTGTATGTGTGTGTGTGTGTGTGTGTGTGTGTGTGTGTGTGTGTGTTTCCATCTGCTGTTCAGTTGAATTCTCTGAAGAGGAAAAACCTGATGATGTCATCAAGACCACAACGCACACTCACTACATTATGATTTATTCCGAACAATGTTTCCCTCCCAGCATGTATTTTCCTGTAATCTAACAGGAAGTCTAGACTACTAACTTCTAATCTCTAAAGTGATCTTTAGAAAATATGCGTAATTATAGTAATGTAGTCAAATTTAGAGATTAAAAAAATTATCAAGATAATAATGAGTGGCCAGTCTCAGTGAAGGAGGTGTGGTCTCTGTGCCTCTCAGTCTTAGAGAAGGAGGCGTGGTCTCTGTGCCTCTCAGTCTTAGAGAAGGAGGTGTGGTCTCTGTGCCTCTCAGTTGTAATGAAGGAGGCGTGGCCTCTGTGCCTCTCAGTCTTAGTGAAGGAGGCGTGGCCTCTGTGCCTCTCAGTCTTAGTGAAGGAGGCGTGGCCTCTGTGCCTCTCAGTCTTAATGAAGGAGGCATGGTCTCTGTGCCTCTCAGTCTTGGTGAAGGAGGCGTGGTCTCTGTGCCTCTCAGTCCTAATGAAGTATTAACACTTGAAGACAGAGATGAAGTGGGATACAGGTTCTCTATGTCTGTCTCAAAGCGGCTTTAAAAACGAATGACAAAGCATACGTGTTTAGGAGAGGTGGACTTTGTGTGTGTGTGTGTGTAAGAAAAGACTGAGAAAAATGAAGTGTAAGAGAAGAATTGGATGCAATTAAAAGATGGGGTCAGGGAGCAGCGAGCAGTGATTAATACGCCTCTCTGGTAAAGAGCTTTCACAGAAGGAGAGAGGGATAATAGAGGCAGGGTAGCTCCACAGAGACGCACTCCTCCGCCTGCCTCTCTTCTCACGTTATTCTCCTGTTTTCTCTCAGTCTCTCTCTTGTCTTAGTGCATCTCAACTACAGTCACTAATGAGCTCTGTATCACCTCTTATTACAGCTAGGGGGCAGGAGAGAGGATTGAACACACCACAGAACGCCACAGAACATCCAGAAGCACACACACACACACACACACACACACACACACACACACACTCACAGCTTAGGGCATGCCATATCTATTACAGGGTAATAAGTATGTAATAATGCTAATAATGCTTACGTCTAAATATTTATCTCTAAATACATAGTGTGTGTGTGTGTGTGTGTATATATATATATATACCGTATTGCATATATGTGTGTAAATACAACACCTTTTCAGGTGTTTCTTCATTATTGCAATTAAAAAAAAAAAAAAAATCATGTATGTTAATATATTAATAAATATAATAAATAAAAACAGAACAATAAAATAAAACCTACATATAATGAATGAAAAAGTTTGCAGAGTATATCTTTTGTATTTGACATTATAACCCCTTTTATTTTATATATATATATATATATATATTACATTATATTATATTACGATATGATCTCATTTTTTTTTTCAGATCCCCTAAACAGACCCCTTAAATCCTCTTAATTTTAATACTGATTTATATATTATGAATTACTCATAATTAACAACAACAACAACAACAACTAAATATGATCAGTTCTAAAGATAGCACTTTCTTTTCCGGATAAAAGCCAACTCCGACAGCCGGCGAATCCTTTTAATTGTAGAAATTTTCAATAAATTGTTCATTATTTATTTAACATATGTACTGCTACTTATATATTTATTTATTCATCCATTCATTTATTAGTTAAATATAATTATTACTTAATTGCTGATATAAACGCAAATATATATGTATATTTTTTTTAAAAAAATAACATTTGGCATTATAACTGCCTCCAATGTTGGTTTGTTTGTTTGGTTGTTTTTGTTTTTTTCCCAGATGCCTTAAACAGCTGTTGAAACGTATGAATTGTTTAAAGTTGTTATGTATGTATTTATGATTAACTATTCATTAATCATGATTAATAATAAATAAATCATTATCAGCTATTAATATTTGCTTCATTGTGATACATTGTAATCATAATGGCTCGATGTAACTTATCCGGGTCGTTTAGAGCTCCGCAGTGGCTTACAGTCGATCCAGAGTCCTCTCTGAGCGCTGCAGGTCAAAGGTTAAGGGCTTTTTGCGCTGTGTTTTTACCCCACAGTGTCTATTTGGACAGTTCTGGGATTTGAAGTGATAACCTCCCGGTCTCTAGCGCTGAACCTTATCCGCTGAGCTCCCACTGCCCACAGCAAGTTCACACTCCAAGTTTGCGAGTGGCCAAATGTTGTACGGTCAGGTAAAATCGATACCCGCTGTCTAACAGGAGGCAGGCGAGCCACTGCGTGACCGGGTCACGGACCGGAGAAAAAAAACTGTGTATAATTCATGAATAATTGAAGAGAACATCGAGACCAGTTGGCCGACGGTGAATTGAAGCGAACCGCTTCTCTGGAAGTGCAGCATCAATCCGGTCTTCTATATCTAGAACATCTATAATTCACATCACAAACAGCTAAGGGGTTGTTTTTTAATCACCGATCGCATCTCGAAACCGAGCTGTGCTCCATAAACGACCCGCTGGTGAACAACTAACTCCACCTTTGCTTCAAAACCGTAAAGAGTAAACCGTTCTGTCTCGTGTAGTTAGGAGAAAATAATCAACGACGTGACAACACGGTGTGGTGTGGTGTGATGAAGCGGCGTTACCACGGTTACCAACCCGGACGTGGGTTATTTTCCAGCGACGGCACTTCCTGAAAGGTTTTATTTCTCTTCGACCAAAGCGAACTAGCAACGATCGCAAACGTAGCCTACTCGTCATGCTTTTTAACCATTTATAGTTACAGGTAATATTGTGGGACATTAATAATAATGCCCTTGAATGCCCATATGAACATTCACACACTCACACACACACACACACACACACACACACACACACACACACGCGCGCCCACTCGTACCGTAAATGTCTGTTTTTACTGCAGTATATCTTCTTCTTATTCTTCTTTTTTTATTTTAAAAAATAAAACATAATAAAGAACTTAATAAACCGAGTTGAACAGGAAGCAGGAAGTGATTGAGGATATCGCCATGACGAACAACACAAGAATCAATTAACCAAATACGGTACATTGATGCGTTTATTAGTGTGTGTGTGTGTGTGTGTGTGTGTGTACTTAGTCTCCAATCATCTTGCTGAAGAATCACTAACAACTGATGCAAGATGTGACACACACACACACACACACACACACACACACACACACACTTAGTTTCCGTATGTCTCATATTCTTTCACACTCTCAACTCATTTCATTTCTAAGGGCTGAAAATGGAAAACACAGCAGTGTGTGTGTGTGTGAGGGAGAGAGAGGGAGCGAGAGAGAGAAAAGGTGAAAAGCAGGTGAAAAGCTGGTCACATGACCCCATTAAGGGAACGACTGACAAGCTCTAACGGCGCTAAGCGGAAACTCAAGGTGCCATAGACGGCTAATGAGGGCGATGCTCTCACCTTTGCCCTCTGAGACACGGTGCTTCGGCTCACAAACAAACCACCCCACACACACACACACACACACACACACACACACACACACCGACACGCACTTGAAGTGTATCGCTATGGAAACCCACAGTTCATGCTGTGCTGTTTACTTGCACTCGGTTGTTTTCGGATCCAAACTCAGTGGCACCTCTTTGCCATGGTTCATCACCACAGTGCCAGCACACACACACACACACACACACGCGCACGTCAAAACAAACAATTTGTTAATTACAAGCAGCTGTGGAACTGTTAAAGCTTAACGCAGAAGGAAAACTGTTGATATAAACTACAGCACATGGGGATGAATGAATTTATTAATGAGATGACAACCACGAAACACTCAGTGTCACGTGGTTATAGGAAAACAATCAACGACGGGGTGGTGTGATGACGCGGCGTCACTGCTAGCATCCAGACGTTGATTATTTTCTAATAACAGCATGCACTGAAGTGTATTATTCCTCGTTTCCCACAGCAACGTGTACAATTTTTTCAAATTTCATTAAAGAACAACACATCATATATTGTTCTTTTTTTTATCCATTTCTAATTACATTTAACATTCTGGAACATCCACGATACAAGTTCATTCGCGTTCTCGCGTTACGCAGAACTCAGCGTGTACTGTAAGTTACTTTAGAAATGATATAGATTAGGTAATGCTAAGGAACAAGTGCATAAATATAAACCTGGGAATTTCTGACCAATCAGAATCCAGAATTCAACGGCGCTGTAGTACAAAGTCACCTGTATGGCTGGTTGATGTGATAAAATGGGCAATAAGTGTAGCACTACAAGGTCACTGTCACTTTAGTGTGTGTGTGTGTGTGTGTGTGTGTGTGTGTGTGTGTGTGTGTGTTCTCATTGACACTCTCAGGGCTGATATTCAGGGTCTGTCCCACCCCCATAGAAGCAAAAATTAAATCTGGGGAAAAAAAAAGAAAAAAAAAAAAAAAAAAGAAGCCAGGGTCGGTTTGAAAGCAATGGAGCATTATTTCGGTAATCCACGAGGAGTCATTAGAGTCAAGTCTGCAGGGAAGGTCACTTTCAATGACTAAACCTTCCAAACATGCACCATTTACAGCTCACACACCTCTGAAAGAACCAGAACAACAAATCCTGACCTTAATAGTAGACATTTCTGTCTCGCATTCTTTATTAACCCAGATATACTGTAATACTCAAGGCAGAAAAATGCCATTTGTACACTTACACTCACTTCATTAGGAGCATCTGCACATTAAAGTGCACCTATTATGGTTTTGAAACGTGCCTAATTTTGTTTTAGAGGTCTCATACAGTGTAGATTTACACACATCCGAGGTGAAGAAACACGTTAGCGTGCTCATAATTTAAACTGCAGCGTGATCTTTTTTCCCCCCAGTGTCAAAAACGACTCGTTAAATGATCCGTTCTAAAGGATTCGTTCTAAACAACTCCTTTCAGAGAGCATACTCTGCTCTGATTGGTCAGATGTCCCAGTCTGTCGTGATTGGTCTAGCGCTGTCAGCGAGCAGCCGGTGAAGACCAGAGGCGGGGTTTTTTGTTACAAGCCTACGTAGGTTAGTACAGGAAGTAAAGTCTGGAATCACTAACGAGTCGTTTCAGCTGTTCAGAATCGATTCCTTCTATTGGGAGTCGATAACGCTGTTTGTCGTGCGCTTTGATTTTTGAAACTTTGCAGACTTTTTACGTTCACAAACAGCTACGTATATAACACACTACATGAAAGTTCATATTTGAAAAACCATAATAGGTGCACATCTCAGTGATCTCAGTGACGGTTGTTGGTGAGTATTTCAGAAACTGCTGATCTCTTGGGATTTTCACGCGCAATAATCTTGACTTTACACAGAATGAGCTAAGAGGAAAGCTACGCTAACTCAAATAAGCACTCTGTACTACCATGCTGAGCAGAAAAGCATCTCAGAACGCACACGATGTACAACCTTGAGGCAGAAGACCACGTCGGGTTCCAGTCCTGTCAGCCAAGAACAGGAATCTACAGTGGAAAACTGGACAGATGTTTGGAAGTTTGGAAACAGTCCAGGTGATGTTTATCCAATCTTCACCTGTCCAGTCCTGATTGTTGTGGCCAAAATGCTTGATTTAGCTGCGTTTTTTTTTTTTTTTTCCCTTCAAAATTTGCGATGCAATCTGCGAGAACTACTCGACTTGGCGACATCACAACTGCATGAAATTGCCCTGCACGCTCTTTCACAGTGATTGTTACTAAACGAGACCTTTCAGCTCTACTCACGTTCGACGCACGTGAATCGAAGACGGCTTTGGCTGAATGCCGTCACGTGACGCGTCTTGGCCCAAATCCGCGCCAAATTTTCCACCATTTTGAAAAATCGCGATTCTTCACGATCGCGAGAACCCGGCGGGACCAAGTATACCCGAAAGCTATATGTGGACATTACACGATGGACCGATGGAAGAAAAAGAGCGAGGGAAGAGAAATCAGAGAAGACGAGAAGAGAGAATAGACTGATGTGAGATTTTTTCCACCACGGAGAGAAAAGAAAAGCGATAAAGACATGCAAGCTTTATGCGAACTACTCTAGCTGCCTTGGTGAGAGAGAATGGAGAGAAAAAGGGGGGAAAGAACAAGCAAAAGGAAATTCAGAGAAAGTCTGTTGTGTTATCAGAGCTTCCGTCTCCCTTGGAGATCAAACTCGATGCGTTCGACGGTAAACGAGGGAAACAAATCATTTCAGAACATTTTTTCCCTCCCGTTTTCAACTCTTTGATTATTGCCACGAGAAAACCCACCGGCAGACACAAACGCCGCTTCATTACGCAACCGAGGCCATTCGCTCTGGTGTTTCCCTAACCTACTTCTTAAAGCCTTCAGAGTCAGACGGCTGGTTTAATTCCAATTCGAAGCAAACAAGCTCGTATCAAAAGCCGTGCCGTGTTAAGGTTGGCCGTTTAAAACTAAATGTAGCTACACAAATTGGATCGATCGGTGCCGAGGTTAGTTCTTTAGGGCGCTTTCGCACCTATTAGTCTGTTTGTCGAGTCTGAATCAGAGAGAAACGGACACAACGTTGGATCGTTTGCCGCTCGGTCGGGTTTTACACTGAGCGTAATTACACAAAACAAAAAGAAAAACAAAACAGTTGCCTGAGGTAAACGAAGGGCTGACAGTGTCCATGTAAATCTCTTTCATTGGTCAGAAACACGGCAACAGAACAACAAACAAAGCACAACGTCTGGTTTAAATGCCATGCGTTAGACGGAGTACGTTCGCAATCGCACAGCTAAATAATGTCTCTGTCTGCGCAATTGAGTTTTTCCTCTCGCATGTTTCTCCTGTAACGTGTACTCTGATCGACTCGCTTCCACATCCTGCTTTCTATCAGGAAGAGAAGGTCACCGGGCTGACGTGCATCTCGAGCTGCAGAGAAACATCGCACACGCCGGATTTCACCTCGGCAGCTGAACGCTTCAGCGGCATGAAAAAATCGCAGAAAATAGTCGTGAAAGCGAAGAGGAACAAATTAGCGTGGGAAATTAGACGGTTTCCGTTAATTTAATATTTATTTGTAAACAAAAAATATATGTTATAATACGGGCGGCTGTGGCTCAGGTGGTAGAGCGGGTTGTCCACTAATCGTAGGGTTGGCGGTTCGATTCCCGGCCCACGTGACTCCACATGCCAAAGTGTCCTTGGGCGAGACACTGAACCCCGAGTTGCTCTCGATGGCAAGTTAGCGCCTTGCATGGCAGCTCTGCTACCATTGGGGTGTGTGTGTGAATGTGTGAATGAGACACGCTTTGGATAAAAGCGCTATATAAGTGTGCCGTTTACCATTTATGTTGTAACTGTAGTTTGCAGTTTTATGTAAGGAATAACTGACGACAGGCCGTTACACCTCGGGTGTGCATTATTTACTAATAATTCAAGGGTCGATTATTCCACTTATACCGCGGTTACCACACGTCCAGACGTTGTTCAGATGTTTTATTTCAAGACGTTTGTCAGGTTTTTGTCTTTAAAATGCTCTTGTGTGTTGAGCTAATTCATTACGCGTCCCATCTCAAGCCTCTATTGCTAATTCCAAACCGTCATAGAGCTAGTAAGGGAGGCTCGAGCCATTATATGCAGTTATTGGCGAGAGAGAGATAGAGAGAGAGAGTGAGAGAGAGTGAGAGAGAGATAGAGAGGAAGAGAGAGAGTGAGAGAGAAAGAGTGAGAGAGAGTGAGAGAGAGATAGAGAGAGAGAGAGAGAGTGAGAGAGCGATAGAGAGAGAGTGTGAGAGAGAGAGAGTGAGAGAGAGGAAGAGAGAGAGAGAGTGAGAGAAGAGAGAGAGAGTGAGAGAGCGATAGAGAGAGAGTGTGAGAGAGAGAGAGTGAGAGAGAGGAAGAGAGAGAGAGAGTGAGAGAAGAGAGAGAGAGCGATAGAGAGAGAGTGTGAGAGAGAGGAAGAGAGAGAGAGTGAGAGAAAGAGAGAGAGATAGAGAGAGAGAGCGAGAGAAAGAGAGAGAGTGAGATAGAGAGAGAGAGGAAGAGAGAGAGAGTGAGAGAGAGAAAGAGAAAGAGAGAGAGAATTGTTTTTTGTTTCATGCTGATAATATCAAAATAGAATAAATAATAAATAAATGAATAAATAAATATCGATAAGCCTACTTCACAGGGAATTTCATTTTTTATTACTGCAGAAAATACAGTCTCATTACTGCAATCACACGTGCTCTCTCACGCTCTCGTTCTTTTTTCTTGCTCTCTCTCTCTCTCTCTCCCCCGTCAACTGCATATCAATGACTCAAACCTCCGCTTCGCCTCGTGGCCGCATTACCACCTCGGGTGCGCGTTATTTTTCTAATAATTCAACGGCCCGTCATCAATTATTCCTTCCTTATTTCTGGAACGTTCAAATTATCTGTCATTTTGTTTGTCGTTAGCTCTGTGTGCTGCGGCGGAGAGTAGGCTAACTTTTCCGTTATTTCAGTTCACTTGGCGGCGTGATATGGAACTGTAACGTGGTTCGAGACCTGACTGGAACGACTTTAGCTGTGCACTCCCTGAAAAATAATTGCACACCTCAGAACGTCTGTCAGCCGATCAGAATCGAGAATTCAACCGCGCTGTGGTATGATAGACGCGAATTCCACGAGTGACGTTTGTTATTTTGAATAGTGTAGAAAAGAAAATGTAATAAAGAAACTTTCATCTCTCGTTCGACTTTGACATTGTTTTGTTATTATTATGTTATGACATATACTACGCATAATCCAGAACGGTGCAAAATAAACACCGTAATGAGATGACCGGATCTTTTCCAGTTTGTCCGGTAAACCTTTTCATTTTTTTAAAATTAATTTCTGACACAGGGTCACAAAAGTCTCCATACATAGGGGAAATGAACACTTTTTAGCAAAATGTCTTCCAAAATTTTGTAAACTTAGTTGACATATATATATATATATGTCTATGACGGGTAAATAATCACATTAAATATAT
>JANDJT010000050.1:24530850-24543847 GCA_024331685.1 Stegophilus panzeri
TCGAGCGATTTCTTGAGGAATTTCCCCGAGATGCTTTTTAAACAGTATTAAAGGAGTCCACACCGACGCCGGACTCTTATCGGCTGCTTTTCGGAAATATTTCACTCCGAGTCGTCCGTTTAAAATAATATTTTTTGGTAAATAAAACGTTAGTTTTCTGATGAAAGAAACGAACACGTCGACACGATTATATTTTCGTCTACGACACCGATTTCACGCGTTTAATCACACGCCTTCAGATCAGAAGCTTTTTAAGATCGTCAGAAACATTTCAGTCGGGTGTCCACAAACTTTTGACCGGTATTACAACAGATCTTGTATAGCACATTGAGAAGACATTCACGTCCTTCGGTCGTGTCGATTCAGAATCGAATAGTTTCTCCCTTCCGTAGTTCACTTATAAAGGGTCAGATATAACCTCACTCAGATCCTCTCGAACCAGCTGTTTTGGTCTGCTCATGAGTGCAATCGCTGTGTTACTTTCCTGGGAGGAAAACACATTAAAGTTCTACTCAAACAGACTAAACACTGCACATGTAAAAACGCAGCCTTAGTTTTATTCAAAGCTATTATTGCTAAGAAGTCAGAGAATCTTGTAGCTCCACCTTGGACTCATACAAACTTAATCAGAGAAGCTCTACTGTTCTATGATCACTCTTATTCTTTATCTATTACTTTCCTTTTCCCTCCATCCCTTTTTCCTTCGGATGAGAGTAGAGGAACAATCAGGCTACGCCGCAGGAGACGTTGAGGTTCTCTCTCTCTCTCTCTCTCGCTCTCTCTCACAGATACACACACACTCATGAAAAACGTGTAGTTATTCAAATAATGCAGGGCGGTGTGGTTGAATTTCCTGCTAATGAAGTAACAGAAGGAGCAAAAACTCACCTCACCTCTGACCTTAAACTTTGTAGCTATTCATACAAATTGATTCGAGTGAATAGTTCTGAATTCGCAAGTAGACTATGCTGCACACACACACACACACACACACACACACGCACACACACACTGGATGACCCGTCTCTGAACAAACTCTTCTCGCTCTCTTGGTGTTAAACTGGAAAATGGAAATTGCTGTTTATTATTTCATTGGAAGAGCTTGAGAGAGAGAGAGAGAAAGAGAGAGAGAGAGAGAGACAGGAAAAGGACACTAGATTCTAACTACCATCATCAATCTATTACAGATATAGACAGAAACTCTAACATCAGCCGTCCTCATCATTCTGTTTTGCGGATGTCTGTCGAAGACCAGCCCTTGTATTCGGCAATGTTTCTCATTCACTCTCTCTCTCTCTCTCTCTCTCTTACACACACACACATTCATAGAGCTTCTCTCAAACAGCTCTGATTTTTAAAACAGATTCTTCACTGAATTCCCTGTTGGGAAGACAACATGCATCATTATGTCCGAGACTGAACATCTTGCACTGCACAGAGAGAGAGAGAGAGAGAGAGAGAGAGAGAGAGAGAGAAAGAGAGAGAGAGAGAGAGACCTCTAGTTATTGGTGCCCTGCATAACGAATAGTACTACTATTCTGTTTAAAGTTTCTAGGCTGACTTGTACAGCAAAAGAGATTCAGCTGATAATATTCTCCTAGTTTATATATATACCCCTCATAGATCCACTAAAGAAGGAACTTGTGGCACCAAGACTTCAATTTCAATTCAATTTCAATTCAGTTTTATCTGTATAGCACGTTTAACGATGGACATTGTCTCAAAGCAGCTTTACAGAGGCATATAAACACAGGATAGAGATTTTAAGTGTGTGAATTTATCCGTGTTGAGCGAGCCGGTGGCGACGGTGGTGAGGAAAAAACTCCCTTAGATGAAACCTTGAGAGGAACCAGACTCGGAAGGGAACCCGTCCTCATCTGGGTAACAACGGATAGTGTGAAAGTAAAAGAAAGTTCATTATGGTTTTTATATGAAGTCTGTTTGTTGAACTAGTCCACTGTTCACTAAAGGAGACCCGAGTGCAAAACTGCATGTGGTAATTGCAGTCCCAAGGCCATCGCAGCAACCGACATATGACTGATCTTGATTTGGGGTGAATATTTTCGTTTCTGGCTTTAAAACTTTAAAACCCGAACTGTGAGGCCTGTGGTGCTCTGATTTATTTTTATTTTTTTTGATCGATGCCTCCATCACAGGGTTAACTGATGTGTCTATGTTTTTAAGGAATAAATATATATATATTAAAAAGGTTCGACTGAAGCTGATGTCTACACTGGAACATGGCATACAGCAGAGTGATGGCGAAACGATGATGAAAAGAACAAGCCAGAAAAGTGAAGGCAGGCATGCCACTGGCTTTCAGCTGAGGAAAAAGTGAACGTGTGAAATTCAAATCAGCTCTAGGGCATGCACACGAGAGAGAGAGAGAGAGAGAGAGAGATACAGGAGACTAAAGTGTATAATCATCTCAGCCTCGTTTTACTTTCTCCATTCATACATTCTTTTACACATCAATCCATCTTTTTCCCCCCATCAGTCTGCGGGAAAACACGTCGGCTCCGTTCCGTCTCAATCGCTTGCTTTTTCTGAAGGATGTGAAATGGTGTCATCTCGTTCCTTTCAAAAATGGAAAATTGAATTTCCATTCCGAGGCCTTCGGCGCGGATCGGGCTAATGACGTGAGCACAATGCGGCGCTCGTCTCCGCTATGTCTGAGGTGGCCTTTTGTATGTGTGTGTTTTTACACCAACTTGTGATCCCAGGCTATGATAACACATTGGGAGAAACAGTATATGGTCTCGTTTTAGCAAGACGTACTATCTCGCCTTCTCTCTCTCTCTCTCTCTCTCTCTCTCTCTCTCACACACACTTTCATTAAAACCGTTTGGCATTATCACTACGTAGTGTGCTATACAGAAAGCGTAACGAAGAACAAAGAAAACATCCTACAATGCACCGCAACGGGTTTGTGTCCAAATAGTGTACTGTAGTCAGTGCAGAATACCCATGATGCACTGTGCCTATTTGAAGATTTTGTGGCTGATGTAGTGAGTATGATGTGTAGGTTCAGACACGTTTCGTAAACATGGCATAAAAGCTACAAAACCCAGAACTCCGTAGTCAGATAACTCCATAGTCATACAGCCTACTCACATGGAGGGCTGTGATTGGTTGATATTGGTAGGAACACCTGTCTGAATCAGATAGAAGATAGAAAAAGCTATCGAGGAAGTGTGGGTTGGGGTTGGATCTTTGAGCAGGACGAGAATACCAAATATTCGTCTTCAAATATACAATTAGACACCTACATACAGAATAGAAAAAAGAAAATCCACACTGATAGTTTTTCCCGGGTGCGTAAATCACCTGAGCGCCGAGAAGGGTCCGCTGTCATTATAAGGTACGAGAGCGGCCTCTGGAGGCGAAATAAAAACTATCACTGACAGTTTTTGTTGTGTTATTTGAAGTGTTTTTGATTCATTTTGAATGTCTCTATTTTTATTTGTTATTTGGAGTGTTACTTTTTGGTTCAGGTTGGATGTATATCTTTATTTACTTTAATATATATATATATTTATTTCATTTTTAATAGTACAGTACATTTTCATGGTGCAGTCAGTGCTGTTTATTTTTCTAATAAAGTTTTATTTTGTGTTATGTTATCGCGCAGAATCAGTGTTAAAACTATCGGCTGATTAATCAGCCGATAACTAGTACTACCGAGTTAGTTATCGTATCGGTAAAATCAACTATCGGTCAACCTCTACTAGACACTACTGGAACTTTGACTGAAACTGGGTTCTACAGTCAGAAAAGACAGAAATAGAGCTTTCTTGACAATATTGGAGGTGGATTTGGGAAATAAATAAATAAATAAAGGATGGATATGCAGAAAAGGATCTAATCACCATTGTATATCACAAGTACGGTGTGATACTGTGGGCTGTTTTTCCTTCAAAGAGCCTAGGAACCATGAAATTACAACCAGGTTATGGTTGGATCTTCCAGCAGGACAGTGATCTAAAACAAGCATCCAACTGCACACAAAAATGGTTCAATAACCACAGAATCAAGCTTTTGACACGGCTATTCCAGTCCCCTGACCTAAACCCCACTGAAAACCTGTTGGGTGAAGATGAGAGTCCATGAGAGAGAGGACCAAGGGCACGGGAGGATGTCGAGAGTTCAGAATTAAGGTGTCTTGAAGCATTTTAGGAGAAGACACAATGCTGGCATGTTGGAGAGATTTTGTACACAAGTTCTAAATGCAGGGGTGCCAATAATTTGTGACACATACAGTTTTGATTGATGTTTTTGGGTTTTTTTTTAACTATCTTACAATCAATTTCGTTTCTATTTTCAGTGTGACATGAAGCTAATTAACCACATGTCTGTACAGTATGTATCACGTGTGTGTGTGTGTGTGTGTGTGTGTCCTTGAAGAGCTGTTGAAAGCTGTTGCTCTTTATTGAAGATGACATGTCCTTTTAGTGAGGAGCAAAGGGCTAAATCTGCTACTACCACACACACACACACACACACACACACTTAAATTCATGCACTTCTAATATGAGCGAATGGATTCTTCACACCTAAAAAGGGTTTCGTGCCCCCACCCCCCTCCCCACACACACACACACACACACACACACACACCTCTGCTCGACCTTATCTCCAAACTTACACTTCCTCCCCATCTCCCATGCAATTACCGGTAAGGAAAAGATCTGCAGCCTCTCAAAACGTGGCCGTAATCAGTGAACTGTGGCTCGGGCGCCGGTTTGATACACGGCTTCATGGCTGTAATCTCATCAACCTTAATCTCCCAGCTCATTTAAAAGACAAACCGTCACAGCTTTCGACATGACTGATGTCAAAATACCATTTTCTCCGGATATTTTTCTGAAGTCAACCTGCGTCGCCGAGCCAGAAATGTCATAGGTGTATCTCAACAGGAAAGCCTAGCTTATCCTTGCTTGAGCTGGTATTTATAATGCATATGAGATTTCCTAATATTCCTGACAGGTAATAAATGACTTTATACAGCAGTTAGAATCAGTAACACATACACAGACACACACACAAAAAGATACATATTAATATCATACTATACAATACAGATATTGTAGTTTACCTGACAAAAGGTTTAGTGTGGTTTATATATATGTGTATATATATGCGTGTATATATGTATATATATATATATATATGTATGATTTGGGATGGAGCCAAACAAACAAGTCTAGCTATCATGTTCACGTCGCTGTGAATCAGTTGAGACAGTTTGCTTGAATGATAAAAACGACACATTTGCCTTAATGAATATGCAAATTAGTCTGCAATACAAAAAAAATGCAAACTACCGGGCGGATTCAATGCGTATAGATTCGTTTTCTACCCTCAGTTCGCTTTACCACGAACTTTAGGAACAGGGACTACGTGAGTAAATTAACACGACTGAAGAGCAGGTATTAAATTTGTGAATTAAAAAGGCCTGTTTATGTTAGTTAAAGCCCAAGAAAAGCCTCTTTACTAAGCCTTAATAATAAAAATAAAATAAAAAAATTACCTAAATGATGTCTTAGCAAAACAATCAGAAGGTTTCTCACAACTATGACTATGCTAGACGAGACAAGGGGTTAGGGTTAGGGTTAAACGACTGTTTAAAGCTGCTATAAAGTGAATGAAAATAAGATCGATCTTTTATTTTTTCCTGTGCTGTTCCACAACCTTAAATGTAACTAGTATATTATGGTTAAAACATACAACGTATTGTGCATTAATAACTAATCATTGTAATCACTGGCAATTTGCCGGTGTATAAGAGGAATAAAAACACTCTGGGTGGCGCTGTTTTTGGAAAACGACAAACTTTGGGATATAACAGTAACTTCGTTTCGTCACGCCACCCTGACGTGAGGTATTCCTCACATATCTGACATCACGATAGCTTAGCTAGAACAGGTTAGCTTTGTATCTGCAAATTAGCTAGCTAGCTTATAGCCTTGTGCTCAATTAGTGACACAATGATGGTGTTTGCTTAACCTAACGTTTCGAGCTTATGAGAGGTCTTATATGTTAGTTATATGTTAAAAGTGTTATTTTGAATTTATTACGGCCCCTTTCATATGCATCCGTGTTTTAAAAACGAAGTGGGCGTGTCATAAACCTGACATTTCAAAAATTAAATAGTAGCCCTACTAGCCTTACTACATTTGTGCCATTATTATTTTTGTTTGTACCTGACTACAATATTAAGTTGGTCCTGCTTCCTAAATATAAGCAAACTAGGGGCCAATCTACTATGGCCCTGACCAGGCAGTTACTAAGGATGAATGAAAGAATGCGTGTGATGCATGGAATGTGAACGCACGTGCTCTTTGTTTGTCCTGCAAGCTTCGTCTCAGACCCGCTCACTCACGTCCACGTCAAAATAAAAACCTCGGACTTGTTGCATTCCAGAGGATCCTGGTCCTACGGAACTTTCCAGATGCCCTGTGAACCTTCCTGGAAAGCTCATATTCACATCTGTATTTGTATAAGTTCACAATCTGTTCATTCTGAATGGTGTATTCCTATTCGTTTACATCCCTAATGTAGAATAATAATAATTTTTAATAGCCTATAAGCAATACTACTTGTTAATAGTCATGATTGTGTATTTGACCCAGGCTGGATTAGCGGAGGTGTGTTTACAGCACGGAGATCGATACTGACTGAGACATTAGTGCTGACGGGCCATTTTTGAACTGATGTCCGGGCTCCTGTGTCTGAAACATCCAGATAAATGCTGACACAGTGAAATCTCATGCTTTTTAGTGTGTGTGTGAGGGTGAGGGTGTAAACCAGCAGTTCCTTTTTATTCACTGAGCAGTGTGAGTGGAAAATGTCTCTCACAGACGCTCTCTTTTTCTTTCTAGCGTGTAGAAGAGCGAAAGAGACACAGATTTAGGGAGCCAGCCTGGCCCGGCCGCTCGGTGGTATTTAAAATCGCTGTCCTGGCCGCATCGATTAATCAATTGTGCCATTTATTCCATAGGGCACGAGAGGATTAGGAGAGTGGGAAATGGTCAATTCTGCAATCGGCGGAGTCCCAGGCTGTCGATATGAACAGGGTTTGATGTGTGTGTGGACTATAGAGGTTCAGCGGGTCTCTGGTTATTGGTTCTGGCTCGGGCTATACAGACCTCGGTTTCTCTGACAGAGTAAAGAAGAATGCCTCTCGCTGGGCCTGTGGATTTATTTTCACTTGTGTAATGCACTCGACTCAAGCAGTCACACCTACGCTGTTCGGGTCGAACCGATTTGTAATTTGGCTGCAATACACAGGCAGCGCCAAACTCATGGCGCTCTCGTAAAACGCTCGACGTCGTCTAGCCTGTCGAATAAAAATGTCTACAGGGATCGAAATGGGCCCACGTGCGATTCAGGCTCCTGATGCTTTCCTGTTATAATGGTAGCAGCTCCAGTACCACATCGTTGAACCGAAGGAACCATGAGCTGATTACACACCGATATAATGACACACGAGCTAAAGGTGACAATATAATCCCAGTTATTGTCGTTTTCACAGGTGGACTCAGGAAAACGACGAGTATAAACGCTGAGCGTTTAAACGATCAGCTGGCAAACAGCGTATATCTGACAGTGTACATGAAATAAACAAACAACCATGTTTTAACCATGTTCAACCAATACCTAGCAGTCCGCAGCTCTACGCCGCATACTTCTGGGTTGTCAAGTGTTTGTTTACATTCACGCCACGTGTTTTATTTTGGTTCTTGTCTCCTCCCATGTCTTGTCATTGGTCGTCTACCTAGTGGGCGGCTGTGGCTCAGGTGGTAGAGCGGGTTGTTCACTAATCGTAGGGTTGGCGGTTTGATTCCCGGCCCACATGACTCCACATACCGAAGTGTCCTTGGGCAAGACTGTAACCCCAAGTTGCTCCCGATGGCAAGTTACTGTCTTGCATGGCAGCTCTGCTACCATGTGTGCGTGTGTGAACAGGTGAATGAGAACCAGTGTAAAGCGCTTTGGAACCACTAAGGTTAAAAAAGCGCTATATAAGTATAGACCATTTACCATTAGTGTGTCATGATTACTCTCGCCTGTTTTCCGTTTGCTCTTTGATTACTCAGTGTCTTTAAGCCCTTCTGTTTCTTTGTTGATTCCAAGCCTTTTGAATATTGATTGTTACCCTGGTTCTTGATCTTCTGCTTTCTGGTTTTCTCGACTTGCTCTTGCCTCATCTAGTTTAATCGCCTGACCTTTACCTGCGCCTTGACTCTGTTTTTTGGATTATGTTTTGGTCTAGTTTGCTTTGATTACGAAAAGACCCAGCTACCTGCTTTTGCGTCCTCGCCTGTTTCCACATACCCGAAAATTTGGCCTGTTGATCTTTCTTTCTGTCAGAATATTTTGCCATTTTCCCCAATTTCCCCCCCTCTTTCAGGTAAAAAAAAAAAATGGACCATTTTCGGTGGCCAAAATTTCGATGCATCCATAATTATTGACATAAGTTAATATTCAACAAGTATATACTGTAGTTAAGTCAACTCTACAGCAAGAGATTTTATTTCACATGAATTACCTCAAAACACATCTCCTTTTAGCTTGACAGAAAGCCCTCGCTGTATTTTCCACAAAGGAAAATTAAGTTGAGATGAAAGAACAGGCCCAAAAAGTACTAATATGAGATGGGGAAAGGGGCGGGGCTTCCATAGACTGGTCAATTAATATCGGAGATTTCAAAACACCTACGTGACTGTCAATCATTGCGTACTAATATGCTGATTGGCTCATGTGTTTTTATTGGGGGGAAAAAAAAGAAAGAAAGAAGACTGCTCTTTTGGCATATTCTTGAGTGATAACTCGTACTCCGATGTTAAAATGCAAAACTGCTACACAAATTGCACGAAGGTTGGCACGTGTTCAGCATGCTATCACTTTCATTCATTTTAAACCCAGTGAGCAGTGTGTGCCTGCTTTCAGTCAATAAGAACACAATTATACTCGACTTATATTGACTGGAATGACTGATGCAATCATGTCTGAGTGTCCTGTCTGTTATCTACGGCAGTCTATTAACTAATAATGTGACATATTTACAAATGTTTTACGTCAAAACAAGCCATGATTTGGAGATAAAACCCGACTGTTGTGACTTCGATTAAAAGGCCGCCGATCCTGTTTAGCGCTTTTGCGTCGTTGAATCTGCATTTAGGACGGATTCCTAACGAACAAAGAACTTGGGCAGAGATTACCGCTGTTATTTACAATGTTTGTGAATTCTGGATTCTGATTGGTCATTTATGTAAGGATTCTCCAGTGTGAAAGCTTGGTGTGAAAGCTTAGTGTTCTCGGTTTTAGATACACGATCGAATATGCAAATTCGTTCTATTTGCTTTTGATAACTGATGGGAGTCAAACCGGGTCTTGGGAGTGTATTTGAATAACCTTTTTATAGGATCGTGTCTCTTAGGACACTTCGGTATTAATCTGGCTCTGTTTACGCAGGGATTGGGAGAGAGCTGAGGACGGATTAGCGACAGGATCACGTCGTCTAATCCAAAGCAAACAGAAAGTGATGAAGTAGACATGAGTCACGACTCACTCGCACTTACTTAATACTGTGACCATCCTAAATGGGCTCATTAGCCTAGCTCAATAGTCTGGAGTGGTAAAAGGTTGGAGACACAAATACGAACACGCACAGCATTATGGAATGTTGAAATGTCTCGTTTGAACAAAGCTTTTGGGAATCTAGATCCAATCTCATACTAAATTTGGAAGAAGTGAGCAAGTGATAATGATAATGAGTCTTTATTGGTCACGTGTACATTACAGCACAGTGAAATTATTTTCTTCGCATATCTCAGCTTACCGGGAAGGTGGGGTCAGAGTGCAGGGTCAGCCATGGAGCAGAGGGGGTTAAGGGCCCCTTGCTCAAGCTTGGCTGCACCAGGGTTTGAACCCCAGACCTTCCGATCAATAACCCAGAGCCTGGCAGTGCTGGGGCTTGAACCCCCGACCTTCCGATCAGTAACCCAGGACTAAATTAATGCAGGACTAAATCATTGGGCGTCATGCTGTTATAGGAAAATAATTGACAAAATGCTGGCATGATGATGCTCTACCATCAGCGCTTCTGCTATAGAAAATGAATCAGCACCTTCTGACCAATCAGAATTGAGCAGAGTATAAACACTTGCCACTTTTGTACCTTCAAACTGAAAGCACTTGTGTTAATCTTATGCGATGTGATGTTATGATGCGTTTTCTGGCATCTGTGTATATCTGATGGTTTACATTGCATCTGTGTTGCGTCTTTCACCCGCCTCCGGTGTCTATCTGCCCTCGTACACTGTCGTCGTCTCGCTGTCACTCCGTCACTGTCTCTTTGCTTCCCTTGCTTGGGGATTTTAACCTCAGGGCAGCAGAGCGCTTTCGCTTTAGTGGAACTCATCTTCAAACTGATCATGCTGAACGCTGAACGGTGAATGCACACGCACACACACACACACACACCCACACATCTGTCTGAGACTGAACATTTCAATACGACAAAAAGCAGCAGGAGAGGGAGACTGTGATGAAAGAGTAGATGTGGGAAAACAAATAACGACGCCGCACACAAAGATCTCGTTTGATTTTCCGCTCACGGTGAAGTGTTCGTAAGTAATGCATAATGAAAGGTTTTGTACAAGTGACCGACCGTCGCACATCCCAAACAAACCGATGCAAAATGAACACCCCGAGTCATTAAAATACAAAATAACAAGCACTAATTTGCATGTGCAGTGGGATAAATTGTGCGTGCAAATACTGTAAATGATCATAAATACAATTTCCATACATTTGATTATATTTGTGCTGCTACTGTAGAGGGCTCGCAGTAAAAATCTCTCCCTCATACCATGAAAGAAGGTTTATGATGACGTTTGTTATATACTTCACGACAAGCCGATTGTGAATGGTAGCAGAGCTGCCATGCAAGGCGCTAACTTGCCATCGGGAGCAACTTGGGGTTCAGTGTCTTGCCCAAGGACACTTCGGTATGTGGAGTCGCATGGGTCGGGAATCGAACCGCAAACCCTACGATTAATGGACAACCCGCTCTACCACCTGAGCCACAGCCACTGTGAGAAATCGGTCCGTAAAGGAGTTCGCACAGTTTTCATGATTATTGCGGCAAAATGTCAGAGATTTGCCCTCAACAGCCCGTAGCACGACATCGCACGCTTCCGGGTGGTCATGTCATGTCTCCGCCCTTGTCTTGTTATTGGACGTCTCCCTCACGTGAGGTCGTTATACACAGCTGTTTAAATTTTAGCTTTGATTTCGTTGTATATTTATACCCCCTTGTGTCTTTGTTCAGTGCGAAGTATTGTTTCTGCGTTTGGCCGCCAGTGGTCTACCGAGCCGTTCCGTCCTTCGTTTCTCGTCTCGTTCCTGTTCCTTGTTTCTCGTTTTTGCTCCTTGCCGAGCCTAGTTTATATTGTTTGTAGATCGCCTGACCCTCGCCTGTTTTTTTGGATATTGATATTGCCTCGTGTTTTGGATTTGTCTGCCTGTCTCTCATAAAACACTTTAATTGCACTTGCATCCATCTCCAGCCTGATTACACGACACATAAAATGCTTGATTCTGATCTGCAAATCTGCGATGCTTTTTTAACATTGTTGTGCGGAAAACTACTCGAACCGTCGAAATCGCACGAAATTGTTTTGCACGCTCTTTCGCAGTGATGTCTGTTGGTAAACGAGACCTTGTAGCTGTACTCGTGTTCGACGCACGTGACTTGAAGAGGGCTTTGACTGAATGCGTGTTGTGATGACGTCACGTGTCGAAATCTGCGGGAAAATCTGCGGTAATTTTGAAAAAAAAAATAATTGGGGGGGGCTTGCTTGATTCCCGGAGGTACTAGTTGATGCTGCGAGCAGCCATGTTGATATGACATCATGCGCTAAACTCTGGCAAGAAGGAGACCTTCCTTCCTGCCATTTCCGAGTAGGAATTCTGAGTTGAGGGGGCTGTTTCATTTGTTCATATAGTTACGAGCTACATTCAGTATGTTGTTCTGTGCACACACGTATGCATAAGCAACAACCATAAGCAAATGCAAATACCGTCATCATCACCAATTCCACTTTTCCTGCCTGCTACAGGCTTATATGGGATTTAGATAGTAGAAAAAGTCTCTGAGAGTGTTCTGAATTTAGGAATGCTGTCACTGCTGCGATCAAAATGATCAAGATGAATAGTAATGCAGTTTTTTTTTTTTTTTTTTTTTTTTTTTTTTCAATAAAAAGGCGGGTGATTAATAAATGAGCTTGTCTGTGAAATTGCCACGCACGATGGCGTTTAAAACCCTGGGAGAGCGATTCTCTCTGACAGTCGTCACGGAACACAGCAACCGCTAATCATTTTCAAACCATTGGTTAATACGCAAACCGGTTATTTATTCACCTGTTTAGTCACCTTTGATCAACTGCGCTGAAGTGAAGTGCATTCTGGGAACTCGTAACCATTCATGTGCCTCCTCATGTTTTTATTTATTTAGGTTATTTTCTTTTTTTTTGGTCTTTTATTTCATCTGATGCCAATTTCTATTATCTGTTCATATTTTTTTTTTTTTTTTATTAGTTTGGATGTGGTAATGCAGTAGCACACTAGACAACTATTTTCACTATGGATTTTACTAATCCGGTAGTAATTCTTTTAAGTAGTAAACTAGCATTAAAGTGAACATTCTGACACAAAATAAGAAAACGCACACTGTATTAGCTTTAAAGTAAACAGAGTAACCTAGAAATTAGCGATATAAACAAGTAAGCAGGCTGAACAAGAAGTAGCATTATAGCAAACAGTGTAGAACTTAAACTAGCGTTGTAGTAAACAGACTAGAACTTAAACTAGCGTTGTAGTAAACAGACTAGAACTTAAACTAGCGTTGTTGCAGTAAACAGACTAGAACTTAAACTAGCGTTGTAGTAAACAGACTAGAACTTAAACTAGTGTTGTAGTAAACAGACTA
>JANDJT010000050.1:24573210-24588015 GCA_024331685.1 Stegophilus panzeri
CACCCATTCACACACACACTCACACACCAATGGTAGCAGAGCTGCCATGCAAGGCGCTAACTTGCCATCGGGAGCAATTTGGGGTTCGGTGTCTTGCCCAAGGACACTTCGGCATGTGGAGTCACGTGAGCCGGGAATCGAACCGCCAACCCTACGATTAGTGGACAACCCGCTCTACCACCTGATCCACATCCGCCCAGCATAATAAATAAATAAATAAATAAATTTCTCAGTTTATATCAAATGATTTCAACTTCTTCAGCTTCAGAAGCACTCAGCGATGGAGCTTTTTTTGGCCCCGAAATGTCCTGTTTCTCTGGAAACCTACTGTACTATGCTTAACCTTGACTACATCTACTATTATTACTGCACACGCACTTATTGCAGCTCTCCTGCCTTTGTCTTGTCGGATTTGGATCGGTGTTTTAATGTTATTTATACCAGAGAGTCACTTAACTCACTTCAGACCCCTTCGATAAAATGTAAAAATGAATAACAAACTTTTTTTTTTTTTTTTTTTTTTAAATTGGGGTTAGATCACGAGTCCCTGTGAACGAGCTGTTACTATAGAAACGATAACGTATTAGAACGAGCGCGTTCATTTCGAAATAAACCTGCGATGTGGAGCCGCACTACGGTCAGCGCTGCTGTCCTAGAAGACACCTTCTTCTGACCAATCAGATTGTAGAACATGTTTTTGAAAAAAAAACAAAAAAAACGAACATAGCGTATCATAACTTTATTTTACTTTCTAGCTTGCAAGATCTTCTCACTGTGAAAACGAACACACGTTTTTACAATGTTATTACATATATTACAAAGGCTGTACGTACGTAGGTGTTTATTCATAATGTGATGGAGATTTCTACTGCCGTGTCTGTATCCCAGTGTGTTTAACTGTAGAGTTTCCAGGCAATGAAAGCATGAGACTGAATGATCACGCTGGAACACGTTAGCTGACTAAACCCCTGTTATCGCGCCTCCTCTCCAGTAGACCGTGTGTTATTGACCATCGTGTAGTTCCCGTTTGTTTTCTACAGCACGCTGTATTTTCTCCGAATTCACAGTAAGGATTTGGGGAGCTGAGTGGGAACGGGAACGGGGGAAAATAGATCAGGGAGACGTCCGACCAGGACATGTCACAAAATAATTCGCTGGAGGTGAATCACAAGCAGGCCGTGTGTGTCGATGGAGGAATTTCTGCTCGTGTGAGATTTATGCGTGTTATTAGGGCTCAAGAAGGAAGGAAATGTTGGTGGTTATTGTTTTTGCTTTCGGTTTGGAATAAGGTTAAAAAAAAAAAAAAAAAAACTTTTTATGGAAATTTTCTAACAAATTAAATATTAAACCAAAAATAAAATTTGAATAATTTCTGACTATTTGAGGTTTCGAACACTAAACAACGAAACGTATCCCTGGACCCTGGACTGGAGTTTGTTTGTTTATTTGTTTGTTTGTTCAATCGTTTATCGTTGTTTATTTATTCTTCTGTAGTTGAAACGAAATAAATCGATTTAGTTATTCAGTTGTTTTGAACACAAAAGGCGGCCCTTATTTATGTGTTTCTTTGCGTATACATTCATTCATTTATTTATATTTATGTTTTCTTGAAACAAAATCCATTTGTTTATTTAGATGATAACGATAGGGTGTCCTAAATATGGATTTATTTATTTGTTTGTTTGTTTGTTTGTTTGTTTGTTTGTTTGTTTAGGCACACATTCATTTATTTATTTGCATGTTTGTTTGAAATAAAATACATTTGTTAATTTAGTTGATGACTATATGGGTTTCTGCCAAATAGACAGACAGACAGACAGACAGACAGACAGACAGACAGACAGACAGATAGACAGGCAGACTGACTGATTGATTGATTGATTGAGAAACAAACTGAGAGACAGACAGACAGAGAAAACATATAGATAGACAGACAGACAGACAGATAGACAGGCAGGCAGACAGACAGGCAGGCAGACAGGCAGGCAGGCAGGCAGGCAGACAGACTGACAGGCAGGCAGGCAGACAGACAGACAGACAGACAGACAGACTGACTGACAGACAGACAGACAGGCAGACAGACAGGCAGGCAGGCAGACAGACAGATAGATAGATAGACAGACAGACAGACAGACAGACTGACAGGCAGGCAGGCAGACAGACAGACAGGCAGGCAGGCAGACAGACAGGCAGGCAGGCAGACAGACAGACAGACAGACAGGCAGGCAGACAGACAGACAGATAGACAGGCAGACAGATAGACAAACAGGCAGGCAGACAGACAGACAGGCAGGCAGACAGGCAGACAGACAGACAGGCAGGCAGACAGACAGACAGACAGACAGATAGATAGATTCATGTATTTGTTTGCTTGTTTACACAGCTTTACTTATTCATTTCTGAGTCCTTTTTATTTTTATTGAAGGATTTATTTATTTATTTATTTATTTTACATTTGATTCTTCATAATTTTATTTACTAAACGTTCTGGATGATCTGTATTTTTTTTAATGTCTCTTTTATTTCTCTCTTTTTTTTTTATTTTTATTATTATTATTTTTTTTTAAATATACCGTGTGTTTAAACAAAAAAAGGGACAACATTAACCAAGATTCATTTACAGCAGCTTTCTCTGTCTGTTCTTTTTAGATTTTCTAATAAAGCACGTTTTATTCAGCAAACACGCCTCAATGCAGAATATAAAAAAGGATCAAATGAACAAAAATCAATAGACAAAAAAAATTTTAGGACAATTTAATTTCTACCAGTTAAAAAAAAACAGATACAAGAATAAAAACAGATCAGTTTATATATATATATATAAGTTAATTAAAAGCTGCAAAAAAAAACAACAAAAAAACAAAACATCACAATACATTTTTAACCTTTTAAAATATTCTTGCGGTATCTGAATTTTATATATTATTTGAAGTTTAGGGAGATTTAATATGTCAGATTACAGGACGTTAGTTACTGCTTAAGCCGTAGCTTATTAAACCATCCACTGAAGTAAATAAAACATACTGAATTACTCATAATAATAAGAAATGACTTCTAATTTGAAATCACTTCTGTTTATTTTACAAGTTAATGTCAAGTCGAAAAATGTTTAGCTGTAAATAAAATTCTTTACAACTTTTTAAATGAAAAACTATTTTTCTAATTTTCCCCTGAGCCGAGCCCAATCAGAAACAGCCGGAAAGAATGAACTTTCTTGTACTTAATGTTCACAGTTTCTGTCTAATAATGGACCTGTGGGCTAGTTCTTTCCTCCGAGCGAGCGTTCGCAGATTAAACGAAGTGGTGGAGCATCAATAATTTACTCTTCAATCTTTTTATGGAGCAAGACCTCTGAGGCTCATGAATTCGTGTGCATTAACCAAGTCAAAAAAAGTGTTCAAAAATAGGCGTTAAAAGTTTAACTCATATTAATAGCGCCATTTGAAGACTGGGCTGTAGAGTTCTGCTTCATCTGTGTGAGGCTGGAGAATTAAATACGAGCTATGATGGAGGTCTTTACTGCCAGACACACACACACACACACACTGATGGGGTAGTCTGGAGGCCTGAGTGTGTATTGGTGTGTGTTTTAATCTTTTCTCTCTGCCCCACTGGTTCCCTAATGATCCATAACTAAGATTTATACTCAGATATTAATGATGTCTAATTAATGAATTGTTTCAAATCTCTCATACTCAGTTACGCCTCTTTAAACCACGCCCCGGTTTTCCAGGTCATAAATGAAGTGGCGGAGGTCACATGACCACTCACGTCTGCAAGAACAAAGGATAAGAGGATGTCTGTGTGACTGTCTGTCTGTTTTTCTGTGTCTTCTGTCTGTCTTTCTATCAATCTATTTTTCTCTGTCTGCATGTCTATCAGTTTATTTCTCCCTCTATCTATCGATCTATCTATCTGTCTGCCTGTCTGTCTGTCTGTCTGTCTGTCTGTCTGTCTATCTATATTTTTTCTTTGTCTGTCTGTCTCTTAGTTTGTTTCTCTATCTATCCATCCATCTATCTATCTGTCTGTCTGTCTGTCTCTCTATCTATCTATCTGTCTGTCTGTCTCTCTATCTATCTATCTATCTATCTATCTATCTGTCTGTCTGTCTCTCTATCTATCTATCTATCTATCTATCTGTCTGTCTGTCTGTCTGTCTGTCTATCTATCTATATGTTTTCTTTGTCTGTCTGTCTCTCAGTTTGTTTCTCTCTCTATCTGTCTGTCTGTCTATCTATCTATCTATCTATCTATCTATCTATCTATCTCTCTATCTATCTATCTAGCTATCTATCTGTCTGTCTGTCTGTCTGTCTGTCTGTCTATCTATCTATATGTTTTCTTTGTCTGTCTGTCTCTCAGTTTGTTTCTCTATCTATCTATCTATCTATCTATCGGTCTCTCTGTCTCTCTGTCTGTCTCTCTCTCTCTATCTATCTATCTATCTATCTATCTATCTATCTATCTATCTATCTGTTTGTCTCTCTCTCTCTCTCTATCTATCTATCTATCTGTTTGTCTCTCTCTCTCTCTCTATCTATCTATCTATCTATCTATCTGTTTGTCTCTCTCTCTCTCTCTATCTATCTATCTATCTATCTATCTGTTTGTCTCTCTCTCTATCTATCTATCTATCCGTCTCTCTCTCTGTATGTCTCTCTATCTATCTATCTATCTGTCTGTCTGTCTCTCTGTCTGTCTGTCTATCTATCTATATGTTTTCTTTGTCTGTCTGTCTCTCAGTTTGTTTCTCTATCTATCTATCTAGATATCTATCTATCTATCTGTCTGTCTGTCTCTCTGTCTATCTATCTATCTATCTATCTGTCTCTCTGTCTGTCTAGAAAATGCACAGAAATGAATAGAGTTCATCTATAAGAACAAAACTAATGTCACTGTTTGAGGTTGAAGGTTCAGCAGGATTTATTAAAGGAAAAAAAGTAATCCATTCTTTGGAAAAAAAAAAAAAACCCTCCAAAAAACTATTGACTGCTGAAACCCTGCCAGGTGTGCACATCTGCAAGGTCAGCACTTTCTTTACATTTTTCTCACCTCACCATTCTTTCCATTCAGGAGCAAAAACCAAAGGGGAAAAAAAGCAGGTTGCCATGCCTTGATGAATTCCCCCGATGGCGACAGACAGAGAGATTTGGAGGTGTGCCGACAGCCGAGCTCGAGGGAGACGTGTCATACAACAACGTTCCACTCTTTACACACTTCAGCCTGTGTTCTCTGTAAACGCACTCAAATATCTTCGCCTGTAGTCTGATGAATAATTAGTGTACACATCCGCCTACGCAATCACGGCGAGAGAAAAAAAAACAACATCCTTGCAACTTAATCCATTAGTCATAATGAACGAAGGATGAGGAGAGATCTCTTTCTCGCGCTGAGCATGTGGTGGAACAGGAAGTAGGAGGCTGGGAAAATACACTTTATCACACACACACACACACACACACACACATTTATAGTAATATACGAAAACGTGGAAAACCTACACTGTTAGAAACCTTATCTTTAAGTGTTTCCTGATCAGAAAGTGTGCATAATCGTTGATTCTGTGAAGTTTTCTGTAAGGAGATGGAAGGAGTCTCCAGTGTCAGAGCCAAAGCTCTAACTTTAAATTCTCCAACATCAGGACAGGGGATTATTTATTTTTATTGGGGCATTTGGCAGACGCCCTTATCCAGAGCGACTTACATTTTATCTCATTTATACATCTGAGCAGTTGAGGGTTAAGGGCCTTGCCCAAGGGGATTTGAACTCACAACCTTCTGATCAGTAGCCCAACATTTTAACCACTGCCCCATATGTGTGTGTGTGTGAGAGAGAGAGAGAGAGAGAGAGAGAGACAAACAAACGGGTAGCTGCTATAACGTAAGGAAGAAGATTTATGTTCACTGATAACCATCCATCCGTCCATTTTCATACCGCTTATCCTACACAGGGTTGTGAGGAGGCTGGAGCCTATCCCAGGGAACCCTGGGCACAAGGTGGGGGACACCCTGGACAGGATGCCAACCCATCGCAGAGCACAATCACACACATTCACACACTACGGACAACTCTGAAATTGCCATTTCAGCCTACAAAGCATGTCTTTGGACTGAGGGAGGAAACTGGAGTACCCAGAGGAAACCTCCGAAGCACGGGGAGAACATACGAACTTCGCACACACAGGGAGGAGGTGGGATTCGAACCCCCAACCCCAGAGGTGTGAGGCAAACATGCGATATATATGTATATATATATATATATATACATTGTGCAGGTGGAAGCAGAAATGAAAAAGAAAGCCAAGTTTGATACTCCTCCCTTCTGAGGGCGCATCAGGGGACAGGATGAGTAAATCCGCCTCCCTTGTGGCTGGATTTCTCCCCTCGGCGAAGTTCATCTCCAGAAGATATTTTCCCGTAATCTTCCCGCTCTGTGACTGATTCCCACCGAGAGCTCTGAGTGACACCCCAGATCTGTCTCCGTTTGATGCCGTTCGACTTGGGGAGCCATGAAAATAACCTCTACTGCGTGGTTTTTTTTTCTTCTTTTTCTTTTTTATGATTCTCTGTGACTTCTCTCTGATCTTCCCCTTTCTTTCTATTTCTTTTTCCTTCATTTTCTCTTCCCTTTATCTGCCTTTGTTCCTCAAACTGGTGCTAGCGTGGCTCGGTGTTCGGGGAAACGTTTTGTGATTAGCTTGTTTTCACATATGGCTGGTTTTGTCATTAATATTCATGGCGGGAAAAAACAAAACAAAAAACAACAAAAAAAAACCCCTAACCCTAAGGTTTTTTTTTCTTTCTTTTTTTTTCCTTTTTCCTTTTCTACCCAAGCAAACATCCCGTACGATAGCGCTCTTCATACGCAGCATGCCGTACGTGTGCTTATAATGTGAGTACTTGTGAGCGAACGTGCATATTTGGCGAGAAATTACTTGCGAGGCCTCATTTATCACCGAACCGATTTGCATACCGTTGATGAAAGCTTGAATATAGACACAGAAGCGCAAACAGTAAACAGCGACAATGCCCCAAAGGCAAGCTTCCACGTTCACAGGAATAAAGAGAAGGGTACAAATCTCAGGTGTGGATCTTCATTACGGGCGAAACAGATGAACTCCTTCATCAAAGCCCACACCTGGACGCTAACATCCATTTATAACCGTTCATTCATCTCACACGCTCGAGTGGCAGAATGAGGAAAAACAAAGGTCGTCTGAAAGTCCCTCGCTTCCTGAAGTCTTATTCATTTCTCTCTCAAAGTCACTCGGTTCCCTGGGGAACATCGGGGATGTTTGAGGGATCCATCCTCAAACAGATGCCGTGGAGGAGCGACGGAGAGCTCCTGAGCATTGGGCCGAGAGGACAGATGCAGATTTCTTCACTCAGGTGGGAATAAAAAAAAAACAAAAAACAGTTGGGTGCCAGCTTTTGCAAAAAAAAACACACCACGCTCTTCTCAGCTCGCTCTCTCGCTCTCTCTCTCTCTCTCTCTCTCTCTCTCTCTCTCTCTCACACACAGACCTGTCAGCCTCGTGGATGAAATAAAGCAATGGAGAGCTCCAGAGAGATGGTGCGCAAGTAGGAGAGAGAGCCAGAGTCACATCAGAGAGAGTTACCCTCGCTTGAAGAAGACATTTATGGGCTCCGTTCTGGCCCAAACTATAACGACTTGGTAGCAAAACTGACAATCTCGAAGGCGCAGAGAAGACCATGAAAAGAAAGACGATCGTTGAGACATTACCAGAGGCCATCGTTGTAATAGCGTCGCCGCTGTACAATTACTTTCCAATGTCTTCCATTATTGGAGCTTTTCTTTCAACTAATACGTTTCACTTTTACTACATTTCAAAAGAAACGTCTCAGCTATCCTAAGTCTGTGTTATATACGCTATCGCTACACTCACGATGGTTCTCGGTGCAATGTGAAGAGAGAGAGTGTGTGTGTGTGTGTGTGTATGATAAGGAAGATATTAAACATGGCGGTTATAGGAAATGAAACAGCATTCCTGTTGATTAGTGTGCGTCCGAGTCCTCCTGGGAAGTTCGTAATTACGACGTCAGGTGCGTCAGAGTCACTTCGGTCGGCGCGAGATTTCTCTTAATTAACTACAAAAACATACAGCAAGAGGTTTTAGCTTTTTTTTTATGTATTTAATCAGTTTATGAAGCCACTGTAATCTTTATCGTTACATATTATATCGTAGTTGTACAACGCTAACGTATTTTGTGCAGGAAATTAGCTCGTTTTATTGTAAATAAAAAAAAAAGTCTGACAAAAATCAGCTTCTGAGACGTTCAATTTCAACAAATTTAGCGTCAGCTACGGACGCTGCGTCCATCGATTCCACCATGTTTCCTTACTGACACGCCCCCGACTCGGAAACTCCGCGCTTAAAGTAAATCCCGAGTTTCCCAACTGGTAATTACGACTTTGTGGTGGCATTCACGTGCGTTCGACTCGTAAATACTCGTAAATCTTTCCGACGTGACTTGACATAACGCACGATCGATTTCCGTGCTTTAAAACGTCGATCTGTTTTGACTTTGGTTAGCGGTTTCTTACATTACCCACAATGCCATGCTGATAGCGGTGCAGTGAGACTTATCCCTCGCTTCATCTCTACCTAAAGACAGCGATGCAGCGGTGCTTTATCTCTCAGCTCAAACAGAGCAGCTCGAACGTTCGTGCTCATCAAACCGCCATTTACTCCGTCATCTCGTAGTCTCTGCCGTAACTCAGGTTGACGTACTACAGTGTTGTATAGCTGCGTTGCATTCTGGGACTCGAAGACCAGCGTCCTCCACTGGATTTCTCATGAATATGACTTTACGGTGAGTGAGAAAAGACGCTCTCGTGTTTTTGTCAGACGTCTTTTTCTTTCACGTTTCTTTCTCGCCCTTGTTTCTTTCATAGGTACTTTTGTAGATTTGTTTCCAAATATCTACTTCAGCTTCTACTGGTGGATTTATTTACATGACTACTTGCACTTTTGCTTGAGTAAAGAATTTCTGTGCTTTTCCCAGCTCTGCTACTGGGGTCCTTAACATCAAAGCTAGTCCATCATCAGCATTTTGGAGCACGGTTAGCTAATGAGCTTTTTGGCTCAAGTTCTCCTTATAATTTTTCAGAGAATCTATCTAGCTTGTCTGATGGCTTAATGGTAAAAAAGAACTAGCATGAATTATTGATGGTTAAAGGCTAATTTCTGGAAGGAATTAGCCTCTAATAATCCTTTCAAGCCTCTGCGTCTAGCTGAAATGTAAGTCAGTGTTGCCAAACGCTTTCATTTCAGCTGCTACATCTCTTAGCTTGAGCTGTCCATGACCGCTAGCTGTTAGCACATTATTCATAGCTAGTTAGCTAGTTATTCTCACCTGTTTAAAGTACCACCTGACCATTGGATATCAGAATGGTTCATTTCGGGGTTTTTTTTCCCCTTTCGTTTTAATTCTTCTTCCTCTTATTATTATTATTATTTTTTTTTTTTATTAGCAATTCTCCACAACATAGGCCAATGAGTCTTAAAGTGGGGTCCATGAAGCATAGCCAGTTTGTTTTAGAGTTCTTTTAGAGAAGAGGAACTCCCAACCCACTAAGAAAAACCCGTTTATAGAGATAACATAACATAAGCGATATCCCGGGACTAACTTCTCTCATGGTCGCTTATAAATAATGTCCTGTATATAATGTATATAATTGGACCTAATGTCTCCCAATGGCTCTAATAATTAGCCTTAATATTATTGCACACAATTAAATAATGAGGCTAATATTTGAATAGTAAAATATTCATCAAAAACATCAGGGTCCTTGGAATTCATTTGAAAGTAAAAGCTGTCCCTGGCTGCAAAATGTTTGAGAACATCTGTAACAGGAGATAGAAGACAAAATCAAAGTTGTACGGAGAGAAATAAAAGATGCCAGATCGTGTGTGTTGGTGAACTACACGGACAACGGAGAAAGAAAAGCAGCCTTTAGCGGTTTGTAGAAATCCAAAAATGCCCCTGACCCCCCCTCCCCCCCCCCCCCCCCCCCCACTCCCCCCCCGCCCCCCCCCCCCCCCCTTTAAATTCCTCGTTGATCGATGTGTATTGACATCGGTGTCGATTGCAGCCTACCATGAGGAACCTCTCATTTAAAAGAATAAATATTGTGGAAAAAGAAACAGAGAACATGCCAAAGTGTGAGTGGGCGAACTGTATGGACAGGGGATAAACATGGGTTGGAAAGCTGACCTCAGTTGTAAAAGAATTACAGAAATGCCTTCAGCTATCTCCGCTCTTCACTCCTCTTTCTTGATCTCTTTCTTTACTCCCGTGTCTTCGAGTTCAGTAACACGTCCCTCTATTTGGAGGTCAAAGTTCCCCTGGAGTACAGTAGCTCATTGGAGCGGGTCAGCAAACCTCACCGGGTGGCTGTGTTTAGTCTGGCGCTTGCCTCTTTTTTTTTTTTTTTTCCTCTCGTTCCTTCTTTCTCTGTGTTTTGTGTGTTTACCTTGGCTGTCGTTCCACTCCTCCGTCTCTGTCTCTCTGGGTGAACATAAACGTCCACGGTAGTAGAATCAATTATGGCTGCGGGCGATGAAGAAGCGAAGGCACTTTGCTCTCTCGCTCTATTGTTCCCATTCCTCTGCAATGTTTATCCGAAGCAAAAACACGGGCAAATTTGTGTATATTTATACAACTGGCAAAGGATCAGGGTGAAGCTTGTTTCAGAGCTAACTGACCCTCTTGGCTCAGCGGTATTTCATCATTTTCATCAAAGAAACGCTCGCCTTGTACAAGCGCGGCCTCCAGCCAGCACTTTTTCTCTGTTTAGCTTTCGACGATTTGAAGTTTTGGAGAAGAAATCTGACTCCGATCCAGCGCTGAAGGTCAACATCCATCTCGCTGTGCAAACACGTTGGGAGTGTGGTGTTAGACAGTGGGGGAGGTTTATCATCAAATGGTGTGTGCTGTTAGGCTAAAAGATGTACTCAAAGATAGAACTAGCAAGGCCTTGGATAGTATAGAAGAAAGAAGATTTGAAGTACTTTTCACAGAAACGATCGCGTGCCCAAGCGTAATCTGATTTTTTATTTACTTTTTTTAGGAACGGGTTAGCGGAATGTAACTACTTTCCATTATTGAGAATTCGCTATTAGCAACATCAGCATTTGGGCTGGCAAGTTCTCACAGATTAGCATAAGACAAAGAAACAAACGAAAAATAATTTGTAGAAATGGGTTAGCAGGGTGTCAAAATTCGAACGGCTTTCCGAAAGGGAGTAGCGTTAGCAGTTTTTGTTGTTGTTTCTTAAAAATAGTTTTATTCTTTCTTGGTTTCAGACAATAATGATTGTCTGAAACCAATGATTGTCTAATGATTGGCTTTGTCTGATCTCGATTATTAGCATGAGAAGTTAAGAAGGAAGACAATCTAATAATAGACAAAATAGCATTCTGCTTTTTTTCTTTTTATGAAAGGTGTGAAATTGATAGTATTTCCATTTCTGAATATTTGCTTTGTTTTTGTTTTTTTATTGTTTTTTTTTTTTTTTTTCTGCTGCTTGGTTTCAGAGAAGACGGCAGCTCCATCTCAGTTGATTTCTCACAGATTAGCATGAGAAGTTGAGAAAGAAGACAAACAAACAAACGTTCCATCTCTGGCTGCCTCCGTTTGCGATGGGAAGACGCTTTTCCCCGCAGAATCCTCGCTACTTTGTTGTTTATTTTTTCCCCTCCTTCCTACTCTTTTGTAGAGGAATGAAGGCCCATCTACCCATCTGCTGTTTCCGTGGCGACACTTTCTCAAGTTTTTTTTTTTTTTTTTTTTTTTACGTTCCAGGAGGAGGAGGGAAAGACTGCAGAAGCGAGACGTTTGTTTAATTGGCGTGACTGTCGGCTTGGTGGAGGGTAAAGTCTTCTCTCGCTGCCTTCCTTCAGCATGAATATGCACATCTGTGAATGTGTGCATGAATTAACACGGCCAAATGCTCTCACAGAAACTAGCAACCTTTCTGCTCACTGCAAATATTGTTCTAGGACAGAAGGCAACGGTGTAGTCAACTCTTTTTTGGGGGGAAAGTAACTAAAGCATGCTCAAAAAGTTGCTAGAAGTCATCAGATGATGCCATAGACTTATCTGCATTTCAAAAGTTGTTACATGAAGAAAGAAGATTTTCTGAAGACAATTAGGATGAAATAAATTATAGTTTGGTATAACAACAGTGATCAGTGGTTGATGATGGAGAAGAATGGTGATCAGTGATTGGCAGTAAGAACAATGCCAATCAGTCACTGCTCTGTGGGAGCAATAGCGATCAGTCATTAGTCAGTGGGAATAATGGTGATCAGTGATTGGTCATGGGGAGCAATGGTAATCAGTGATTGGTCATGGGGAGCAATGGTGAACAGTGACTGGTTTTTGGGAACAATAATTATCAGTGATTGGCAGTGACTACTCTGTGGGAGCAATGGCGATCAGTCATTAGTCAGTGGGAATAATGGTGATCAGTGATTGGTTGTTTGGAACAATGGTGAACAGTGATTGGTTTTTGGGAACAATAATGATCAGTGATTGGCACTGAGAACATTGCCAATCAGTGACTACTCTGTGGGAGCAATGGCGATCAGTCATTAGTCAGTGAGAATAATGGTGATCAGTGATTGGTTGTTTGGAACAATGATGATCAGTGATTGGTCATGGGGAGCAATAGTGATCAGTGATTGGTTGTTGGGAACAACAGTGATCAGTGATTGGTTTTTGGGAACAACAGTGATCAGTGATTGGCATTGAGAACAATGCCAATCAGTGACTGCTCTGTGGGAGCAATGGCGATCAGTCATTAGTCAGTGGGAATAATGGTGATCAGTGATTGGTTGTTTGGAACAATGGTGATTAGTAATTGGAAACAAACTGAATCAGTGATTAATTGTTGGGAAGAATGGTCATCAGAGATTGGTCAGAGGGAACAATGATCAGTGAATGGTAATTGGAGTCACGATTGTAAGTAGAGACGGATGCAAATGCAGAACTGAAGTGAAACGTTTAATAACATACCAGACCAATCACAAAACCAGACCTACATGAAACAAGGACGAGCATAACGTCATACAGATATATCGACCAAACAACGCAAGACAACTAGTGCAGTGCCAAACGTGACTACATATACCCCAGTGCTCATGAGCCAAAACGTGAAACAGGTGAAATAAGACACATGACAAGATGCAGTGGCTGATGGGAATCGTAGTTTCTAGTCCTTCTCCTATATTCCATGACAATTGGGAACAAACCGAATCACTGATTAGTTGTTAGGGGAAATGGTGGTCAGAGATTGGCTCATGGAAATAATGTTGATCAGTGTCATTGGGGACATCAGCACACTCAAGAGCAACTCAGTCAGGCTTTACACACTGGTAGTGAATCGAGCAAACGCGTCTCTCAACCCACATAACAGCAGCTGTGATGTGACCTGGAGAGCTGTAGCAGGTTCAGGACAGTCACTAACATCTGCTCAAACAGTTGCTAATTTTCTAGATTTGAAATAAAGTCGCTAAAGAAGTTTAAAAAACTCTAGCAACAAAGTCATCAAGCTGGCAAACACTTGAAGGGAACGTTCCAAGGGGACTGTAAGGAGTATACAAAACAAAGTGGTTATGATGATGATGATGATGATGATGATAGTTTGTGTGTGTGTGTGTGTGTGTGTGTGTGTGTGTGTAAAATGTCATTACCAGTACACAAGTGTCAATCCCATGTGGACAGAAACGCTACATAAAGCAAAGTCTCGTCCCTCACGTCCATCACACAGACTGCTCTCATGCAAAATTAATCAGCTGTTTACTTCTTCTTCTCCTTCTTTTTTATTTTTACTTCCTTACCACATTTCTATTACTTCCTGTCAAAAAGTGGGGGGAAAAAAAAACCCCACTCCACAAGATAAATCTTCAGAAATCGAGCTGTCATTAGTTGAGTCTCAGATGTCGACAGATCTGAAGCCATGCTGCCATATTTGAATGATCAATGAAGTGTGTTTGTGGGTTTGGATGATAAGGAGAATTAGATGGGTGAGAAAGAGAGAGAGAATAAATATGTTTAATATTCAATCACGCATAGATAAAAAACACAACTTTAAAAACTTAAATTCTTTTGCAAATGCCATTGATAAATCCGTGGGGAAATGAATTAGAAATAAACAGACTTAAACAAACCGAATGATAGACGATAGACAGACAGCACAACAGTGAAGTGACAGTGAATTAATTACAGAAATGGAGAGTAAAAAAAAAAAAAAAAAAACTCGGGAGAGAGAAATACAGAAGCGGAGTAGGAGTTATAGACGTGAAGGAAGAGAAGAAGAAAAAAAAAAAGTTAGAGCTAAGAGGAGGACAAAAATAAGTGGCAAATATTTAGCGAGAGAAAAACCATGGAGATGGAGAGATAACATGTTGAAGGGAAGCGAAAAAAGGATAAAGACAGTACGGAAAAACAGAAATGGTTTGACAGACGAAAGATTTGAAGAGAGATAATTACAGAGAGAGATGGATAGATGGAGAAAATAAGAAAGTGATAGACGAGAGAGAGAGAGAGAGAGAGAAAACAATTTTTTTAGATAAGATAATTAAAGTTAGGGAGAGAGAGAGAGAGAGAGAGAGAGAGAGAGAGAGAGAGAGATACTGACGGAAAAAAGAGAAAGAGATGACGAGAGACAAAAGATAAAAGAGAGATGATGACGCAAATAGACTTAGCACGGATAATGAGGTAAATAACATACAGTTCAGTTCACAGTAAGCTTTATTGGCATGACTGTTATATA
>JANDJT010000050.1:24617619-24628418 GCA_024331685.1 Stegophilus panzeri
GATTTAGGCATGCAGCATACAGAACCCTACACTGGTGGTCATGTTACTTGTAGCTCCAGGGAATGAAAGCTAAAGAAGCAAACAGCCAAGTGTTTATACAGATGTATTAGCAGAAAAGAGTGTACACAGACATACAGCTTCAAACAGAAATCCGAACGTGAGTGAATAAAGGAAAAGAAGAAAAGGGAATTGTGTTTTCTCTTCTCTGATTGTGCTGCTGTGATTAATAAAAAAAAAAAAAAAAATCATCTCAGACAGACTTGGAAGGAATGCAGCAGGCAAAGAGACAAGGGTTTGGCTCTCCATGTACTAAACTGATCACTTCCAGCAACATCTGGATCCATCATCACAGTGCAGAGTGTGTGTGTGTGTGTGTGTGTAGGACTAAATGCCCCCATGATGATAGAAAAAACATGGCGACTTTGACATAGTAGGAACAGTTTGGCGAAAAATCAAGTTTGCACCAAATCCCTTTACCCCAAATGTAGTCAATCATCCAAGACGTGTTTAGTGCTGGAACTTTCCTTCTTTCCTAACGTAGCTAAGGGGTACTCAAAATCTTTTCCGTAGACACCCTGACGTTCGGTCTCCCAAACGTAAATTACGAACCCGTGCTAATTTCTATTTATTCCTGGATTAAGAGAACGGGGTCAAGATCAAGACCCAGGGTTGAATCTCATCGCTGCGATGTCACACTCTATTAGATGATCTTGATAAAAACGTGTCTTCCGTGTCAGACTACCAGACACTCTTAAGATCCTGCGATAGACCTGCGATGAGAAAAAAAAAAAAAAGACTACGTCCTAATTACATCTTCATAAATTTAATTCCATATGGTCTGCACTTATATAGCGCTTTTTTAATCTTAGCGGTTCCAAAGCGCTTTACACTGTGTCTCATTCACCCGTTCACACACACACTCACACACCAATGGTAGCAGAGCTGCCATGCAAGGCGCTAACTTGCCATCGGGAGCAACTTGGGGTTCAGCGTCTTGCCCCCAAGGACACTTTGGCATGTGGAGTCATGTGGAGTCACGTGGAGTCATGTGGAGTCATGTGGAGTCACGTGGAGTCACGTGGTGTCACATGGTGTCACGTGGAGTCATGTGGAGTCACGTGGGCCGGGAATCGAACCACCAACCCTACGATTAGTGGACAACCCGCTCTACCACAGCCGCCCATACAACAGCCACCAATTACATCATCCATCTTGATCAATGACGAACCGAAACAATGCCTCACTATAATAGTAGCAGGATTAAACCTACAGAAAAAGGCAAAGAATAGAAGTTTGAAGTAGTAACGATATAGAAAGCTGTAATTCATTCGCAATTTTTTTTTTTTTTTTGCCACGTGCCTTTCTGACCTGTCATGGACGATGAGACGTGATGATTTATGACGCAACGACAAAACGTAGCCAAGCATCGTAGCATGTAAAACTGACTTTAGACCTGACTTTGCATGAAGCACGACGTCATTACTTGTTAGCTACGTTAGCCTCGTAGATTCCAGGTAAAACTAAAGAACGAAGCATTTTAATTGGCCGATTGACTATGTTGTAGATGAAGACGAACAGTGTGTACATTTGACCTTTGTACTGTACCATCATTTTTTTTTAAAAAACAGTAAATAAGAAAAACAAATTTATATAAATTTATATATATATAGATATAAAACATCATAGCAAATGTTATCCCAATTTCAGATATTTTTGTACACTTCCTAAGTTTTTAATAATATTTATTACTCATTTCCTCGGCGATGTTCTCCTGCTGTGTAAAACTTGCTATCACACACTGTGTGTGTGTGTGTGTAGGGTGGTGTGTGAAGCAGCGCATGCTGATGAGCTTTAGTGTTTATGAGGCACGACACAGCTGTCGATAAGCTGGTGTTGTGTTACAGTTACGTTTATATAGCGCTTTTCTAGACACTCAAAGTGCTTTACATATTGTGTGGGGGAATCTCTCAACCACCACTAGTGTGTAACATCCACCTGAATGATGCGACGGCAGCCATAGTGCGCCAGAACGCCCAGCACACACCAGCTATTAGTGTAGCCAATTCATAAATGGAGATTATTAAGGGACCATGATAAGGCCCAATGGGGGAATTTCGCCAGGACACCGAGGTTATACCCCTACTCTTTATGAGAAGTGTCCTGGGATTTTTAATGACCACAGTTTAACATCTCACCCGAAAAACGGTGCTGTTTTTACACTATAGTGCCCGCATCACTATACTGGGGCATTAGGACCCACACAGACCACATGGTGAGCACCCCCTGCTGGCCTCACTAATACCACTTCCAGCAGCAACCTCAGCTTTCACCCAGGAGGTCTCCCATCCAGGTACTGGCCAGGTTAAACCCTGGTTAGTTCAGTGAGAAACCAGGCGAGAACTGCAGGTTGATATGGCTCTGGTACATTTATGTGTCTCTAATCCCAGCATACAGATGAGTCCATTACAGTCCAGCGCATGGACACAACACATTTAAAGTAATGGGCTTCTGTTTCATCACACTAACCTCAAACGGAATTGGGCACTGACACACATACGTACACACACACACACACACACACACACACTCACACCTACAGCCTGATTATAAAACAGAAGAGCGAGGCTTTTAAGCAAATGGTGGCCGTGTTTGATTACTGAAATAGCACAGTTGAAAGTAAATGCAATCATCGACGAGGCCATTAAAACCTTGTCATTAAAGGGATTAGAGCCAAAGCAATTAGACACTCCGGTATCGCTACCGGCAACCGGGAGGATAATATAAAACACGCCTGAGAGAATGCATGAGGCAAGCAGAATGTTAGTGTGTGTGTGCGTGTGTGAGAGAGAGAGAGAGAGTGAGAGAGAGAGTACATGTGCATAAAAATGTAAGAATTTCTGCATTGGAGAGCAGAAAAGAAACATGAGACACGAGCCAAGAGAGGAGAATTGGCCATGCTCTATGGGTGGAAGGGAGGAAGGGAGGGAGGGGCTTACTCTGTCTTCTCTGTCAATCACAGCAACACTAGCCAACCGTGCACTCCAGTGAGCTCATGTATGCGGAAGAGGGTAGACAGCGCTTTCCTCAGAGTAGAGAAGATGGAGCTCCAGAGACAGAAGAGATTCAGAATAAGACATTAAGAGATAAGAGAAGGGATAGGATACAAGGAGAAAGAAAATGAAGCATAAGGATAAGGGATAAAAAATAAAAAAAAAAGAAAAGGACGAGGAAGAAAAGAAGTTAAAGAAGGGAAATGAAGAGGCAAAAGAGACAAGAAGAAGACAGAAGAGGCATAGGCAGATACAACTCGGAGAGCCAAAAGAATAACATGAAAGAAGATGGTGAGGAAACAAAAACAGAAGGAGGAGTAGAAGAAGAAGAAAAGAAACAAAGAGGCAAAAACAAAGGGCAAAAAAGAGGAATAAGGTAGGAATATAGAAGAAAAAAGAGACAGACAATTCAGGAAAAAAAAAAAAAGACTGGCGGAAGAAACGATAAAGCAAAAGAAAACTGTAGAGGAAGAAAGAAAAGAGGGGTAAATGAAAAATAAGAGCGAAAAGGGAAAAAGAAAAACGAGGCAGAGTAAAAGAAAAAAAAAAAACACACAGATGACATAGAAGATGATGAAGAAGAAGAAGATAAATAAAAGTTAGATAGGACAGAAGAGGAAGACAAGGATGGGACAGGATATTAAGATAAAAAAAAAAGGAAGAAGACAAAGAAGCAGAAGAGATGAGAAATGGCAAAGCAGGAAGAGGAAGGCGAGTCAGAAGAAGGAGAAAACAGAAAGAGAAGACACAGATAGAAGATGAATGAAAATCTGGAAGACATGGGGACAAAAAGTGAAGAAGGGACAGAAGAACTGGAATAAGAAAAAAGAGGCACAAAAAGACAAAAGTGGCAAAGGATACAAAAGAAATCAAAGGAAGAAGAAGAAGAAGAAGAAGAAGAAGAAGGTGGAATGGGGAGAGAAAAAGAAGTTGGTGAAAAGGAAGACAAGACAACAGAGGAAGAAGTTAAAGTTGATGAGATTTATAAGAGGCAAAACAGAAAGAAGAGAATGACGAAGAAAGGCGAGGAATAAATAATTTAGAGAAACTAAATGCAAAAAAGGTGGAAGCGGTAGAGGAGGGCGGGAAGGAAAAAAAAGAGACAAAGGCACATTGAGACAAAAATAGTAGAGGGTGAAGAGGATGTTGATGAATGGAGAAAAAAAAAAGATGTAGAATAGAAAGAAGGACAAGAAATGCAAGGGAAAATAGAAAGAAGAGGAATGAGGAGAGAGGAAAGGCTAAAACAAAGTGTCTAGTGTTTCCAAAACACAAATTTTTTAAAGCTGACTAATGTGTGTGTGTGTGTGTGTGTGTGTGTCGAGTATGACTTGAGGGTGTAAGTAAGACTACGATTTAGTTCCAAAGACAGCAGGAATAGAGAGAGAGAGAGAGAGAGAGAGAGAGAGCAGAAGAAAAATGCCTCCAAAAAAGACAATGTTCCTTCCATTCCTGAGGAAAAGGACAGATATTTGGATTTCCAAGAATAAACACTAACTGAATTCTTTCACTTCTTCCATCCAGATTTTCAGTAAGTACTGGAAACTCTGGTCCTTCAGTCCTTCTCTATGTCTTTCTTTATCCATTCATCATATGAAAAGATGTGTAGACATGCACAGAGGAAGGATTCATTTGGACACACAGTACTAACACATGACACACTAGTCTATGTTTACGCCACTGATTGCATACAGACAAGGTTAATCATTTAGCGTTTGCTCACCAACTGACGTATACATGAAACAGAGCTAGTAAAACATGTGGAGCTAGCAAACAGGTTGAGAAAAACGAGTCCAGTTTGACTCAGTTGTGCTGTAATTTGGATTAAAACTAAAACAGGGACATGAAGATGTAAATAGTAGCCCAAGACGTCTGATTTTAAGAAAGAAATAAAGCTCAACTGAGTTTTCTTTAAATAAATATATAAATAAAATCGCAGGGTACATGTCTGAACTTGACTAGCGGTGGCTAAGTGTAGATTAAATGTAGAAACAACCACGTTTTTGTGTGTCATTGCGCACATATATGAAATCAAAATCATGGTACAAAGTAGTTTTCTGTGATATTCTGTCACATTACCTCAATTTAGCCAGCTAGCTAGCATAACCAATTAGGATTACGAACACTTGAATATGAGTTTCTCTCAAACATCCTACCAGATTACCTCAAATTAGCCAGCTAGCTAATACGATCAGTTAAGATTGCGAACACTTGAAAATAAATTTCTCTCAAACATCCCGTCAGATCAGTTCATGTTAGCCAGCTAGCAAGCATTATGAAGATAATGAATACTTGAATATGAATTTATCTCAAACATCCAGTCAGATTAGCTCATGTTAGCAAGCATAATCACTGAAGACACAACTATGACTTTCTCTCAAAGATGACCCTAGTGAATGTTATGAGCATGTGAAAGTGAATTTCTTGAGGATCTTGTCACTGAAGTATGTTAGGCAGATAGCTAAGGGCTCTTCCAATGAGGTTGCACAAAACTAGCTGACTAGCATAACAGTAATAGGCTAAACATTAGCTGCATATAATAGATCGCTAACTCAAGAAAACAAAAACAAAAGCAGGGTATTCAGGGCTATATTTCTAGTCTCCAATATGACTTTCTCTCAAAAATTAGCCAGCTAACTAGCATTATAAGTAGAGTGTACACTAAAATATGACTTTCTCTCAGACATCCTGTCATATTAACACGTTAACGCGCTATGTAAAGTGTAATTAGTGAAGATTATTAACACTTACATATCACTTTCTATCCGACTATCCTGTTAGATTAGCTCACATATAGCTAGCATTTTCAATCGGTGAAAATTATGAACACCTGGATATGAATTTACCTCACAAATCTTGTCAAATTAGCTCAAGTTAGCCAGCTAGCCAGCATAACCACTGAAAGTTTTGAAAACTTGACTTTCTTGAGGATCTGGTGTTGAAATATATTAACTACTTATCTAAAAATGTCCCAACATGAGGGTTTATATGTAGCTAGCTCACTAGCATTACACCAAGGGATGGTCATTTACGTAAGTAAACAGATTTAAGTAAAACAGATATCTAAATAGTAAACAACCTCAGTGGTTACTATCACATGATAAAATCCTCAAAACTCCTGTAAGATTAGCTAAAATTAGCCATCTAGTGAACACTTGCATATCACTTTCTCTCAAAAATCCTTCCAGATTTGGTTAAATTAGCCAGGTAGCTAGCACAATCAGTGAAGATTCTGAACACTATTTATGAATCACTTTCTTTCAAAATTCCTGTCAAATTAGCTCATGTTAGCCCGCTAGCTAGCATTATTAGTGAAGATTACAAACACATGAATATGAGTTTGTCTCAAAACCTTTGTCAGTTTAGCTCATGGTCAGCCAGTTAGCTTTATAAACTGTGAATATTTCTTTCTTAGAGATGCAGTCAGATTAGCACATGGTTAGCGAGTTAGCTTCATAAGCAGTAAATATTTATGAACTTCTTCTCAGAAATGGGTATTCATAAGAATCGAGAATTAATATGTTAGCTCTCCTGCTTTTCTGTGTCTCGTTTCCACAGGAGTCACTTTAATCCAGCGGCATATGATGCTCTTAATCCCACACAAGCTCATCGAGCTCACTCTAGCAGCAAATTGGACAAGACGGCAAGTGCTAATATACCTACATCATCTCCATTCCTCATTCTCATTCTCTCTTTCTTTCCACACTGAATACATGATGAGAGGCATCATCTGCAGCTGGACGTTTCCTCTCCTCCCCACTTAGCGTCTGATTAAAATTTCTTCCCACCATCCCAAAATGCTCATTAGCTCGACCAGAGCCACGGCCACGTGAGCTGGAATAAATTACAGCGATTTGTGTATACTCAGAAAGGAGACGGACTTCCCTCAAAGATCCTGACTCTGCTGATATTGCTGATAAAGACCTACACACTGGGAAATAACATCGAATAAGCGTCCCATGGCTATCAAGCTCATGTAACAAAGATAAATAAGAGTCCTGTACATTTATATGTACCTGTATGTGCCATGTTTCTTGTGGTGCAAAATGGGCTTTTTCATCCTATCCCTAATGTATTTAATCAGCCAAGACGCATTCCTTATCCAAATCAGGTCTTTAATTTAGCACTGGAGCTATAAGCAGCAGCAGACAAATCACTAACTGGTGACAAGCAGATTACGTGCCTAGGCTATCAAGAGCTATCAAGTTTTTTTTTATTATTATTATTTATATTTGCCTTTAGGACAAGTAGGGTGAACACGTTGAACAATAATGATGCTAACATGACGAAAATACTGGCTTTGCAGATGCAACGAAAGACCATCACAGCTCTTAGCTGAAATTTTAGCCAAAATCTTGCTGGTGTTTTATCTAGGGCACAAACATGACATGCTACATCAGAGTCATCAGAGTGGACGAAGACCCAGATTGACTGGCTAGCATCAAACACCATTTCCATGTTACTGACATAGACACCAGACATGGGCTAGAATACACAGTTGTCCAGGGAAGGTTATTTAACCGCATTTTCTTGCAATTTGCTCATTTGCCAAGTCCTATCCATTAGCTAGCTCTCCCCTATCACTCAACAGCTACAAACCAGGAAGGTATAGGCTAGCATGTGGTTCCTCCATGAAGCCAGCCAATTGCATCTTTTTGAACTGCTGCCAAAGCTACATCACAAGGCAGCTGTAAACCTAGTAGAAAGTGCTACACCCTCTTCCGCATACATCGGCTCACAGAAACCCATGATTCGTTAGTGTTGTTTTATTGACGTGGAAAGAGAAATGCGGTAATGCCATCCCTCCCACCCAGAGGGTGTCGCATCATGGGAATTGAACCAGGGAGACTTTTAAACTTTGTGTTTTCTGTAAAACTTAAACTTAAAGACTATGGCTTAGGAATCTGAATACTTGCTCATTTTCCGTACTGTGCATTATTGCGATTAGCTAGCTTGTCATACTTTTTCATTCAATTCTGCTAATCCAACGTGATGCAAAAGTACGTTTAACAGTTCACAGCTAAGGTTCATGCTCAAGGACCCAACAGTGGTAGCTTGGTGATATTAGGATTCAAACTCACTTCATCAAACTCATCATTAGTCCAGAGCCACCAAAGCACCACTGCCCAAAACACTAACTTAATTAACCTGCACTAGGTAGCACTTTTTAACCTTGTTAATTGGGTTTCCTGGTAATCAAAGCATGGGACTGGGCAAGCATAATGAAACATTCACATTCATTAGCACAATGCTAATGAATTATGATTTGTCCACAGCATATGAGGAAGACTGCATACCAAAGGTCAGATATTGACCCGGGACTTGTATTTTTGGATAAGCCATAATTATAGACCGTCAATTTGTGGCTGTATTATGGTCTAGCTCAGTGCCAACACTTCCGCTGCAGGAGATTTTCCATCAACACTTGGGAATGAATCAGATATCTGAGGGGACGTGTTCAGATCGATGTGTGTGTATATATATGTCTGTGTCTCCATTCGTCGTTATAATGTGATCTAGCACCAGGCTAACACCTCAGCCGCGGGAGATTTCCCATCAACACCTGGGAAAGAATCAATGTTTCTGAGTCGACACTTTCAGATCGATGGGCCAGCATCGAAATAGGTGACAATAGAGAAATGAAACCACGGCCACGCTGTTGTCACCTCGGCCTTGGGGAGTGATATGCAGGTTACCGGTGAACGACATAAACGACAACTTTTCAGTCTGGACCAACTTTGTGTTTCTTGTCATGCCAGAGCTGAAGGGTACTGAAGGTCAGAAATGAAAAAACAAGAGCAAAAAGAGAAAATAGACAGACATTTTGCTTTTATTTATTTATTTATTTATTTTTTTCGTTTTACGTTGGCGTGTGCTAAAGGAGATGAAGTTTAGTCACTAGGTATCTGACTGAATGAGGCTTTTGTGGACAATCTGCTGCCAAGAAAATTTTCAAAACCAATTCACCAGTCCAAGGTTGAGAATAAACCTGGTCTTGCACCCAGGTTCATAGGTGTGTAATGCCAATAATGTGTATGTGCTGCTTTTCATCAGTGATATCTGTACATTCATAATACAGAACATAGTTTTGACCTCGGCTGAAAGCTTACATTGGCTCTGCTTATAGAATTCAATCAGGCTGAAGGAATTCGTTTAGATTTTAGCTCAGAGACATAGCATATAGTGTCAATATAAACCCCAAGGTATACTTCACTTTTTACATGTACGTTAGGAACAGTGTACAGTACCCGTGCCGCAAATTTCGTCATTAGCAGAGTGATATTTCTAACCACGTGCACGTCGCACGTGTGCGTTTAATACTTTTGCACTATTTAGTTGTTCCACAAGATGGCAACAGTGGCCCGGGGCTGTTGATTCTCAAGGTAGTAGAAGAAAAAATGGAATAAACAGAAGAGATGGAAACGAGTGCAAGTTAGAACAAGAATGGATGGATTCGTCTAGTAACAACAAGTGAAGCAGCATGTCTTTCTCCTCCATTATTCTTCGCTGTCGACCTTCACACCAGAAGACCTGCTTTACTGCTCTGTACTGACTCTTGTAGGCCAGGAGGGGTAGTGCAAGTTGTCGTAATGCTCATGCGTCAAAATCGATTGTCCACATTCCTCAACTGTTGTACGTCTGAGCATTAATTTCCTTTACAACAATTAACAGTACTCTCACAGGAGGCATGTGTGCCTCGCGCCTCTAGGGTTCGATTCCCATCCTTCAGGGGTTTCCTCTGGGTACTCCGGTTTCCTCCCCCAGTCCAAAGACATGCATTGTAGGCTGATTGCCATTTCCAAATTGTCCATAATGTGGGAGTGTGTGTGATTGTGACCTGTGATGGGTTGGCACCCTGTCCAGGGTGTCCCCCCGCCTTGTGCCCCGAGTTCCCTGGAAAGGTTGGATGAATGGATGGATGGAAGAGTACTGTCACACCAATGGCATTGATGGACGGACTATCCCTTTTCACCGTGGCAAAATTCTAAGGGAGTACTATGAAGGTATTAAACAGTATGAAAGTTATCTGTTCTTCAGAACCTTCTTAGAAACCTCTGCTGAGTCAATTAGCTCGAAGTGAGCTTGTTCACAGCTTGGCTAGTCACTTTCAAGCATCTCTGTGCACATTTGTACGTGCCCCAAAACGTTAGCATTTAACTTATTGCCAAGTTTAACCATGGCTAAAGCCTAGTCTACCCTAACACAGGTAAAACAGCACACTTTATCTTTCCATGCAAAACAAAACATTATCTTCAACTAGGGCGAAAATGATGTTTGTTTGTTTTTCATGTTGTACTGTATTGTTGATGAGGAAAAACACAGCTTTTTGGAAAAAAAAAATCCAAAAAAACAACCCTGTTGAACTCTAAAATTCCAAGATGGTGTAACTTATTGCGATGCGGTTTTTCGTATTAGTTTTTGCGATTTCATGTTGGACTGCTTTGTAAAATATTCACATAACAATAGTGTATAAAAGAAAGCCTGTTCTATGTTCATACTGTCAAAACAAACAAAAAAAAGGCATAAATTACCTAAAGGTAATGGGGTCATACACTGGGTATATGGCTAGCATGCAGTTTTCTATGGACAGGAAACTTCTGGAAAACATACCGAAGATGCTAATTTGGCTAAAACAAATTGAACCCATTTTACAATTTTAGGACTACGAATGTATATATACAGTATCTCACAAAAGTGAGTACACCCCTCACATTTTTGTAAATATTTGATTATAACTTTTCATGTGAC
>JANDJT010000050.1:24669953-24687139 GCA_024331685.1 Stegophilus panzeri
CCCTCTGGGGGAACTCTTAAAGGCTCCTTGTAGAACCCTACTACAGGAGATTTCCATTCAGAAGAGTAGAACCCCATTTAAACGCTAGAACCCTTAACCGTCTAAACTAACATTGATTTAAATATTTGTTTTTATACTTTTCTGATGGATACAATTGATCTCTAATAATAATAATAATAATAATAATAATAATAATAATAATAATAAGTGTTGCTATTTTGCACAATTATCATTAATTTGCACATCATTTACATATTCCCACGCATACATTTGCATATTCTTCGTTTTCTAAAGCTGTCAGTGACGTCAGGATCCATCTATTTTGATGACTCATTAAATTCACATATTTATAAATATTAAAAGTCGGTGAGAAATCGGGAAGTCGTTCCGCCGGCCGTATTAAAGCGAGGAAAATCCGCTCCATTTTTCCGGAGCGAGGGAAGCGCTTGGCTTCGAGCGCTCTGCAGATATAGGGCAGATAAATCCATCTGCCATGTAAAACGCTCCAGATACACCCCAGCCTGGCTCGGTCCATACACAGCCAGATTTAAACAGAGTCTTTCTTTCCATCTCTCCTCCATATCCTCTTTCCTCTGTCACTCCATCACTCTATCCATCTCTCTGTGAGTCCATGAACTCCAGCTGACATTTTCCTACAGCGCCAGTTTAAGTCCACACGCCACGGCTACTGTTTACATCAGGAAAGAGAGGACGAGGAGAGAGGGCAAAGGAAAGATGGAGGAGAGGAAGGGGAAAAAGGAGGAGGAGGAGGAGGAGGAAGAGAAGGAGCGCTGGAGATAAGGGATTATGGTACATGAGAGAACAAAGAGAGGAGATGAGAGGAGATTAAAGGAGGAGATAAAGGAAATGGAAGACAAGATCTTATTAAAGTGGAGAGGAAATAAATATAAGACTAAAGAATTCTTAAGGAATAAAAGATGGTAAAGAAAATAAAAAGACACAAGATAAAGAGGGGCAAAAAAAGTGCGGTTAGATAAAAGTCAAGGAAAGAACAGAGCAAAAAGACAAAGTAAATAATAATAATAATAATAATAAAAGAAGAGGGAAAAAAAGGAAATATGGTTGCATTAAAGGTGAGAGTAGAGAAAGAGGGGGAGGGGAAAGAATAGAAGACAACCAATTAGATGAAAAGAGAGACAAAGGAAGGAAAGAAGGTTACAATGGATACAAAGGTTACAATGGCAGTGGAGAAGAAGAGAAGAGGGAAGGAGGGACGGGAGGATGAGATAACGGGAGAAGAAAAGAGAGATCAGTTGAATAGGGGTTCGAGGTGAGAAGAGAGAAACAGGCAGAGAAGATGCTCAGTGAGCGAAAAGGAGTGACGTGGACCTGAGACGAGAAAATGAAGTGAATATAGAGTGATAGAAAATGACACGAGGAGACAGGAAACTAGAGAAGAAAAGAGATTAAAGGAGATGAGTGAAAGTGGGGAGAAGAGAAGAGAAGAGGGGAAAAAAAAAAACATCAGGAATGTATTCATGATAATCAATGGAAGAAAAAAAAAAATAAAGAAGAGAGAAGGAAAATGAAGGAAAAGAAGAGAAGAGAGAGAAGAGATGAGGAAATTACGAATGCACTGAGGATTACTGAAAAGAGTGTAAAGAGAGGAGAGGAGAGGAGAGATGAGAGGAGATGTGACAAGAAAAGGAGATGGAGAGATGAGAAGAAACGGAGAGGAGAGATGAGAAGAAAATAGAACAGAGAAGGAGAGAAATGGAGAAGATAAATGAGAAGCGAAGAGAGGAGAGATGAGGAGAGAAGAGAGGAGAGGAGATGTGACAAGAAAAGGAGATGGAGAGATGAGAATAGAACAGAAAAGGAGAGAAATGGAGAGGATAAATGAGAAGCGAGAAGAAAAGGAGGTAAGGGGAGAGAAGAGAAGAAAAGAGAAAATCACGAAACTTTCAATGAACTCTTGAAAAGAGAAAAAAAAAACAGAGAGAGAAAAGAAGACAAAAATCAAAAATTGAGGAGATAAAAGTATGAGAAAAGAAAAGGAGAGTAATGATTGAGAAGAGAAGAAAAAAAGAAAGGAAGGAAGGGGAGAGATAGAAAAATCAAAAATATATAAAGTTAGAGAAGAGGAGAGAAACGCATTGTAAGAGAAGAGAAGGCAAAAAAGAGGAGAAGAGAAGAAAGGAGGAAACGGGACACATTCGAAAAAGGAAGAGAAGACAAACAGAGAAGGAAGGGAAAAGAAAAGCGAGAAACAAAATAAGCAAAAAGAAGAGAAAGAAACGAAGAGAAGACAAAAGAAGAAGAAAGAACAAAAGATTCGAGAAGAGAAACGAGTACAGATGATAATCGTTGTCGCTATGGTTACTGAACACGTTAGCTGAACCCGTTGCTTCTGCCTGTTGTCACGGTTACAATCCAATTATTGCTGCATAACGCGTGTTCAAATGTTCAAATGGGATTCGTGACTTTTCTGATTTCAACTCGGTTTAACACACCGTACCACATATACTGACAAAGTGGTTGAACGCCGTTGCTAGGCAACCTGGCGAACACGGACATCGGGCGTTAGCTACGTAATGACTGAGCTAAAAGTTTAAGCTAGCTGTGTGTCGCTTATTAAGAAAACAAACTCGCAGTACCGATCTCTAAATGAAATTTCAAGGATTCCGCTTCGAGCTGAAAACCTGGGAAAACGTAATCTTCTGGAATGTGGAAATTCCCGAACGTTGCGTGTAGTACGGAGAACACCGTGATTATTAAATGCGTGTTTTCCACGGCTGTGCTTCGAAATACCTACAGTACTTTACGACGTCAGTGAACGCGTTTAAACTCGTGAACGTTTAGCTCCGGGTCACGATAACCGCGAAGAGCGTTTTAGTTGCCACGGAGATGAATTCTTTGCTCGCGATGCCACTTTCAGTTTCAACGCACTCCGCTCCGGATCGTCCTCGTCTCCCGGCACCACTTAAAAGCCCGCCTTTAAAGTACATTATATTAGGCATTGCTCTGTAAGTAGCCCAGATCTAAACATTGCAATGAAACCTGACACTGATTCGTTCTTCTAACACACACACACACACACACACACACACACACACCCACACACACGTAATGAGCATAAACACATTTGAATGTTTGTCACTGCATTTTCCAGATTATTCCTTTTCACCCCCTGCTTCCCCTCCCCCTCCCCCACTCAGTATTTTATGTGGCCTCCATCCACTTCCATTCTTTTATGCTAATTCTAAATCGGTGCCTAAATGGATACCAGAAATCTTAAACAAATGCCTTAATCAAAAGTATTCAGCTGTTTATTTTTTTAATAAATAAAAATGCAGCTATACTGTATATAAAATCCGTTGCTTACAGACATCCAGCTAAGTGACTAACATTTGTAGCATTTGTCTGGCTTCATGTGGTGGCTTGACGGTTAAGGCTCTGGGTTATTGATCAGAAGGTCAGGGGTTCAAGCCCCAGCACTGCCAAGCTGCCACTGTTGGGCCCTTGAGCAAGGCTGTGATTATTACTCTCTCCTCCAGGGGGTGCTGTATCATGGCTGACCCTGCGCTCTTTCCTGAACTTGCTGGGGTATGCGAAGAAAAGAATTGCACTGTGCTGTGATGTAAACGTGACAAATAAACACTCATTATCATTATGTGTCTCGGAGGAATTTGTATGATTGTAATTATTTTAAGCGCGGCGTATCCGAGTAAGGGGGCGTGTCAATCAGAAAACGCGGTGGAATGAATGCACGCAGCGTCTGTAGTCGGCGGGAAAATTGGTAGATTTATTATTAAGCCAGTTGCGTGTACAAAATACGACATCGTTGTACGATTACGGCGTGATATGTAACGATAACGTTCACAGCGGCTTCATGAACTGATTAAAAACATTTTTTAAAAAAAAAGCAAACCACACCTCATGCGCATTCTTTATTCTTCATTGTCTAGACGTAGAGTTAAAAGAATTTGTAAAAAAAAAAACACCTTGATGTCATTTTTTTCCCCGTAGTTAATTGTGACGTTAAACGTGACGTGAACACACCTGACGTCAGAATTACAGTATGACTTCCCATCTCGTAAATACGAACTTCCCAGGAGGACTCGAGCGTACAGGGTGGTATGTCGCGAGTGCCTCGAGGTTTGTAAGGCAGAAATGTCTCAAATCACCAAAATGTTTACAGAAATAACAGCTTCTCGGGAGATCCGTGTTTGAGGAAACTCCGAGGAAAGATCAGCTAACTTTACAACCCAATATGGCTACGTAATGCTGCGGTAATTTGCATATTCAACCAGTAGCTCAGCTGATTTGAATAATCATTTGAATAATACACTCCTTATAAGGCGAGTCCAAAGTGCTGAGAATGGAACCGAGTTGTTTTCAGTTCAGGATTCACTTGCGGTGAAGAACATCAGCAATCCGAGTTCATGGAGACGCGAAGAGCCCAGATGTTGGAGCGGGAAAGATTAACGACACACACACACACACACACACACACACACAATCGAGACGACGTCACGATTCGTTTTGTTTAAATCGCATCCATGTGTCGTGACACGAGCAGCGTTAACGTACAACTTTTACCTTTCGTCGTGAAAAAAAAAAGGCAATTTTTTTTCTTTTTTTTTTTTTTTTTTTTTTAATCCCCCGAAAGCTGTTCTTCCAAGCAGGAGAGCGTTGGCCTTGCCGATGGACTCGAGCAGAGTGCTGGTTCTAGCAGAAGGAAGCGGTGATTAAATTGCTTTTAATGCCTAATTACGGCAGTGGGTTTGAAACACGCAGCGAGAAAGAGCCGAGAGGTGAGACGAGAGGATTTTCCTCCAGTCTGCCACCTGTCATAAGTAATAACCACTTCCCTCGTTCTTTTGTGTGAAAAACGAAGAGGAAGAAAAAAAAAAAAAAACCCAGCAGCACAAATACGCTCATTTATTTGATCTCGTTCTCGTCGAGTAGACGGCATGTGGGACGGCCGTGATGCCACTCGGCATTCAGGGAGTTCATCATGGCTGATTTAACCCCCCTGTTCAGTACTTAATAACTGCCCCACTGACCCACACCATCTCTTCAGTTCTTACACCAGCGCTGCTGTCATATTTTCTCTCAACTTTCCTTTCACCCTGTCTCTCTCAGCTTAAAAAGGACCGCACATTTATTTATTCGTAACTCATTCTCAGGAGCGTTTACACACACAAAAATCTGGTATTACGGAGACTCGCTAAAGCCACGTTTCCACTGCGCGGTACGGCTCGGCTCGACTCGGTTCGGCTCGCTTTACTTTTCTGAGCTTGCTTTTACACTGCGGTTTAGTGCCGCCTCGACGTAGGTTCCGTCTTCCGCCCGCCTTCACGCAGGAATAACGTTGTATTATCGAAGCCCTGTACAAATACACGCTCAGGCCGTATTCCAATTAAGTATTTCAGCCTGTTAAGGATGTAAAATAACGGTGTTCTAGAACCTACGTAGTGCTCGATATGACTAAGTTAGATTCAGCCGCGACAGGAGCGACTTCCATAAACGTCCGTTTGGAAATCGGTAACAAGCGAGAGGTAAAAATCTAAGAGAGAAACCTTTGTTGTAATTTGATCTGTAATGAGATGAATGATACATATAATAATGTATAAAAATAATAATAATAATAATAATAATAATAATAATAATAATAATAATAATATATTCCTACTACTACTAATAAAAATCTACTACTACTACTACTACTAATAATAATAATAATAAAAATAATAATAATAATCTACTCCTACTACTACTAATAAAAATCTACTAATAATAAGAATAATAATAAAAATTGACTACTACTACTACTAATAATAATAAAAATAATAATAATAATTTTCTCCTACTATTAATAAAAATCTACTACTACTACTACTAATAAAAAAATATAAAAAATAAATAAATAATAATAATAATAATAATAATAATAATAATAATAATAATAATAATAATAATTTTCTCCTACTATTAATAAAAATCTACTACTACTACTAATAATAATAATAATAATAAAAAATAATAATAATAATAATAATAATAATAATAATAATTTTCTCCTACTATTAATAAAAATCTACTACTACTACTACTACTACTACTAAAATAATAATAATAATAATAATAATAATAATAATAATAATAATAATAATAATAATAATTTTCTCCTACTATTACTAAAAATCTACTACTACTACTACTAATAATAATAATAAAAATTGACTACTACTACTACTACTACTAATAATAATAATAATAAAAATTGACTACTACTACTACTACTACTAATAATAATAATAAAAAATAATAATAATAATTTTCTCCTACTATTAATAAAAATCTACTACTACTACTACTACTACTAATAATAATAATATACATAAATACATAACAGCTCCATCCATGCTTAAAATGTCTGACTGGAAGTGTATACTCTTCTAAATATTTATAATTTTATCATTTTAAATATGTTTCCATGTATTTTGATGTATATGTAAATAATAACACATGCATACTGTATATGTATTTGTATTTTATATGTACACATATGATATACTGTGTATTTTACATACGTTGATATACGGTAAATATATTTGGCATTTCAGTGCTAAGACTGAAGATCATATACTATATTGCACATATGTTTTATATAGTGCAGGGTATTCCATAAGTCCAGCATCATAGGAGGAAAAATAAAACTGAACAAGTTACAGAAGTTTCTCATACACAAATTCCTATGAGTAGAATTATTTTGTATTTTTTTTTCTTCCCTTGAAATATGTAAAATATGTAAATATGAACATATGCATTGACTCTATGATGCGGGACTTACGGGACATGCTTCTAATGAAATATATACAATTTAATTTTCTATATGTCGAGCAGAACAGGTATTACACAGTTTTATGTTCCTACTTGAAAGCTAATATTGTCCTCCAGACAGAACGGTTGAACTCAACAAAATGTCACGGAAGGCCCGGAAGGCTCGTTTAAAAATAAAAGTCCTCACAAAAATGACAAAATTGTCGGTCTCTCGGGAAGTTATCATCATTCCATATTTTACTAACAACATAAAAGACTGGCTGATGAAAAAAGATGAGCAGTCAGGGTCATTAAACTGTGACAGGAAGTTTGTTGCGAAAGTCCTAAATGATGGAGAGAGCGAGAGAGAGAGAGAGAGAGATGGACAGAATTGAGACGTACAAAATGTCCACGCTCGTTTCTGTAAGTAACTGATGATGTCATCCAAATGAGCTCCTTAAATCCCCTAGGTCACGACCCTGAAAGCCGTGTCAGTTACCATTTCGTCCATGACGACCAGCTCGACTCAATCGGACAGGCGTAATCGTGCTAAAATGATTTGGGAGATTGCGTTTTTTCTGATTAGCTACACTTCGTTAGCCAGTAGAATAAATACATTAGGGCTATCAGAAGGTTCTAACGCTTCCCGTCCGGCGCTCTCCGTCTGGCACGAGTGTGAAATCGGTTGGAGGTTTTGACATCGCGTGTCGCGCCTAAATGAAGTGCTGTGGAAAATTAGACAAATTAATTTACCATTCTGATCGTACAGAGAGGTGACGGCCGTGTGGGGGGATGTCGCTATTGGTTAGCGTGATTCGTTTCGTCTTAAAGGGACAGCGTGTGCGAAAATGATTTGTACACAGTGTTCCCGTTAGCGCGAACGTAGTCGATCGACTAAGACGGCTGTTTCTTTAGTAGTCCAAAATACATGCTAATTCAAAAATAGCGTACATACACCTACAGGTTTACCTGAAGCTCTCTTCACTCAACATTCTTCTCATCATTGATCGACAGACTATGTTCGTGGTGTGTCATTTAACCGATAACGCACACCGGACTCAAGCTACGTATTAAGAACACACTTTAACAGATATCAAATATGACATTATGCTAACATCTTCTCAATTAGCAAAGCAGCTCCATGTGACATCAGTGAGACGTAATTAGCACTTGTTGTGCTGATATTGGCTAGGTGTGTGTGTGTGTGTGTGTGTGTGTGTGTGTTAGGTATGTTGGTCCAAAATACCAGCATTTCTATTTAAAGTTGTATGCTATCATGAAATTTTGCCAAACTAATAGCTGGAGAAGAATGTAATCAGACTTCAAAATGGAGTCATGGAGTCAGCTATTTTACAGCTTAGACATTGCTAATGCTAATGGAGATGCATAATTTACTTGCTAGGTACATGGTGTAAAACTAAAGCAAGACGCATCATGGGACAAACGAGAAGGTGAAAATATCCATATACGCTATAAATGTAATATCGCTTGATAGTTTATTGGCCGAACTAGCGAGATAGCTAGCTAAATAAGGCTAACTGGCTTAGGCTATGGAGTTAGGAGTTCATTAGCTAGTTCATTATAACTACACAATGACTTCTGATAGTTTATACACACAAAAATGAACTCAAGTATGAGTGTTAGCTACAAGACAGACAATTTGTTTACATTTGTAGACACTAGTTTGATGAAGAGAATGATCTGATTGGCTACACTGAGAAGGATACGTGGGATTTTGGACTGAAATTTGGTAGACGGAAAGATAGATAGACAGACAGCAAGATAAGCTAGGCTAATGTGGGTTCCCTGCCTTATGAATGAAGAAGTAAAAATACTAACCGTAACCGTATCCTTCATAAATTTTTATGCAATAGTGAGCGAGAGACAGAGAAAGAGAGAGAGAGAGAGAGAGAGAGAGAGAGAGAGAGAGAGAGAAAGGAAGCCTCCAGATTGCTGCTGACGAAATTTATTGCAAATAAGTGTTGCTGATGCACGGCTACTTCAATTTCGCACAACACACCTGCACACCTCTGTAGTAAACGCTCCCCTGTCCACTTCGCTTAAACTCCATACTCTGTCCACCACCCTGAGACGAAGAGCAGGGGGGAAAAAGAGAGAGAGCGAGAGAGAGAAAGAGCGCGAACGAGAGAGAGAAAGAGTTCATCCAAACGCAGTGTATCGTTCAAATGCCTTTCTGAATCCAATTAGATTTACAACACTGAGGCGGAAAGAAGCCATTAAACGCTCGGTGATGAAGCCACACGATTTCATTAGCTCGCTGACAAAAGGGCCGAACTTTATTTAAACGCCCGGGACGTGCCGTTTTCCGGCCTCTTGCTTTTCACAGTTTTACTTTACAGCATGTAGGACTCTTCCAGTAAACATAATCAGAACAGAAGAAAGATATGTTTGTTTGTTTTGTTTAGGTTTAGCTAACGGTCAGAACTTTAGTTAATCATTATTTTATACCATGGTCTGTCTGAATACTCGATTCTGATTGGCTGGAAGGTGTGCGTTCAAACCGTATAATCCACATATCTTGTCATATACTGTACGACTTCTCATTAAGTGACATTATACAGAAAAATAAAGCTTGGAAGGAAGATAGTTGGTGCCTCTGATGAGTCCTAGCTACTACAGCTAGCTTGTTTTGCTAATCTGAGGGCAAGGCTAGTGCAAAAGCTGAGCAGTTAGCTTTTGAAGCTATATACAGTGGGTCTAAAAAGTCTACACACCCCAGTTAAAATGGCAGGTTCTTGTGATGTATAAAAAAATAATAATAAAAAATATGAATCCAACAGAAATCATGTCAGAAGCTTTTCTACCTTTATTGTAAAATTTGACCTTATTAGTTAAAGTGGAAAATTAATATGAATCACTTTAGAAGGGAAAAAATGAAAAATAAAAAATAATAGAACAATAACCTGCTTTCGTAAATGTGCACACCCTTTTATAACAGGGAATGTGTTCAGAATGATTAAATGATCATTGATAATTATTATACATCTGCCATCATTTAAAGTGACTGATTAGCCCCGCATAAAGTACAGCTGTTCCTATAGGATATTCTTGGTAACATCCAATTAGAAACCCCATGGGCCACAAACAGCTTACAAAGCAGGTACGGGATCTCATTGTTGAAAAATATTAATCAGCAGGGGGTTACAAAAAAAAAAATTCCCAGGCATTGGATATACCATGGAACACTGTAAAGACAATAATCAATAAGTGTAGAAAGTATGGCACAACAGGGACACTACTAAGAACAGGATGTCCCTCTAAAATTGATGAGAAGATCAGAAGAAGACTGGTCAGGGAGCCTGCCAAGAGGCCTACAGCAACATTAAAAGAATTGCAGCAATTTCTGGCAAGTACTGGTTGCTCCCTAGATGTGAGAACAATCTCCCGAATTCTTGATATCTCTGGGCGATGGGGTAGTGTAGCAAACCTTTAAAAGAAAATCATCCAGTCTCCCAAAGCCATGTGGAATAGCATCTAATGATCTGATGAGAGTAAAGTTGGACGTTTTGGCCATAATACCAAAAGATATGTTGGCACAAAAAACACCATCTCCATGGGGAAGCATGATGGTGGCGGCATTATGCTTTGGGGCTGGTTCTTTCAGCTAGATGGAACTGGGGCTTTAATCAGGGTGGAGGGAATCATGAATAGCTCCGAATACCAGTCAATTTTGGCAGAAAACCTTCTTCTAGTCTACTCACACCACTCACACTATTTACGCTACAAAACGGCATAGAATAGCGCACAAGTATGCGATTCGGGGCACACCTAAGGTCATTTTCGCATATCCTATCCATGTGTGTGTCTGCATGGTTTCTTGAGATGAACCGGCATCCCGTCGAGGATGTATTCCCGCCTCGGCGTTCCCGGGATAGACTCCGTATCCACCGTAACCCTGACCTCTATAAAGCACTTACTGAAGATCGATGCATACATTTATAGTTCTTTTGTGCCAGAGTCTCAGACAAGTCATAACACTAAGCTTTTAGTTTATTTATTTATTTATTTATTTATTTTCCCCCACACCAATTTGGTTCTCATGCATAAATTCACAAACTGACACGGACGTGTCCGAACAGCGCTAGACGCTAATCGCACGTATCTAAGCATTTTGGAAATGAAATAAAAGGTGACGAGCGTTAGAGATGCGAAAGAAGAAACTGACATTTACGAGCGGCGTTTTAAACAGCGTTTAAATGTCAGATCATGCGATAAATGTCATTTGCAATCAATGGAGGTTTGCATGTTTTCAATGTAATTATTAAATTGATTGGCATGTGATATAAAGTCTTAGCGGAGAAACAAAAGTCGGAACGAATGGGCTTTTAAATCTCGCACGTCTCCATCGTAGACGGTTCTTCGCACGGCTACGTTCCCATCTACGGCTTTTTTTTTTCTTTTTTTTTTTCCCCCCCAATCGGCTTAAATAGCTCGTCGCTTTGATTATTCCATCTGGATTGACGCAGCATTTGGGCTATGTAAAGTATTGGCACCCCTGTACTCAGTTAATGGTAAAGGTGAACCACTGAGCAAATATTGTACACTTGGTGGAAGGTTCTCATCACAGCATTGGCACGCTGTACGCGTCCTAGCTATGTCGTTGTATGTTTTATTGACATTTTGATTCATATTCCGGAGTCACTCAGGTGAACGAGATATCGTTTTCCCGCCATGCCCTGCGAATTCATTCCTTTCACTGACTTTCTTTTGTTGTCTGGAAAATTCACGCTGGTCTTTTTTTAAAGAGCCGCGAAGTCGGCGTCGTAACTGCGTGCACGTCGAACTGACTTCCACCACCTCCGGTCTGTGAGCACTTCAAACTTTCATGAATAAAATTCCTTCTCTCTTTCATTCATTCTGGCTCAAAATTGATGTCATGACATACAAGGAAATCAATAATAAAAATAAATATGTGCATCAAGGCTGGGATCCCTTAAGACGACGAAAGACAGAGAAACACGTTTCCGATTAAGCTCAGTAAAACGCCGTTAAATGTCTTTCTTTAAAACAGGAAATTCTTAGCGGTGAATTTATTTTGTCTTGTTTTGATATGATTGTCGTAATGGTGTTGTTTTTGTCATGTCATTTCCCTGTAATTGTAACGCTGCCAGCATGAATCTGTCAGATGTGCAAAAAGCTATCGACTCTAATCGCTATGCTACAGTGTAAGATTAGGTTAAAGTATTTATTTGTGTGTATTTTGGAAAATATAATCAACTTAGTTCAATAGAGGGGGACACGGTGGCTTAGTGGTTAGCACGTTTGTCTCGCGCCTTCAGGGTTGGAGGTTCAAATCTGTCCTTCACCGCGTGTGTGTGTGGAGTTTGCATGTTCTCCCCGTGCTTCGGGGGTTCCTCCGGGTATTCCGGTTTCCTCCAGTACAAAGACATGTGTGTAGGCTGATAGGCATCTCTAAATAGTGTGTGTGAATAGTGTGTGAATGTGTATACGATTGTGTACTTCAATGGGTTGACTTCCCCATACAGGATGATCCCCCCCCCAAAGGACTGAAATAGCTACGAGAGCGGTATTAAGGAACTAAAATAAGTTAAACTGAGCAAATCAGTTAAATGACTCATTGACTGATTCAGTGAACAAACCAGTGAATGAGTCACGGAACAAGTCAAACAATGAGCGAATCAGTGAATTAACTAGTAAACAAATCAGTAAACAAGTGAGTTACCTAATCATTGAACAAATCATAAGGTGAATGAGTCAACAAATCATTGAAGTAATTAGTTAACTACCTTATTAAGGAAGCAGTGAACAAATCAATTAATGAATCATAAAATTAATCACGGAACAACTGATCCATTTAATGATTCAAGTCAGTGAACAAGTCAGTGAACGAATCAGAGAATGAATCACTGAACAAATCACCAAGCAAATCAGTGAAGGAACCGTTGAAATGATCAATGATAGATAACTGATTCATCTTAGGATTTGTTCAATGATTAGTTGACTCAATTGTTTACTGACTTGTTCAGTAGTTCATTCAGTCAATGAATCTGTAAACAAATCAGTGAACTGATTCATTAACTAATTTATAAAGGAAGCAGTGAACAAATCAATTAATGAATAATAAAATTAATCACGGAACAACTGATCCATTTACTGATTCAAGTCAGTGAACAAGTCAGTGAACGAATCAGAGAATGAATCACTGAACAAATCACCAAGCAAATCAGTGAAGGAACCGTTGAAATGATCAATGAATGAACTACTGAACAAGTCAGTAAACAATTGAGTCAACTAATCATTGAACAAATCCTAAGATGAATCAGTTATCTATCAGTCAATGAATCTGTAAACAAATCGGTGAACTGATTCATTAACTAATTTATAAAGGAAGCAGTGAACAAACCAGTGAACAAGTCAGTGAATGAATCTGTGAACAAATGATTGACCAAATCATCTTATCACTCTTTATATTAATGAATTCAAATGACTCATCACTAAAGAGAGTCTAGAGAATGATTCTCTACTACTGACTACTGTATCACGTCCCTCAGCCCCGCCTGTTCCACTCGCTCAACCGCCTCCTTTTGCTGTAAACCATCGGCTCTTTTCACTGGTGTGTGTGTGTGTGTGTGTGTGTGTGTGTGTGTGTGTGTGTGTGTGTTTGTGTGTGTGTGTGTGTGTGCGTGTGTGAGTGTTATAATTATGCAGACGGCACAAATCTCAGTGTATGAGCTGAAATACACTAGCGCACTCCTGTGAAGTGTCCACTCTGAAAATACAACCCAATCATCCTGACTACAAATTCTGTTTGAAAGCACAGAACTCAGAGAACGAGAGAGAGAGAGAGAGAGAGAGAGAGAGAGAGAGAGAGAGAGAGAGAGAGAGAGAGTGGGTGTAAGAGAAAACGAGAGCTACATGAAGCTGTTGGTGGAGGTAATGGAGCATCTCTGTATCTCTCCTCCCCTCGTTCCCTCCTCTCCTCCTGTCTCTTTCTCTCCTCCTGAGCTCCTGAGATAAGCTCCATTATTTTATGACGCTCGGTTGAGCTGAGCTCAGCACTGGCTCTCTCCCAATCCTCACCCAGTTTCATCAGATCGGCAGTCTGAGCCAAGCGAGCACTTAACGGCGCGGCTAAATTAACAGGAATAAATAAAATAACGCTGTTATAAACAGAGGCGTGCATGGTATGCTAAAGGAGAAAAGGAAAGAGTTGACTTCATACGGCTTTAATAGCAAACCTATGTTTAGACACGAGATACAATAATGCCAGTGTTAAATCTCTTAAAGTAACAGTGCAACCTAAAAAAAAAACCAACAACAACAACAACAACAATAAAAGTGCAACAATAATGCACAGGGACAAAATTACATCACAGAGACTAAAAAAAAAAACAGTCAACGTCTGATTCAGGTTTAAAGCCGGAGTTCGTATGTTCAATTCATGCGATTCGTTCTAATTTGAACGTTATTTGAACATACGGACTTGATCTTTTATGTAGTGTTTCGTGTACAAACACTGTTCCTGAGCCAAAGGACGTGTTTCTGCTTCAATTTGGGAACGTGCCACCTACAGACGTTTTCGGATCACTCCTCCATTGTTGGCTGTATCACAGACGATAAAGCGGAGGAGTACGGAGACCTTATCGAAAGCTTTGTAAGATGGTGCGACAACCACACCTTCAACTCAACGTCGGGAAAACCAAGGAGCTGGTGGTGGACTTCCGGCTCAGCAAGAGGTTCCCCACGCCTGTCGCCATAAGGGGGGGAGGGAGTGGAGATAGTGGGCACCTAGAAGTTCCTACGAGTGGTCAGACTGGTCAGAACACTGAGGCCCTCTATGAGAATGGACAGAGCAGGAGGTTCTCAGGTCCTTTAATGTGTTCACTAGGCTGCTACGGATGTTTCACCAGTCTGTGGTGGCCGGTGTTATCTTCTTTGCTGTGGTGTGCTGGGGTGGTGGCATTGGGACTGCTAGGACCAACAAATTGAGCGAGCTGGTGAGGAAGGCCAGCTTTGTGGTGGGGATGGAACTGGACAGTGTGGAGGAAATGACTGAGAAGAGGATGAGAGGGAAGCTGAAAGCTATTATGGACAATCCTTCTTATCATCTCTACGCTGAGATGAGGAGGCTCAGGAGCATGTTCAGACACAGATTCATTCAGCTACGTGCATCAAAACGTCTGCAGGGGGCTCTTTCGTACCATCAGCCATCAGACTCCACAATGCAACAATACCCAGTACCTCCTACTCCACTGATCCACAACATCGGTAAGGCCGTGTCTTTGAAGAAACACCGGGACAGGTACCTCAGCTCCAAGGTGGATAGCAGAAAACCAAAGCCTTGGTCTATGTTCCAATAGATCTACAGGGTTTCAAGAAAAAAGCCTCTACTCTCATCCAAAAACAAACTCGAGCGTCTTCAGTGTGCCAGACACTACTGGAACTTCAAATGGGATCGGGTTCTATGGTCAGATGAAACCAAAATAGAGCTTTTTGGCAATAAAAAAGTGTTGATTTCCCCCTATGTATGGAGACTTTTTGGGACACCAAAAAGGTCTTGTCAAGCTCTTTTTTATCATCTGTGTTATGAAACCCAAAGTTTTCAAAATGTCAGATTTAGAAACTACACAACAAACTAAGCTACAAAAATTACTCGCTTTATCAGATGTACTGTAGTTATGAAGCCTCTGGAATCGGCCGAATTAAAAATAAATGAATATATAAAGTATGTTAAAATGGTCTTTTTAATAATCAATTCTTAATTAAATTTCTTAAGCAGAATCTTTCATGATACCATCATAATACAGTGTATAGACGATGATTTCCCCCACTTCTAGTGTTGAGTGCGTTTTGTCGACCAATTAACTTCCTCATTTTTCCTCATGTCAGTCTCACAGAAAAAAGAAAAAGAAAAAAAAAAAACGTAACTCACACAACTTATTTGCAGCACCTTCTGTACGATTAGAGGCTGTCACACGCACGCGAGTTTCACCACAATGCTCTGTACGTCACATTCTACTCCCACGTAAATTAATCAAACCCACATCTCCACTAAATGTAGAGCAGAGCAAGAGAACAGAAATGAGAGAGGGAAAAAAAGACGGAAGAAGAGAAGATTAGAGGACGCAAAGGAAAACTTTCATATAAACAAAGAATGCTTGAGCGTGTGAGGTTCTTAAATCTTGAATAAAGAATAGAAAAGAGAAAATAGAGAAAGAGAGATGAAATGAGAAAAAGGTGTGTGTGTGTGTGTGAGAGAGAGCGAGAGAGAGAGAGAATAAAGAGTGTTTCTAAACAGAGTGCTATTTGATTGACAGGTTTAACTCTGAGTAGACAAACAGCACAGTAACAGACCTGACATTTCCACAGGGAACACAATGACAAGACACACACACACACACACACACACACACACACACACACACACTGTATCTGTGTAAGTCTGTGTCTTATTAGAGTTCCTGTTGGTGTGTTAATATGTATGGAAATATACTACATCACAATATGGTTTTGTGTGTGTGTGTGTGTGTGTGTGTGTGTGTGTGTGTGTGTGTCCTGGAGCTAGAACCCAGCTGGTCCAACTGTGTGTCCACCTGATGCTCCAGACAAAACACTCGAACCCCCTCTGAGTCCCCCTGGGGCTCTGTGTGTGTGTGTGTTTGTGTGTGTGTGTGTGTGTGTGTGTATGTGTGTGTGTGTGTGTGTGTGTGTATACACAGCCAGAGCCAGTTTGGATTCCCCTGCGTCACTGCTCCGAGGCCGATCCAGCGAAAGTGAGTAAAATAAGATAACAGCGCTGCTGAATTCTGGATTGTGATTGGTCAGAAGAAAAGGAATTGATTATGTAGATGTATCTGCAGCTCTGACAGTAGTGCAGCTGCAAACCACAGGTTTATATTAATGCACTCCTTCTCATTGCTATAGTAACCAGATATGGAAACTCGAGTCTGCGACTTGGACTGGAGTCGCACTTAAGTCATAATAAAACAACAACTTGCGACTTGATTTGTGACTCGTGAACGACTGACTCAAGACTCGACTTGGACTCGTGAACGACTGACTCGAAACTTGACTTGGACTCATGAACTACCGACTTGAAACTTGACTTGGACTCGTGAACGACTGACTCGAAACTTGACTTGGACTCGTGAACTACCCACTCGAGACTGGACTTGGACTCGTGAACTACCGACTCGAGACTGGACTTGGACTCGTGAACGACTGACTCGAAACTTGACTTGGACTCGTGAACGACTGACTCGAAACTTACTTTGACTCGTGAACTACCGACTCGAAACTTGACTTGCACTCGTGAACGACTGACTCGAAACTTACTTTGACTCGTGAACTACCGACTCGAAACTTGACTTGCACTCGTGAACGACTGACTCGAAACTTACTTTGACTCGTGAACT
>JANDJT010000050.1:24690444-24704948 GCA_024331685.1 Stegophilus panzeri
ACTCCGCACACACAGGGCCACGGTGGGAATCAAACCCCCGACCCTGGAGGTGTGAGGCGAACGTGCTAACCACTAAGCCACTGTGCGCCCACGGAAGATCTACTGTAGCACAAATTGCTGAAAAGGTTCATGCTGGTTCTGATGGAAAGGAGTCAGAACACACAGAGCATCACAGCTTGCTGCGTATGGAGCTGAGTAGATGCAGAGTGGTCAGAGTGCCCATGCTGACCCTTGTACACCACCGAAAGCTCCTACAATGGGCTTCAGAACTGGACCATGGAGCAATCGAAGAACATGGCCTGGTCTGATGAATCACATTTTCTTTCACATCATGTGGACTTACCTGGGGAAGAGACGGCACCAGGACGTACTATGGGGAAGAAGGCGAGCCGGTGTAGGCAGTCTGATGCTCTGGGCAACCTTGGGTCCTGGCATTCATGTGGATGTTACTTTGACACGTACCACCTACCTAAACATTGTTTCAGACCCCTTCAGTACACCCCTTCATGGCAACGGTATTCCCTAATGTCAGTGCCCTCTTTCAGCAAGATAATGCGTCCTGCAACACTGCAAAAATGTTCAGGAATGGTTTGAGGAACATGACAAAGAGTTCACAGTGTTGACTCGACCTCCAGATTCCCCAGATCTCAATCGGATCGAGCGTCTGTGGGACGTTCTGGACAAACAAGTCCAATCCATGGAGGCCCCACCTCGCAACTTACAGGACTTAAAGGATCTGCTGCTAACGTTTTGGTGTGAGATACAACATCCGTTTGTCTGTGCATTGACAAACACTTGTTTGTCAATGCACAATCCCTGTGTGTGTGTGTGTGTGTGTGTGTGTGTGTGTGTGTTCGTTCCTCGCTCTGGTGTTTCCACTTCGTTTGTATCTCTGTGTGAACCATCCATCAAAACATACACCTACTAAACCTCCACTTTACTCTCTGCCTGTGTGTGTGTTCACTTACTCTTTGCTTGTGTGTATGTGTGTGTGTGTGTGTGTGTGAAAGAGAGAGAGAGAGCGCGAGAGCGAGAGAGAGAGTAAGCAGAGGAAAGGTCATGCAAGGTAAATCAATACTGAGGATCGAAGGGTGTGAGCTAGCACTAACATTGCTAACTAAACTCATGTAAGCGCTAGAGCAACTTCAAAATATAAGGACACAACAGTGTGCGTGTGTGTGTGTGTGTGTGTGTGTGTGTGTGTGTTCTTGTACATTGTCTTATACACTGTTATTGTCAGACTCCAGGGGAATGAAAAGCAGAGATTTATTGTCTTTTACCCTACTCCCATGTGCGTGCGCACACACACACACACACACACACACACACACACACACACACAAACTAAAGTAAATAAACTTGATACATGTATAAGTTAACGAAATATTATATGAATGAATCTGTCCACATTTCTGACGCAAATATCCTGTTTGCTTTGCTCTGAATCTAAAGTCTGCACATTTTCTTTCCTGCACACACCTGTTCAGCTTTAATGTAAAGTCCTTGACTGTCTTATTACCACTAGAGCACCCTGTATTTTTTATTTTTTTTTAAGTTTAAAAAAAAACAAAACAGTTTGAAACCTGATATTTCAGCTTTCACCTCTGGGGATTTTCCCCCGACTCTCCCTGGAGTCTTAGCATATGGAGGAGAAATGCATGAACAAAACTGAGGGGGAAGGAAAAGCATGACTGCAACTAGAATGAGAGAGAGAAAAATAAGAGAGAGAGAGAGAGAGAGAAAGCATGAGAGTGAGAAAGAAACTCCAATCCAAAACCTTGCGAACCCACCTCCACCTCCACCGCCCACATCCCTGGCTACTGAAGATTTTTCTTTGAAAACAAGATGGTGGTCATTAGCAGACAATCTTTTCTCAACCGACCTGCTCCTACACACAGGACAATGTTGTCTCTATTCTTCCATCCTCGCTTCCATCGCCTTCAGCTCCCCTACACTCATCTCTGCATCTCCTTTACATCGGCAACCTCAACGTCTCAGGTAACTTTCCCACCGTGTTGAGAAGACCCAGAACGGCGAGATGAACGATTACTCATGTCAGATGGGGGAAGTAAAAACAAATAAAATGTACAGTATAAAAACACAGCATCAAATATTAATAATGAAATCCAGTCTGTCTTCAAAAGCAGTGCACTCTGCTTAAACTGTCCTGGACAGTCGTCTCATATTTCGGATATAGTACACCACCTGATTGTCCTAGCCACCTTATCCAACCTTTGTATCACAGCAACGACACTGATACGAGATTGTTCAAGTCTCGCCTCGTCCACCTAGAAAGGTGTCCACCTAGTACCTCATGAGCGCCTACATTCCATCCAATTCCATTCTATCCAACGGGGTAGTGGTGGCTTGGCGGTCAAGGTTACTGGGTTACTGATTACTTAAGGTTACTTAAGGTTACTGGGTTACTCTGGGTTACTCTGGGTTACTGATCGGAAGGTTGGGGGTTCAAGCCCCAGCACTGCCAAGCTGCCACTGTTGGGCCCTTGAGCAAGGCCCTTAACCCTCTCTGCTCCGGAGGCGCTGTATCATGGCCGTATCATGACCCCAACTTCCTGACATGCTGGGGTATGTGAAGAAAAGAATTTCACTGTGCTGTAATGTATATGTAATCAATAAAGATTCATTATCATTATCAGGTCTGGTTAGGTCAGGTCTCATTATCATTATCAGTGAACAGACTGACAGTGACAGCACTGTGTTAATAAGTGTCTCAAATTCTCAACTTCATTTGACCTTCAAGAAATTCCTGAAGACGCAACTCTTCAAATATTCCCTAAAGTTTATGCAATTTCACAGTTCTGTGTGTGTGTGTGTGTGTGTGTGTGTGTCAATCCACTGACTGAAATCATTAGCTTGCTTTTAAATATAATGAGTGGTGAGCCACCCAGGAGGTGATATAAAGCGTCAGTCAGTGGCACTCCGTGTGTGGGATACAGAGATCTTTGGGTTGAGGTCTTTTCCATCTGAATAAAGAATGATGCCCTTGCCCTTCAGAGTGTCCTGGCTTGGTCTATTCCATCATAAAGTAGGTCTTTGCATCAACATATAATGAGTGGCGAGCCAGCCAGGGGATGTGTCTGATACTTTGTGTGTGGTATACAGAGATCTTTGTGTTGTGAATAACTAATCAATAACTAATGACCAGGGTCTTAGCCCAGATTCTTCTCCATGTATTTTTTTTTCCAGCTTAGCTAGTAGGCTAAATTTTGTTTTATGGAACCTGAGGTAACTTAGCTTTCAATGTATGACATGATCAGAAACAGTTGGTTTTATCATAAAACTTGCCTTGCTGTCTGTAGGACTATGAGACTGATCAAATATAAAACTTGTATATCTAGGCTAGTTTGGTGTCGCTAGCCAAGTGGAGGCACAGCTAAGCTATCACTGTATGGGTTTAGCTCTGCTACAGTGCCATGCAAAATACATTATCTTTCCTTCTGCTCTGCTCATGTCATATTCATGTAAACTGGAACTCATATAGACATGTACACACCTTGTTTTCCTGCTCAGCATGAGATGTTACTGTTTCAGTTTCAACCCCTTTACTGGTTTACAAAAAAACAACCCAAAAAAGGGCAAATATCCATTTTTCCTGACATTGGCGATGTGAGCTAGTGTTTGGCAGAATTGAGAGCTGTCAGCTAATAAGACTTATTGGACTCACCTCCGTTCACTGAAGATATAAAATTACAACACCACCGTCTTCTTTTACTGATGTTCAGTTATGTAGTGACAAACCGCTCCAAGTGGAGAATTATTCGCGGCTAAAGAAAAAAATCTTTAAGGGCTACAACCCTGAATCCCCAGGCAAGGTTACTTCCTGCTAATGACCCCTTCACATGTTCACAAGTACACTTGTTTGGTCTATTTAAGGTCCATGAAGGTTGTTTTTTTTTTGCATCAAAATATAATGAGTGGCGAGCCAGCCAGGAGGTTCAAAACAGCACAGTCCAACTCCAGAGCATCAGACAATTTGATTTGCATGTTTGAATAGTCTGAAATGTAAAAATCAATGGCCATCCTACCCACACAAGTTTTTTTTTTTTTTGCCACGTGAACCAACGGACCTCAAGGTTACTGAAATACTGCTATTATTAGAGCGTATTATTAATCATGACTGTTCTATTTGTAGCTCGAATGATTTGTCATCAATATTTCAGTTAAAGCAGTTATGTGTACTAGCACATACTTGTGTTGAGTTGTAGCTGTAGCCATAACTATCCTGAGGGAGAGAGAGAAAGAGAGAAAAAGAGAATGTATATGCTCTGATAACTAAAAACGCTGAGAGCAACACATGTTGAGTATAAAACAGGATGAAGCCGACTAGAACTTCATGACTTCACAGAAAAACGCAAGAATGACAGAACAGGAGAAAGAAGAATGAATGAAGGAATGAGAAAGAGAAAGCGAGAGGGAGAGATGAAGTGAGAAGGGAGAGAAAGAACAGATTGAGTGTGTCAGTAAAGCAAGCACGGAGCAGATGGGGATTTCACAATGGCTAATCTCGCTGCGTTCGCCATGTTTATCATTCTTTTTGTTCCACCACGTTGAGTAAGCAAAGGCCTGTTCGCCTTCCTCCTTTTTTCCTTTCTCTCTTTTCCTATCTGCTCATATTGGATCTCGTTGATTCTGATTGTTTCCACAGATCGATTTGTACAGACTTACAGTTGTCGAGTATCTTCATGAAGCTAGACGAAGGGTTTTATTCAAACTTTCAGAACAGGTAGGATGTTGAAAGGATGTCAACGTCACTGGTTGAATGTTCAAAAGAGCACCAAAGGAAAGTTTAAAAAATTATCTTCTACAAATGGAACATATAATGTAAATACCCCATGACGATGCTCATGCTAAGCATTGTGTACCAAGTACTCTACTTTATTTATTCCAAAATCTGACTCAGGGGAGATGTGCGGATCCAAATCAGGGATAATCCAGAGAGTAGTCCCTCCCTACTGTCCGTTCGTTCGTTCTTTCTTTACTATCCTGGCATCCTCACTTCCTCCTTCGTCATCATTGCTTTTTTCCTGCCATTCCTTCTCCCCTTCTACTCAGCTCTCCGTTCCCATTCGTTCTTCAATTCTTTTTTTCTGTACTGACCTGGACTTGTCTAAGATTTATGGGCATTTCTACTTGTTTCAGTCCTGGGCATTGGTCCTGCTAGGTTGGTGCAGTGGTAGTTCATTGGGCTACTGAACATAAGGTTACAAGTTAAAATCCCAGCACTAGCAAGCTGCCACTTTTGGATCCTTGAGCAATACTGTTAACCCTCAACTGCCCTGTTGTATCTTGTACTAGTGTACTGAAAGTGCTAAGAGACTTGGTGAAAAAGAATATTTGTGTTTTATAAACAAAGTTTGAGAAAGAAATAATTCCTTCTAGAAAACAGACTAATTATTGGTGCAATCCATGAATAAAGCCAACTAGCTGAAGTAAAATCTTGGGCCCGGAAAGGAAGTGATGGTTTCCAGTCTCGAAGACTCGGCAGTGGGGGAGGGTGGGGGAGGGGGTTTTGGCCGTTTCGTCGAAACAGAGCACGGTTTGCATGAAAACTTGGTGATGTGAAAGCTGTCATGCGGACCGTGAAGCGCACGGCGGTACCGAACCCGAGACTACCTGTAGGAGGTGGTCTGATTTGAGTTGTACTGGAATTGTGCCTCAATTCCCATGAATGTGAACGCGATCCGTACTCGGACTCGTACAAACCCGCACTTGTTCTGGAAGTACAATAACCCGCATGTGTTTTAGCCCGATGACGACATGGTTAGTTTCCACGACACACGTGAGTGGCAGGGGAACGTTGTGGGACACAGAAGAGGTACACTGCTGCATATAATCTCTACTGCGCATAATAGCACCAAAAATATTCGTCACGTTGTGTTCTCCATGCGAATTCGTGATGATGTAAGATAAACGCAAATGGACTGGGTTTCGATAGAATCGAGTGAGTCTCAAACCGGTCCAACGCAGCGGCGAGTGCCGGGAACAATCCCACTCGGATTCGGACCACAACAAGTCTGAAAACCACCCCAGTCTTGACTCGATCTCAGCTAGTCCTGGTTTTGGACATTTGGACAGTGGCGTTCTTGTCTATAGCCCTACCTTGGACGGTGTTGTTATGGTTACACTGTCTACATCGCACACTTTTATCCATATCTTCAGTGTTTAAAAAAAATAAGTACTAAGGGTGAAAGCAGCCTTATTTGTTCGCTATATCGACCTTATAGCTCCAGAAAGAATGTTTTCCACAAAAACGCTGTGTATGTTGTGAAGCCTGTTGTGAATCTGCCACTGAATCCAATTAGATTTACAACGCTGAGGTGGAAAGAAGCCATTAACCGTGTGATCATGAAACCTCAGGATTTCATTAGCTCAGTGACAAAAGGGCCGAACTTTATTTAAACCAGCCTTGCTCATCACTTTTCGTCTAAACGCTCTTAAATCTCACAATCTTCTCTCCGTGTTTCTGGTTTTCTCTGCTTTTACGTTCAACCTCTCTCTCTCTCTCTCTCTCTCTCGCTCTCTTTCCTTCTCTGTCTGTGGTACTGATGGACAGATGATGTCTCCATCCACTCGTACTTATTAAAGCGAACGGCAGCTGGAACGAGGACACGGAGACCATCTGGGTGGCTAGAATTTTTCCCACGCTCCTCTGTCTCTCCGTATTTTTTGATCTCTTTTTCCGCCGTCCCACACGTCAATCCGTTCTTCTGTCCATCCTTCTTCATTTCTGTCCTTCCTTCCTTCCTTCCTTCCGTCTTTTGTTTCTTTCTTCTTTCCTTCCTTTTTTCACCCTTCGTTCCTGATGACGTTTCTGTTCCGTCCTGTTCATCAAACCCAATTACAACTCGTAGCAGAGCCATGGACACTCAAACCCACTTGGGTGGCTGAAATCTCCCATGGGGCACTGGGGCAGCAGCACCACTCTATCCTCCTCCATACTATTATCCCTCCATTCCGCCGTCTTTCCCTCAGCCCACCAACCCACACATCAGCCGAAATCACGGCCCACTGCATGCGTTAGCGCCTGCGGGTAACGGCGTGCTGCCATCACATCGCCTGCAAATCCAATCAAACCTCCTCTCATCTCATACACACACAACACACACACACACACAACACACACACACACACAACACATACACACACACACAACACACACACACACATGCTGGGATGCAGTGCAGCAGACATGCGAGTCATCACATTCCTCCTGCTCGCTCCACAGCTGGAGCAAAACTCAGCAAAATATAATAACTGCATTTCATTCTTTAATTCCTTTATTTTCTTCACACAGAGAGCTGAGACACGGAGTGCTTTAAACCGAAAAACAAAGAGAAAAAGAAAGAAAGAAAATAGAGTATGGATTGTGAAATAATCTTTAACTTACAGAACTGTACTATAAAACAAATAACAACAGTTTAGAGAAATGAAATTAATCTAAAATAAAGCTTCCACTTTTCTCCTTTCTTTATTCCCATCCTTCTTTCCGGTTTATCCTTCCTTCGTTGCTTCATGTTTTTCCTCACATTTCTTTTCTCCTCTCAAACTTTTTTCTTTCAATCCGTCCTTAATTCTTCACTTCCTACTCTCCACACTTCCTGTCCTTTTATTCTTTTATTCTTCTTCCTTCCCACCCTCCTTCCTGTTCCATTTCCTGTCTTTCCTTTCTGTCTAATTACGCGTTTACTTTTCCTACTTTATGTACTTCCTGTGCTTTCTTTCTTTCTTCCTGCCTTTCTTCCTGTCCTACTTGTCAGTCTTTTCTTCTCTTTGCGTTTTACCTGTGACTCTACCTTTCCACTGTCCGGATTCTTTTTTTTTTTTTTTTTTTTTTTTAACGTTTCTTCTTCCTTCTTCCTTTCCACCCTTCTTCCTGTCTTTCCTTTTTCTTTCTGTTTCTATCTGTCTAATTCCTCATACTTGTTTACTTCGTTTCTTCCTCATTTCTGTACTTCATGTACTTTCTCTTTTTCTTTTCTTTCTTTCTTCCATCTACGCTTTTTGTTTTTTTTTCTTTCTTCCAACCTCCTTTCCTACACCTTCCATCCTGTTTTCTTCCTGTTCTACCTGTCCTTCTTTTCTTCTCTTTTTTCACTCCAATCTATGACTCTAACTTTCCACTGTCCACTTTCCACTTTTTTTTTCCCTTTCTTTTATTCTTCTTCCTTTCCACCTTTCTTCCTGATTTATTTCCTGTCTTTCCTTTCTCCTTCTTTTTCTATCTGTCATTCTTTCTTTCTGTCTAATACTTATTAACTTCTTCACCTCCTACCTTTCTATCTATCTATCTATCTATCTCTCTATCTATCTATCTATACAGACTTCCTGTCTTTCTTCCTCCCAACCTCCTTTCCTGCATCTTTCTACTTTTCTTCCTGTTCTGATTGTCCTGCACTCTAATTTGTGGGAAGTCACAGTTCTTCTTCCTGTCTTTTCCTTTCTTCATCCTTCTGGTTCTATCTATCATTCCGTCAAATTACCCATCCTTCTTTACTTAGTTTCCCTCCAAACCGTCTGTTCATCCCATCCTCTATTTCTTTCAACCTTATGTTCCTACTTCTGCTTTCCCACCTTCCTGTTCTACTTCCTGACCTTCCCTCCCTTCTTCCTTCCTTCCATCATTTCTCCATCTTCCCTTCCTTCCTGCTACAATTCTTTGCTTCCAACATTCCTTCCTTTTTTTCTCACTATCTTTCCTTCTTTCCCTCGCTTTCCTTCGTTCCTGCTATCATTCTTTTCTTCCTTCTATCCTTCCTTCCCTCTATTTTTCCTTCCTTCCTTCCCTCTATCTTTCTTTCCTTCCTTATTTCCTTCCTTTTTTCTCACTATCTTTCCTTCCTTCCCTCTATCTACCTTTCCTTGCTTCCTTCCCTCTCTCTATCCTTCCTTCCCTCTATCTTTCTTTCCTTCCTTTTTTCTCTCACTATCCTTACTTCCTTCCCTCCTCCATTCCCTCTGTCTTTCCTTCCTTCTTTCCTTCCATCCTACATGAAATAGCCCTTCATCAGCTCCACCTTTTTACATGTACACTTACTAACTTTATTCCATGTGCTACACTTCACAAAAGTATTGGCACCCACCCCATGTCCATCGACGGAAAGCCTCCAGCTCCGCTCACACACGTGTTGTTTATTTAACAAATAACAACTAACTGCCGATATGGTGGCGTTTTCTCTAAGGAGACGTTTTATGGAAGGAGTCTCCAGTTTCAGTGCTTTGTAACAACTTTCCTTCATGGGAAAGTCTTCAAGACAGAGCGGTTTGCAATTTGTTGATTTTAAGTAACATGGCAACCTGCAATTTTATTGTTTCAACTGACTAAAGAGAGGCTGCTGAGGGACTGTTTACAGCTGCTATAACGTAAGTGAGAACAGGAAGATGGAAAAAGTACAGACTGCAGGAAGAAAGAGTAAATATGTGATGAGTTTAATTTAATTTCATTTAATTGTAAGTACATTTAATGAATTCGTTTGGTTACAGGGAAGCTGATTGATTAATCCCGGAGGATAATTGGCTGGATGAAGACGCCATGTTTCGCCGTGCTAATTTAGCCTTTAAGGGCCGCGAAACTAAACACGGAATACGTGACGTCTTAATAAGCGCTCGGCGTGCTTGATTGCTGTCCGCCTACGATGAAAGAGAGCGGGAGAGAGGAGATGAACAGGAGGAGACGAAAACAAAACAGCACGTCTGATTTGATCAGCGAGCTATCAGTTGATAGCGGCGTTTAATATGCATGCAAATGAAGGTTGTCGTAGGTAATCCAGCGCGAGACCTTTGTGTTGTTACAGAGACTAATTAACAACAGCCTACAAAGACGTCGTGTTGAATATTTAACGATGGTGAAGCCGTCCTGTGTGTGTGTGTGTGTGTGTGTGTGTGTGTGTGTGTGTGTGTGTGTGTGAGTGCTTGTTTTATTCATTTGCATTGACAGTGATCGCCCAACTCTCAGCAGCGTATTCTTCCCAACGAGGGTCTTGACTTGACGTCGTGTCTTGGTGGGAAAAACAGATTTGTTACGTCACTGCGACGTTGTTCCTAACACTCGCGTACGTCGTATAGATTTACGCACGTTTTCATATTCGAGGAAAAGTGGACCGAACTCGGGTTCCACCAAAATCATACCCACATTGGAGCAAGGACACGGGTTTAAAAAGAAAGTGGGAGTGACAGATTGAAACAGAAGGATGAAAGAGGATAGAAAGAAGGAGAGATAGAGAGATGGAAGAAGGTAGGAAGAACTGACGGGAAGAGATAAGGAACGATGGATAAAAAGAAAGGAAGAAGGACAGACGTACAAAATGAAGAACGGAAGGATTAGGAAAAGGAGGACTGGAATACCGAGGCAGGAAGAATGAAGTGGGGGGCGGGGGACGGATGGAAGGAAGGACACAAAAGGAAGAGTGGAAAAAGAAAGAAAAAGATGGAAGGAGTGCCAGGAAGAAGGGAGATCAAAAGCGTGGATGAGTGGAATGGAGTGAGGGGAATAAAGAAGGAAGGAAGAAAAAGGAAATAAGGAAGGAAGGAGGGAAGGAAGGAAAGAAGGAAGGAAGGAAAGAGGGAAGGAAGGAAGGAAGGAAGGGCATACGGAATTGAATGGAAAGAAGAAAAGTAGACGGAAGGAAGGACAGAATGACAGAATGAAAGATATAAGGAAAGAAGGGTTGAAAAAAGCAGGAGAAGGAAGAATTGAATGGATGAAAGGAATGGCAGAAGGAAGGGAGGAAGAGTGAAAAGAATGTAGGAAGAAGAACTGAGAGTAAAGAAGAAACGAAAAGACAGATAGGAAAAGCGAACGTTAGTAAAAAGAAAGAACTGAACAATTCTGCCACAGTTACACCTGTATCTCTCCTTCCTTTTTCTTTCCATTCTCTCTTTCCTTGTCTTTCTCTATTCTCTTTTCTGTTTATCCTGTCTTCTTTCTGTCCTCTTTTCCTGAATTCTCATATCCATGTCTTTTCTTCGTCCTTCAGTCTGTTATATGAAAACCTGTGTGTGTGTGTGTGTGTGTGTGAAATGTAAACTTTGAATAAGAGCTGAAATACTAACTTTCACACACACACACACACACACACACACACACACACACAAACACACACAGCAAGAAACAGAAGGGTCTAAATGGATTGTGTTAATACTCTGTGTAGCCTGCAATGCAATTTTTTCCCAATTGACCTCCTCACCACCCCACACACCACACACACTCTCGCCTCAGACGCAAACACACTCATGTGGAATACTGAACAGCCACCAGCCACACACACATACACACACACACACACACACACACACACACACACACACACAGAGAATTCTAAATAACCAAAAAGCCTATAAGGGACAATTCAGACATAATGAATCTATAAAATAAATAAATACATAAAAAAGGGGGACTAGCAAAATGTTAATTAATGACTTTATTCATTTATATATGTAGGCCTATTTATGTATTTTTTTTTAATTATTCATTATTGTCATTATTTATTTATTTATTTATTATTGTTATATACTTCATTATATAATTATTCATTATTGTTTGATTTATTTCTTTAAAAAAAAAAAAAAAAACACAATATTTACCATTAAAAGAATTTCCACGAGGGCCGTGCTAAAATATGATAAAATATCTTTGCTGGTTTATTTGCTCATTTTCTTGTATTTGTTTGCACAGAAAGGTAAACAAATTATGCAAAAGTATGCAAATTAGTCGTTGCATTTAAATAAATACATGTATATGATCAATAAGACCAGTAAGAGCCTTTTGATGAATACAATTAGGATTCAAATATTTCTTTACTGTGAAAATGTTCCCAAGAGAAAGACTATTACAGAACACTTTTCTGGGACATGGAGTATTTTGTTGTTGTTGTTGTTGTTGTTGTTGTTGTTGTTTTGTTAATTCAAGAAAAAAGCATTCACAGTTTTCAATTCTTTCCTTTTTTTTTTTTTCGGTTTACGATTTAACATTAATCTATCAATTATAAATATTTTAGAAAAAAATTCCTCTGTAATAATCTTCTAATTTGGGACAGGAATGGACGTGTAAAATTTTATGAATTCTGAACACAGAAAAAAAAAAAAAAAAAAACTTTTACGTGTTTCTACTTTAGTAACGTCTATAAATTAAATCGGCGTGTATATCATAATGACACATAATGACACATTTATATATAAAGCTATATATAGTATATAGTAGAGATATGAAATGACATGATTGTGCAAAGTGGGCGGAGCTCAAAGCCTTCTTCAGAGTTGTATTGATAATGTGGTATTTGTGAGTGTCCAAAACCAAAAACAGTCAAATAAACATATTTTAGTTACGTTTTTAAGAGTTTACGAGATGTTATAGGTACAATTGATCCAAAAAAAAACGGAACAATGATTGAGCAAATTGTGAGTGTTTGTAGTTTTTTGCGTTATATATTTTAAATTAAAGAAAATTTGACTGTAAGATTTAGGCTACGTCTCCAGCAATTACCCCAAATTTCACCATCGCCTCCGTATGCTTTTCAAAAGTCCACCAGAGTTCATTAGTGACTTAAAAACGGTGACAGCTGCCTGCTAGCTTTTTAGAAAAGTCCGTTATTGTAGCAAAAAAAGTAGGCAAAGAGAAGGGAAGAAATGAAGAAATACCAGACAGATCCTGGCTGCCTCAGGACCTTCATGCATCTGTCTGTCTCCTCATAAGAAACCGGACGGCCATTGTGGTCAGAAATGTGTGACATTTTTAAAGAAAGAAGGTTGCTATCCAGGAGAAATGTCACCAAGAAACAAAGTTCACGAGACAAACAGCATGGAAGACCAGGTCTGACAAAAACCTCATCTCTGAGAATAAAACTACATCATTCATATGCCAATGTTTTGTCTTTTGGCTAGAAATGGCGTAAAAAGAATGGCAAGATCTATAAATATACATGATATGCAAATTAGAAATGCCTCCCATATCCCTTAGAGATATACATGGAACTGTTTTTTTTTCCCCTAAAGTCCCACTCCTGCTCATTCCTGAAGGAATTCTGTCCAGTCCCTTCCAGTCCTGCAGTTATTATTTTTGTTTATACCTTACTCTCAAATCAGAAGGCGTGGACTTCTACCTACATAATCTACAGATATTAATATATTTTTTTTTTTAATGTGTTGTTTAACAAAGAAAAACTTATAGGAAGAGGAACTAACTTGTCTCGAGGATGTTACATATAATTAAATGTTGCTACCAACGATTAAATGTGCAATGTCATTCCTCAATAAATTAAAAATTGTAATCATCGCTGAATCGCCACGTTACACATCTATATATAAATATTACACGAAAGATATCCGGAGTGTGTATCCTGGGAAAACTGGGCATGAGGCGGGAATATACCCTGGATAGGATTGCAGTCCATCACACACGTTCACGACTTGGGGGAATTTCGAGTCACCAATCCACCTTCTGGTTTGTTTTGAAGAGGTCTGTGGAAACCAGAGAACCCAGAGGAAACCCACAGGGATGCAGAGAGAAACTTCAAAAATGATATGCAAGGTCACAATTTAAAAAAAAAAAAAAAAAAAAAAAAAAAACAACAACTCAATAACGGTGATGACTTCTTGCCTTTAGATTAAAATTTGTTTAAATGTTATGGGTTTCCGATTTGACGCTGTATTGAAGTATTTCATAAGGTGACGAATTCATCAGAAATTCACTTATTTAATACAATAAGTATTGATAAAACAGAATTATTAAAAAAAAAAAAAAAAATTCCCAGCATTTAGAATTAGGAGAACTGTTTTACAACCAGGTTTTATTCTTCTCGACAGTTCCATGTTATAAAAATGTTTAAAATAGCACTACACTAATGATGGTTAACAGCTTAGATATAATAATAAAAAAAACAACATATATATATATATATATATATATATATATATATATAATTGCAGTTAAGGGGTTTGGCTACTTTCAGTCTTTAGCACTCAGTGGTGATGGTCAAGGTTTTCATGTGAAGAAACAAAGCTTCTGAGTGTTCAACTCGAGAATTTTCCATATTTATTGCATCTTTTTTTTTTCCTTCCAGGCTGTGTGGTTTAGCCTTTTTAATAAATTAAAGCTGGGAAATTAATTATCATTAAACTAATGTTAAGAAAATGAAAACGTTCCTTTTGAGAGCGAGCGAGAGAGAGAGAGAGAGAGAGAGAGAGAGAGAGAGCGAGAGTGAGAGAGAGAGAGTGAAAGTGCTTTATTGAGCCCCAAGAGGAAATTTGATGTCACAAAAGCCACAACACAAGAGCAACAGGGAGGACTAAGACTTAACAGTTCACAAGACTTTAAAATTTCACACTAAACTCACAAAATACAGCACAAATCAGAGGGAATAAAAATATCTCCAAGTTATTTACAGACTAAGATTCCTGTACAGATTAACAGTATGAAATACAGTATCTCACAAAAGTGAGTACACCCCTCACATTTTTGTAAATATTTGATTATATCTTTTCATGTGACA
>JANDJT010000050.1:24705048-24715595 GCA_024331685.1 Stegophilus panzeri
CATGAAAAGATATAATCAAATATTTACAAAAATGTGAGGGGTGTACTCACTTTTGTGAGATACTGTATATATATAAAAAATTATAAGAATAAATTTGCCAAATTTTTCTGAAATTCTGTTTATTTAAAAAAGAAAACCAATTCATTTCTGATTAAATGTCTGGTTTCTGATGGATTCCTCAACATACTGTATAAAATACATAAATACATTGTCAAATAAAAAAAAAATAAAAATATCAGTACTAGTATTTTTATTTGAAATACCCCTTGACGATCGTACGTGCGCCACGTTTAAGCTCTATTTTCTCCTAGAACAACACGATCGTGTTGAATATAGTGGGGGAAAAAAAAAAAAACATTCCGATGTAAAGCTCAAAAGTTGAGTCTTGGTTGCGATAAAACTTGCTCGAGTAGAGAGATCTACTACAAATTCGCTCGACCGTCCACGTTCCTCCCTGTTCCAATGCACGCGCCATTCCACTTGAGTGGTGATTAATTAAACCGTCGCTCTGCATTAATGATTCTCGGCTCGGTGTGAAAATCACGGTGATCCGCATGACTCGGAGTGCGTGGAGGGTCATAAACGTCTATAGGGTGAAGCGAGATGCAAACCATCAAGGTTTTGGCCCCAATTAACCCCTAATTAACTCGTCTCCATGTGTCTTTAACGGGCAGGGAGAGACCTCGGCTCGGCTTTCTGAAAAGCCGAGATTGCGATCGGGCCCATAAGGCGAGCTGCTGCTTTAGAGGACGGTGTTAAGTTTGTATTTGTGTGTTACATCATTCCGAATTTTGCGTAGTTTCCAAGGAATAAAACACATAAAGGGATGCTGTTGTAGGAAAATAATTAATGACGAGGTGGTGCTATTGTTTGAACAACACTTATACCACAGCGAATTGCAGACGATTAGGAGATTTGGCATTTAAATGGAGCGTCTACTGTACGAGTCCCTGTGAATGAGTCGTTACTATGGAAACAATGCCGTCGTACCGTAGAACAAGCGTACGAATATAAACCTGCTGTTCTAGAAAATCAATCAACACCGTCTGACCAACAGGAATGTAGAAATTAAGATTAATATTTTACACAACCATGTGTATTCATTGCACTGGGAATGGTCACGTCCACTCTGATTCTTGACATGGAACATTTCGCGAAGATTCCTCCGGGACTGATGAAAGAGAAGGTGCGGATGTGTTTGCACTCAGGGAAGACTTGTAAATGAATTTCCCTGGAGAAAAACTCAGCAGCGGTGTTGTGTGTGTAAGCGATTTTCCGCTACACAATAGCTGAAATGTGTAATGGGAACTTATTGATCACGCAGGTTACAAAGCCTGATCCTCTTACATACAAGAACGCTGTGTATACAAGACGTTTTACAGACCATGGCAGTGTGTAAAAGAGTGCTGGATGATGTTTCGTGCTATTTAGCTACATTAAGGGCTAGTTTATCTTCACCAGTGATCAGAACGAACGGTATTCTAGCGGCTCAGCACTTCATTGGTGTAGTGACACCCTTCTGGCCACTAGGTGGCACTTTGGAGGATTAACCGTAAGGATCAGCATGGTGGTGCAGCAGATAGCATTTCCGCCTCACAGCTCCAGGCTCTCACGTGTTTTCGCTGTGTCAGTGTGGATTTCCTCCAGGTTCTCTGGTTTCCTCCCACCCACTGGGTTCCTTCTAAGCACTTCTGATGATGCTCCCATGCAGAGAAAAATAAAATCTTTGCAGAACGCTGGCAAAAAAAGTGTGTATAACAGTTTAGTCGATTGACGTGACGGACAGATGACTGCGGTGCAGATTGGACCAGCCACAAGTACACTTGACTGCCACCTAAATTCAGTCCCAACCATAAACAATGCAAGCTCCACGAGCTATGAGCTTAGCAAGTCATGCTAATTGTTTAACACCTCTAACCAGGAAGAGGAATTCCTGGGGTGTTTCTGCTTAAATGGAAGAAGGGGCTATCAAATAGAAATAGGTTTTTCTGAGCCACACACACACATATTATATATATATATATATATATAAACCAGGCATAACTGATTAACATACTATGTATGGGTGAATTCCTGCCTCTCCCCCAGAATTTGGATCAGATCCACAGCAGGATATAGATGGAAGATGAATAATCATTTTGTTTAAACTTTTAATTCAATCATCCTGCTTTTAAAGATTCTCAAGCTCCAGCTTTCCTTCATCTCACCATTTCTCCAGCCGTCTGTCAGTGCAGCACTCAGCCGTCCTATTACTCCTTCACTCACACTCACCCTGGCCCACTCTCTCTCTCTCTCTCTCTCTCTCTCTCTCTCTGTCTCTCTCTCAGAGCAGAGAGGTGAGGCAGATAAAATGACTGCTCTCCAAACTCCACACTCTGCCCACAGCCCTCATCAGCCATCCACTGCAGGATTTTACACACACAAACACACACACACACACACACACACACAGAAAAGTGTGAGAAGGGGACGAGAATGCCAGATAATTAGAGAAAGAAAGAAGGAGAAAAGAAAGAAAAGAATGGAAATGACAAAGGGAGAGAAGAGGAAGAGAGTGATAAATAAGGAAAGGGAGAGAAATCAACAAGAGAAGGAAAGAGAAATAGAGAGGGCAGGAATGATTGAGAGTGGAAGAATGGATGAGGAAAGAGTGACAGACAGGGCAGACATGCAGGAGAGAGGTATAGAGACAGGATTAGACAGAAAAATAAGAAGGGGAAGACTAGAGGGCATGATGAAGAAAAAAGTCAAAGAAGAAGTGATAGAGTGAGAATAAAGAAGGACGGAGAGGAGAAACTGAATAATAATAGTAGAATGGAAAGATAGGCTAGTGGGATGACAGAATGACAGAGAGAAACTGAAGAAAAAGAGTGATAGAGTGAGATAAGTATGGAAAGAGCGAAAAATTGAGGAGGACAGAGAGATTGTGAGAGGATGACAAAGAAAAAAAGTGACAGACCGGCAAAGGAGGAGCAGGGAAATGAGAAAGAGAGTTATTGAAGTGATATAGAGGCATAAAGTGAGAATAACAAGAGAAGGAAAGAGAAATTGAGTGAGAGAGAGAGAGAGAGAGAGAGAAAAATAGAGGTATCAGGATGAATGTTGGAGAGAGAGAAAGAAAGAAAGTGGAAAAGAGAACAAAAATAATAGAGCAGTGTGCATGAAAGAAAGAGTAGGTGTGAGGTGCAAGAAGAAGAAATGAGAGAGAAAAACAAAGAAGAATTTGAGGGTGAAGTGAGAAATTGAGCGAGAGTGGGAGAGAGGGATAAAAAAAAATAGATGAGTAAGAGAAAAGGAGGAGGGAGAAACTACAAGGACAGATAAAAATTGAGCGAGAGTGGAGAAAATAAAGATTGTGAATGATGTGAGAGTGGAAAAACACTTGAGAGCGAGATGGGTATGAGAGAGAGCGAGAGAAAGAAAGAAAGAAAAGTGGGAGAAAAATTTGAGAAAGGAGTGGGAGAGAGATCTGAGATGGAGAGAGAGGAGATTTAGTGCAGCTGTAAACAGAGAAGAGAGAAATACACGGAGTCAGTAAACATGAATCAGACTGATGGATGAAAGAAAACAGAGCGATTGACGAAAAGACGAAGTGTTTTTTTTAAAAACTTTTTAACTTTTTTAAAAATAATAATTGAGTATAAAACAGTAAAATAATAATCCACCTTAAATGTCTTAAGGTGGATTATGTTGGACTTTCATCATGCTTATTATACTGTCATCATTGATGACTATTATGTCATCACGCTTATTGTCCCATTGATGATACCTCAGCCAAGTCGTTCAGCTCACATAATATATTTTAACTCCATCTTTTACACATCCTACCCATTTGAGCCAACAACTGTCCCAAACACGCCCCAGCACTCCCCTAATGCTAGCCCCTCAATGTTCTGAATTGCTCCAAAGCTGCACTCAAACCAGTATCCCAATATGACTTTGACACTGACCCAAGAATACCCCAACACTCACCCAAAATAACCCACAATGCCACTCCAAAACTGTTCTAAAACAATCCCAAAATACCACCCAAACTTCCCAAATTCCCAACACTGTTTCAATAATGCCCTATTGCCAAACTAATAGTACTCAAACATCATCATCCAATCCTGCAAAGGAACTGCTCTATAACTGCCCTAACATCATCCCAACTCTAGCTCAACAATGACCCAATGATTTCCCCAACCACCCCCAATTGTCATCCTACAAATGCCCCAAACGCTTGCCTAAATCTGCTCTATTACTCTTCCCTATGCCGCACAAAATGCCCTATTGGTTCCCCAAAACGTTGCAGCTCCAAAACGTCCCAAAGCTTCACAAACGTTCTTTTTATCCTGCCTTCTAACTGCCCAAGTGCCACCCTATCGGTCCTTTTCCCAATCGCAAGTCCACATTGTGTCCAACATTGTTCCAATTCCACCTCCAACTGACCCAACGCCACCGTCAAAGTTTCCAGAACATTCTCCCAAATGCCCAACAGTTCCAACAGTACCCCGGGACTATTACCACAGTTGGCTCAAAACTGTTCCAGCTTCCCAAACTACCCCTATCAAACTTGGTACCCTTGGGAAGTGGTGGCTCATTGGTTAAGGCTTTAGGATTCTGACCAGTAGGTTGAATCCTGGCACAAATCTGAAAATGCCCATATCAGGTCCTTGAGCAAGATCCATAACCCTCAACTACTCAGTTATATCTCGATTGTAAGATCCTTTGCATAAAAGTGTCAGCCAAATCACAGAACATTTTCCAAATTTTAATAGCATTCTGCAGAGAAAACTGGCTCAAAGCATCCAACATTGCCCCGAGATTCCTCCAGTTCTCCTCCAAAACTACTGCTCCAAGTCAGTCCCAACACTGCCCTACCCTGGTTTAGAGACTCTGGCTCACACACTGTCACTTTGTTCGTGTCGCTTCTTCGGTAAACGTGCCGGGAACACCAAACTAGCACTTATCCTTCCTCCTTCCTTCTCTCTGAAACACCAGCTACTGATGGAGAGAATGAGAGGGAAAAATATTGGGTGTGAGTGGAAGAGAAGGCAATAAATTGAAGAGAGAGAGAGAGAGAGAGAGACAGAGAGAGAGGTGGGAGGGATGGGTAGTGAGAAAGAGAAAGAACCCAAGCGAGAAGGGGGAAAATTGAAACTCATCAGTTTCCCCTTCTTCAGCTCATCTCTTCACATTGTCTCGATCTGGCAGTGAGATGTGACGATTACATGTTCTTTTTTTAAAATTTTTTTATAAATAAATAAAAAATAGAGATTTCTCTTTCCATCTCTCATAGGTAATGTGACTCCAGAGCTTTTTGACAATGAGCACTTTGTGAGAGAGGGATACGACTACATCAGTCAACTATACATCAGACATATAGCTCACATTAGCTTGATTAGCATGACATTGCCAGATACACCAATGGCAAATTGTTTAAGAGAGGAGCTAAAGAATGTGTCTATAATGTAATCCAGAGGCATCCAACTCTGGTCATGGAGAACCCTTGTCCTGCACATTTTAGCATCTTCCCAGCATTAACACTCCTCAGCTATTATTGATTGATTAACAACCCTTGCTAAGTAGATGTGGGTGTATTCGAGCAGGGAAAGCACTAATGCGCTAATCTGCATGACAAAGGCAATCTCCTGGACCAGGGTTGGGAACCTGTGGTGTAACCGATAGATATTTGCTTTTGGACCAACCATCAGAGCCTACATCCCATCCTCATCACTGCGACTATCGGTCCCATCACCACATGGAAACCAAACTCTTCTCACTTGGTGTGATTTCAATACACGTCGCATTTCTTAGTTGTACTCATTACTCGGATTACTTCTCCCCTTCCCTGTTAGTTCTCCCCCGTGCTTCGGGGGTTTCCTCTGGGTACTACGGTTTCCTCCCCTAGTCCAGAGACATGCATTGTTGGTTGACTAGCATTTCCGTCCAGGGTGTCCCCTACCTTGTGCCTCGAGTTCCCTGGGATAGGCTCCAGGTTCCCCTGCAACCCCATGTATGATAAGCAGTATGGAAAATGGACGGATATATGATCAACACCTTCTGACCAATCAGAACTGGGTATTCAGCAGCCCTGTGGTATAATCACAGTTAAATGCCATGGATAGCCGTATAGAGTCGAGGCTCACTTGTGTGTATAGTTAAATACCACTACGACAGTAATTGAATGCATCCACTTTAACAGTAAGAATTAATAAAGCATTTATTTATACTGTACGTCATGAGGTTTACTGAACACACACACACACACACACACACACACACACACACACACACACTTGGTGAGTGTGTGTAGAGTGTAATGAGGACTGGCAGGGGCTTGTCTCCTCCTGTTAAACCGTAATGAAGTCTGTCACTCTGCTTTGCCGGCTTCATCGTTCTCTACATTAAATCACATTTCATTACATCACACGACATGCCATTCAGCAAACACAATGAGAGCACGGTCTCGCTACAGTGACTGAATCCTAAACGCCACCGCCGAACTAATAAACACGCTTTCCATAAATTATTACCGACAACGAACCACAAGAACTGTTTATTTAATCAGTTATGAAAAGCTAATTCTCCGTTAATCCGTATTCTGTAAAATAATCCGGAGCCAAATCCGTTCATGCAAAATAAACGCCTCTCTGTTTGACAGGGAGTGCACTTCGTAGGGCGCAGAAGCAATTATTCTTGCCTCATCCTCGTTCCAGGTCACCCGTCCTGGCCCTTTATTGCCATCCTCTCATCTCTTTCCAGTTCCCTCTATCCATCCCTCGTTCGTTAATAACCTGCTGGCGAACTCTGCGCTAACCTTCGCACCTCATCAGGAGATCTTTTCGTTTAAAAGCTTTTTAATGAACCAATTTCCAATCAAAACATCGTGCTAATTATGAGCACTGGAGGAAGAAATAACTAGAGAGATCAGCGCAGATCCTGAACGATCCTCGGGACCGGATCGGAGGTCTGGAATGTTCTTACATGTGCTGATCACGTCCTCGTGTTTGCACTGATTCTCCATTTAACTGTCCAGAGCTCAGGACAAACAGTGATGGGTTTAGCTTTTATTTCATCATCATTGAGATAGTAGATGAGCAAATCTCCGCTCACAGAGACAAAGAGAGTGTTAGGAAATACAGCGATCAGCCATGACAAACACATTATATGGTAAGTGAAAGGTTGCTTTTAAATAACATTATCAAAACTACACTATACACTATGTTAGCTTAGCTAACTGGAAACTGGCCATTTTCTCCATTTTCCCCCCTTCATTTTGGCATGTTTTTTTTCCTCCAAATATAATATATTGCTCAAAAGAATGACACAAAGCCCATTTCCCATTAGATTGACTAATTAATACTACATAGTACAATTAAAAATCACAACAGTCACTCAAAAACTTTTTATAAAGTACATAGAAGATACAGTAGTGTTCACAAACTAACATCAGGCCATCGATTGTGTATGGTTAATGGCTCATCATGATCAGGCCATGGTGGACGTGTCCCAAACCAAATCTCCTCCATTTCACTCTGTTCATTAAATGTGTCCTAAACCCTAAGTAGGGCACATACTGTATAATTACATGTCTCATTGACACGTCCCAAGCTATATAACCTGTTCACTATATAGGCCATCCATCTATCCATCCATTTTTTGTACCGCTTATCCTACACAGGGTCACAGGGAGCCTGGAGCCTATCCTAAGAGACTTGGGGCACAAGAAACACGTCTATACCCTGGACAGGGTATATAGGTGTTATGTACATACCGGAAAAGGACTAGAGACTATGATTCCCATCAGCCATGGACCTCACCTGATCACTTCACATGACTATCTGCACCTGATTCACGTTTGGGGTTAATGATCACTGGTACATAAGCTACGTTTTGCACTGTCTTTCGTTTGTCTTACTTTGCCATTGTTTTTGTTGCTGTGTTCTGTTCATTGTTCTATGTTTATCTTTCCTAGTCTTTATATTTTTGCCACAAGTTCTATAGTTCCTGTTTTGTTTTGAGTCCTATTAAACTTTATCTGCACTTGTATCCGTCTTCGCCCCCCGTTACCTAACAATAGGCCATATGAACATCAATACAAACAACATTAACTCACCATGGGTGTTTTCCAACTCACTATATAGGGCACTTAAACATCATTATAAATATCTTACTATCATTGGTTCACTATGGATGTGTTCCAAACGGCACAGTCTATCCACTACATAGGCTGCATATACATCATTACAGCATCTGTTATCATCAGTCCACTGGGGATGTGTCCTGAACCACTATATAGGGCACATAAACATCATTATAAATGTCTCCTCATAATCAGGTCACCGTGGATGTGTCCCATCAATACAAATGTCTAAACACAATATTCACTAAATAGGCCATCATCAAGTCACTGTGGATGTGTGCACACCCTACTGACTATACAGGGCTCATAGACAACAATACGAATATTTAATTATCATCAGTCCACTGTGGACATGTTCCAAATCAAACCCCCTATTCACGATATAGGGCACATTATAACATTATAAAGGTCTCATCATCATCAGGCCACTGTGGATGTGTCCCAACCCACATACCCTATTCACTATATAGGCTGCATAAACATCATTACATACATCTAATTATCATCAGTACACCAAGGATGTGTCCCAAACCAGACACTCTATTCATTATGTAGGACACATAAAAATCATTACAAATGTCTCCTCATAATCAGGCCACTGTGGACGTGTTCCAAACCAAACACTCTATTCGCTATATAGGGCATTTACAGTATCATTACAAGTGTATAATTATCATCACGACATTGAGGATATGTCCCAAACACATCTTATTCACTATATAGGACACAAACATCATTATAACCATCTCATCATCATCATCAGAATGTTGAGGATGTGTCCCAAACCACATCTTATTCACTATATGAGTGATATTTTCAGGCAGAACAATGCATTCTGGGTATTCTGTATCAGCAGAGGTACATCAACACATGCAATTGTGATGCATTAGGGGTCCTTTGGTGTGTGTGTGTGTGTGTGTGTGTGTGTGTGTGTAAAAGAAATGAGAAAACAGCATGCAGGTTGGACTCTATTACTATCTGAAAAGGACATGTGTAAATTATAGCGAAGGTACGGAGGGATGACTGTGTGTGTGTGTGTGTGTGTGTGTGTGTGTGTGTGTGTGTGTGTGTGTTTCCCAGCGTGATCAGGCAGCCTGCGCAGAGGATCACGAGTGTGAAATCTCTGCTGATATACAGAACGGTCCTGCAGACAGAGGGATCAGAAAGATGGATACAAGACAGCAAGGGGAGAGAGAGAGAGAGAGGGAGAGAGAGAAACAAAAGAGTGAGACACAAAAAAGAGAGGGATACGAAAAAGAAACATGAAGAGAGAGAGAGAGAGAGAGAGAGAGAGAGGAGAGGGTGATGGATTGGAGTAGAAGTGGTGGAGACATGATCGATGAGCAGATAAAACAAAGCAGGAGCTGTGAAGAAAAGATAGAGAGTGAAGACAAATTGGGGGGTGGGGGTTGGCACTTTTTACGTCTCGCTGTCTGATTTAACCAAATCAACTCAATCGAGTCCATTTCACTGCACATAATTATCCTCCAAGAAGGTCAGACTCAGTACTCCAGATTCAGTACTACAGACACAGTAATCTAGATTCAGTACTAAAAACACAATGCTTCAGACTCAATACTACAGACACAGTACTTCAAACATGGTACTCTAGAAGCAGTACTCCCGACTCAGTACTACAAACACAGTACTAAAGACTCAGTACTCCAGACACAGTACTTCAGACACAGTAATTCAGATTCATTACTCCAGACTCAGTACTACAGACACAGTACTTCAAACATGGTACTCTAGAAGCAGTACTCCCGACTCAGTACTACAAACACAGTACTAAAGACTCAGTACTCCAGACACAGTACTTCAGACACAGTAATTCAGATTCATTACTCCAGACTCAGTACTACAGACACAGTACTCCAGACTCAGTACTACAGACACAGTACTCCAGACTCAGTACTACAGACTCAGTACTACAGACACAGTACTACAGACACAGTACTCCAGACTCAGTACTACAGACACAGTACTCCAGACACAGTACTCCAGACTCAGTACTACAGACACAGTACTCCAGACACAGTACTCCAGACTCAGTACTACAGACACAGTAATCCAGATTCGGTACTCCAGACTCAGTACTACAGACACAGTAATCCAGATTCGGTACTCCAGACTCAGTACTACAGACTCAATACAACAGACACAGTACTCCAGACTCAGTACTACAGACACAGTAATCCAGACTCAGTACTACAGACACAGTACTCCAGACTCAGTACTACAGACACAGTACTCCAGTCTCAGTACTCCAGACTCAGTACTACAGACACAGTAATCCAGATTCAGTACTTCAGACTCAGTACTACAGACATAATAATCCAGATTCAGTACTACAGACACAGTAATCCAGATTCAGTACTCCAGACTCAGTACTACAGACATAGACATCCAGATTCAGTAC